>OV651828.1:25467767-25773758 GCA_927349885.1 Psylliodes chrysocephalus | reverse complement strand
TTCCTTAATATAATTCTATAAGGGTTAATGAAAATAATTAATATTATTCTGAAGGTGTAGTAATCTTTAAACTAAAATTTAGAACGAATAATTATTGTCGTAAAAAAATATTTTTCGACCGCTGGCGCTTTGAACTCCGGCTGGTTTTGGAGCTGGCTGGCTAGGAGCTAACATGACACAGGTGATAAAAAACACTATGTTGTAAGATTTGACACTAGTTCCAAATGGATAGCCTTAGTGCAAAAGCAAACAAAAACGCAAATATAGCACTTTAATATTTTGCTACCCCGGTCCACCTTGTCCTTAATAGGAAAAGGTCCGGCATAATCAATTCCTGTGAACTGGAATGGCAAAGATGGCTGGATTCTTTCATTAGATAAGCCTGCCATTGAATATTTGGTAAAACTTGGGTCAAATCTAAAACAAGTGACGCAATTTTTAGTCACCTTACGAGCTAGGTTTCGACCGCCTATGGGCCAACAGAATTGTCGGATAGTTGAAAGTAGAAGCTGAGGGCCTGGATGCAATATGTCGGATAAGCTTAGTTAAGCCTTGGTTTCTTTAAACACTCCGTCGCGGTGAGCGGACAGTCCGTCAACCGTCGCATTTTGACGATTTTATCCAACCAGAGTATTTAAATAGGAATGGTTTTCTTGAATCCGCCTAGCTGAGCAGGACGACGTTCATATCTGTCGAGTTTGATATTAGCGGAATCGTTGGCGTGTGCGGAGACAGTTTGTGAATACAAATAATTATATTGTTATTATTTTTAAAACAATGAGTGACAAATTTACATATACAGATGACTTTATGACTTTATTTATAGGTTTCTTGGAAATGTCGTTCTTTATAAAACTCAACACGAATCCAAAAAGATCTGTAGAAAGTCTAAAATACTCCCTTTTGGTTTCATTTCCAAAAAGCCTCCGATGCACAGTGGTATTAAAGGTACCTTCTCTGTATCGCGACACAAAAACAACTTATCCACTGGATTGTTGGAAACTTTGACGGTTACAATTCCCTAGTTCTTCTTGTTCTTCCAACAATAATAACAACGCAAACAATTTATTTGCGTCCATTTTAGCACCTTTCGTTTACATTCATAATACATAAACAGCACGTACAGATATAGGGAAGGTGTCATTTTCTGTATTTAACAAACCACCTCGGACGAAAATCGCTGTCCACAGCGGTCGACGGACTGTCCGCTCACCGCGACAGTGTTCAAAGAAACCAAAGCTTTAGATGGTGTTTTGAAGATAGTAGAAAGGGGGTGCTTTTTATTTACTTCCAGGGAGGTAAACTTCAACCTTCCACATACCCTTAAAATATCTGACTTATCAAGAAATGGTGATAGATTGCTATACTTGCTCTTAGTAGATAAATCCTTATTGCGCTTTAAGAGTGATATTTCATCGGGAAAGGATTCTGATTGAGATAATTTTACTATACTATATTCACATTTCAAATACGCCCGATGTCCACAGAATCACGTGAACACCTAAACAGAACAGGGCCGCATTCAGCTCGTGAACCACGCGAAAAAATAAATTTTTGAATTTGTTTGTATTTTATTATTAATAAATCTTAAATGCTCAGTCCATAAAAAACAAAATCGATGAACTAGAAGTTACACTTAAAACCATTAATACAAATATAGATATTATTGTAGCGACAGAAACTTGGGTAAAAAAAGATGAAGAGAAGTTTTTCAATATACCCTCTTATACCAGTGTATATTCTTCTAGAATAAAAAGAGGGGGTGGCTGTGGTATATACATTAAAAATGGCCTAAACCATAATGTTGAAAAAATAATAGAAAAAGGCAATGCCACCTATGCTAGAGTATATATAGAATCAGCTAAAATACATCTTGCTGCCATATATAACCCAAGTAGTTCAAAGGAAGATATGGAGGTTACACTTGATTTACTGGAAGATGATCTCAATGCTTTGGGCAACACCAAAGCAATAGTAATAGGAGATCTAAACATTGATTTATTGGTAAACAGTCAGAATACTGAATTATATAAAAGTGTATGTTCTCACAATGGTTTTGACTTTTGCAATAAAAGTATTCCTACACGAAATTCAAAAACTCTAATAGATCATGTGCTAACAAATACTCCGGGAGTTGTTGAATCTTTGGGAATTATAACCAACTGCCTCGTTGACCATGATTTTCAAATGTTAACCATTGCAAATGAGTCAAACAGTAAAATACTACGTACATTTCACAAACGTTATGTAAATTATGGCAAAGTCAAAACGGCGCTTCGTGAGCTTGAACACAATCTACCCCTAGATGTTGATGAAGCATATAATACTTTCATAAACTGTTTTAATAATTCAACTACCTACACGACTAAAACCATAAGAATCAGAGAAAACTCACAACCTTGGTTTGATGACACTGTATCGCATGCGATAACTACAAGAGACTACTATTTTAGAAAAATGAAAAAGTGCCCAACTGCTGAATATTTTAAAGTTAAACACCGGGAGTGTATAAAAGAGGTAAAGATAAAAATAAAAAAAGCAAAAAACTCTTACTATGAAAATCAATTCAATCAAGCAAACGGTAATGGTAAAAAAACATGGAAGATAATAAATCAAATATTAACCAATAAATCTAGAGCTAAAGACCAAATCTCCTCAATTAAGGTAAATAATATAGACATAAAAGATAAAAGTCAAATTGGCGAACATTTTAATAACTTTTTTGTCAATGTTGGAACGAACTTGGCAAAAAATATTCCATTTTCTTCTATAGATGTTGCAAATGAAACAATACCCGAAACATTTTCATTTGTTCCTACTACTCTATCTGAAGTCAATAACATCATTAGTGAGATGAACTCCAACAGAGCTACAGGTGTTGATGATGTGGATGTGAAAACCGTAAAAGAGTGTAAAAGTGAAATTGCAAGTGTCTTGCACAAAATCATTAACATGTCCCTAAACAGTGGAGTGGTTCCAAGTGCGGTTAAAGTGGCAAGGGTAACACCCCTATTTAAAGGAGGAGACAAAGGTTTGCTTAACAATTATAGACCTATATCTGTTTTATCTATAATATCTAAAATTTTGAAAAGATTGTGAATTCTCAACTCAGTGATTTCTTAACTAATGTAAACTATCTTTATAAATATCAATATGGCTTCCGTAAGTCAAGTGACACTTCCTCAGCTGCAGTAGATATGATAACTAACATTCAAGAGAATATAGATAAAAATAAAAAATGTGTCATTGTGTCACTTGACCTATGCAAGGCATTTGATACAGTAAACCATAATATTCTCTTAGAAAAGCTTAAGAGAATAGGAATCAAAGATAATTGTTTGGAGTGGTTTAGAAATTACTTAAATGACCGTAGACAGTGTGTTTCTATGGATGGGATGAAAAGTTCTGAACAACACATCTCATGTGGGGTACCTCAAGGTTCAATTTTGGGCCCAACTTTGTTTCTCATCTATATTAACTCACTGTCTAATGTTAAATATAAAGGACAGTTAAGGTTATATGCAGATGATAGTACCGTGCTTTATTTTGGTGAATCGTTAGAAGAGATGATTGCGGAGATAAGGGATGATTTGTCTTTGTTATCTCAGTGGATGATTGCTCACAAATTAACATTAAATGTAGTTAAATCTTCATATATTATAATCTCTAAACAAAAAAATGATTATAATCATCCACTGTACTTTGGCAAAGACTTTTTAAAATCTTCCGAAGAAATAAAGTACCTTGGTTTGTATATTGATCAAACGCTTTGTTGGCAAACACACATAAACAAATTAAAAACAAACTTGCGGCACCCGTAGAAATATTAAGGAGACTGAATAATAATGTTCCAAAGTATTTGCTACGTTCTATGTATTTCTCACTCATTCATTGTCACTTACAATATCTAAACCTTATTTGGTTTGCAACTTGTGAAAAGTATGTCAGACTCCTTAAAGTTCTTCAAAATAAAGCTATAAAAAATATTTATTCACTTCCTAAACTATATAGTAGTCAAAAATTATATAAAGACTTTGAAATATTTAATCTGGAACAATTATATACATTTCAAGTATGTACATATATTCAGTGTTATACATCAAAAGAAACATTCTCATATTGTACTTAACTCTAAAAAAGACATTCATACATATAATACACGTAACAATAATGACATACAACTCCCTACAATAAGATCAAATACTTTAAAGAACTCGATTTGTTACAAAGGAGTGACACTTTATAATAAATTTCCAAACGAATTAAAAACCCATCCTGTATTAACCTTTAAAAAAAAATTAAAACAATATATTTTACTATAAGATCACCTCTATATTTACCCAATTATTATTATTATTATTAATATTATTATGATTGTACAAAATATGTTTTCACTTGACTAAAATATTTTTATTTTGTTATTTTATTTTTTATTGTATATTTGTTAAGTAATTTTTTATTTTAAATTATATTTTGACGTGTCTCTGTTTTGAGACTTATATGTATACATTTTTCTATAGCATAATATTTGTGAAGAGGCAAAACCTCTATGGAATTTTGTATTCTTTTGGTTTTTTAAATAAATATTTCATTCATTCAAATATGTATTGTACAATTTTTTTATTAATTAGAAGCCATAACAACTTACTTTCGTACATTTAAGGGTTACTTTTTAAAATGAACGTTTTTTAGAAAGCTTTTTTGGGACTATAGCTACTGACTTACTTAAATGTATTATTCTGACTCTAATTCTGATATGCTTGAGATACTACTATCACCAACTGCTATTACAATTGGTTCAATTTGAACCTCCATGATATTGTCTAAACTCAAACAAATAATGATTGAGAGTGAACCGTGTTGTCATATCTCAATTTTACCTTACTAGTTTTTAGCAGAATCAAAATAGAGTAAGTAGTAGAGTTGTAAGTTGTGGCAAATTATAGATAATATACAATCATAGTACTAATAAAAGATATTAGTTATAACAAAAATCAGTAATGAGTAATACTTATACATTTCTTGATCATTTAAAATTAATTATTTTATGGATTGTTCAGTATTTGTTACAACTAATGGCATCGGTGTACGGAGCGATATTTGTGTCTTTGTCTGTTACGCGTAAAATCCATCTCATCGATGACGTTCTCAGTAGTGTATTTCTAACCACGAGCGTAACATCGGGTTTTGAATTATACGGTGTGAATTGTAAGTTTTACAGTTAAGTTAGTAAGTAATCGACGTGTTGTAAGAACAATTGGTGAAAATATTAGTGCTAATAAGTGTTTAAACATTAAATAATAATATTTCTACACCGTTCTAAAACTATGCAAAAAATGGAAGACATTGAAGGGCCTTCAACGTCGGAAAAGGTAAAACGGTCGAAGTCTCGGTCGCTAAGTGAAAAACAAATTGTACTTCGAGTATTTCACTGTCTTGAAAGAGATCATCAGCGACCAAAAGATAACTTAGTGCATATGTGCTGTAATTCTACGGATGTACCTCCGAATAACCAACCGGGCGTTCCAACATCATTAACTTCCACAATTACAAAAGATAAATTAGTTGATATGTGCTCTGATTATACGGGTGTACCAAAATCATCAGTTTACAAAATACTAAGAGAAAACAAAATTCATGGGGAAGTACAAACGCCAAAAACTAGTAGCGGAAGAAAAAAAATCACAGTTGATGAAGAAGCCAAAAACAGTATACGCACAACTATTCACAGTTTCTTTTTCAGAAATGAGCTGCCCACTTTGCAAAAAGTTCTGGAGGCAGTTAGCGATCATAAATTGGTCCCACAAATGAGTAAAGAAACTTTGAGGAAAATTTTACACGAAATGAAATTTACGTACGGAAAAGTCGACAGGAAAAGCATTCTCATTGAACGTCAGGAAATAATAGTATGGAGATGAAATTATCTCCGAAAAATTGAGGAATTTCGGAATATAAAAAAAAAAAAAAATTACTACATGGATGAGACGTGGGTTAACCAAGGACATACGGTCAAAAAAGTATGGCAGGATGGTAATATAACAAGTGCACGACAAGCCTTTATTGAAGGCTTGTCAACTGGGTTAAAACAGCCGTCTGGAAAAGGTAGTCGTCTGATAGTTACGCATATAGGAAGCGACAGTGGATTTTTACCAAATGGTGAATTAATATTTAAATCCAAGAAAACAGGCGACTATCATGAAGAGATGAATGCGGAGGTGTTTGAAAAATGGTTTGAAGGCATCATTCAACTTGTGGAACCTGGGTCTGTCGTCGTCATGGACAATGCCCCATATCATAGTCGGTATTTAGAATCATTACCGAAACAATCATGGAAAAAACGAGCAATTCAAGAATGGTTAATTAATAAAAACATCCAATATAAAAAAGATAGTTTAAAGGCAGAACTACTCCAGTTAACAAAATTACACAGAGACAAATATAAAAAATTCGCAGTGGATGAAATGGCGTTAAGTCGTGGAATTACAGTATTAAGGTTACCACCGTACCACTGCGAATTAAACCCAATAGAATTAATCTGGGCGCAAGTAAAAGGATATGTGGCACGAGAAAACAGAACATTTAAATTAGTGGACGTGCAACGTTACCTACAAGAAGCCATTCAAAATGTTTCTGCAGAAGACTGGAAGAAATGCATTCAGCATGTTTTAAAAGAAGAGCAAAAAATGTGGGACGTAGACAACCGTATTGAACACAATATTGAACCAATCATAATTAACTTTGATGATAGCGGTAGCAGCAGTGACGAATCTGAGGTTGAAGATTAGAAGAAAATTTGTACACAAAAAGAAGTCTATATATTTAGGTATAATTTTTATTTTTACCATTCACTATTACCATTTAGAAATTATTATATAAATTTGTATTTTTAATTCCTGTACACAGACATGAACAATGTCTCAGCAGGATACAAATGTTTATTTATTTAATTATTATTATTGTATCAATTTGTATCAATTGTGATTTTTATTAATATTCTTAATTTATTTGGTTCCTACTATAATTACCACAATTATTACTCCGTTTTCATAAAGCCCCACTAATGACTACAACGATTAGGTAAATTACGATATTGCAAAGTTTTCATGAAATAAATAAAAGAAATTGTATGAATATTTTAAATAATTGTACCCTCTCAAAAATAATAAGCACGCCTCCGATTTGGTCGTATTTCTACCTGCTTTCACTCTCAATCATTATTTGTTTGAGTATAGTTCCCACATTTTTGGTTCTACCTTTTGACGTACATGTTCAATACAGCGCTACCATTTCTCTGGGTTTTTTAACCCTGTTGACAATAGAACGATAGAAGTATCTACCCAAACTTTTGATTTTGTATGGTCAGCGTTAATCCAGGTTTCATCCGTGTAATATATTTTTCGGCCTTCATTTCTGAATTTTTTAAGTTTCTTTAAGTAATTCCTTCTCCACAGGACAATTTCCTCTCTATCCAGCAGCATACTGTTTCTACCCCGAGTTTGACATTTGAAATTAAGTTTTTTTAATAGTTTCCAGAAAGTTATTCTTTTAAAACTTGGTAAATCTGGATCATCATTAACCTCTTTTAAAACTTTATCGACTGTGGGAAGCTCATTCCTAAAAAAGAATTGATGCACTTTCCGTCTTATTGCAGCTTTATCGAAATCTTCTACGGAATCTAAGATTTGCGTGTAGCGCAATTTTCTTTTTGGTTCAGAGAATGTTCTGTTTTGTTTATACTCCTTAACGATGTTAAACACTGTTTTACAACACACCCCTGTTCTATCTGCCACTCTTTTTTCAATTTCATGAACCACAATCCCAGGATTATATAGCCTTTCATGTTTATAAATATTGAGGATCATTTCTTTTGTTCGGGAGTCCAAATGTCCCTTTTTGGACGGTGTGAACGGTATGTTTTCACCTTCACCCATAGTATAGTTTTATTAAATAAAGCAGTCCAGCAAAACGAAATTAATAACAACAATAACAACAACAAACGACACGTACGTTGTGCAATAAAACTAAACGCTTGTTCAACCAAAACCAAGAATAACACAAAGCTGTACACTCTAAAATATTTACTGTTACGCAGCCAAAGCCAACCGAGCCGAATACAACACTGGTCAAATCGGTCATCTGGCGTTGAAGCACGTTCGTGTTTGACCGCCCAATAGCGTTGCGAGAATTGGGAAACACGTGACTAGCACGCACTGATCACGCGTTGGTCACTGTTTACATCGGGCGTATTTGACATATGAATAGACATTAGCTTAAAAAATGTGTTATTTGTTTCTTGTAAGGTTAGGTGGCCAAATACTTGATTTTGTGAACCCTAACGCGCATTTGAAGTGGATCGTAGACAGTAGCTTGTATCTAAGTACCAAATAAAACTGAACACGATGGAGGAACGGTATCAAGACTACTGGAACGCACACATGATGGCTGACTATTGTTGGAGCATTCAGAACAGTTCTATGAGTTCAATCTCTGCAAGGAAGTCTTATAAAAGAAAGTTTTTTTCACCTTAAGAACTAAATAAAATATGATTAACTTTAAACAAATTGTTTTTACTATGTGTCATATTTTCTAAACTAGAGCTAATACAGAAATTTAGATTACAGATTTGAAGTGTCATGTAATATAACTCAATCATCAGAAATGCTGTTGTGCAGTGTAATCTAAGCTGAAACCTTCCTCTCCACTTTTCATTAACTTTCACCTTGACATCAAAAATTTTCAAGAAGTCAATGATGAATAACAATTTAATGTAGATATACCTAATAGTCAAATTTATAGGTCTTGAAGAATATTTGTTATATACCTTGTTAATTTACTCAAACAGATAACTCTACCAATTACATAACAATTGCAAATAACTACATACCGAAATAATACTCAATAATACATATTCAAAAAAATATATTTTTAAATGTTGATTTTATGTACCCTAATAATATAGGCACCCACACCTGACATTTACTGATCTGACAGATTTATTACCCCGTGTCGATACCAATTATTCTACTATAAAATTCAAATTCCGTTTAGAAATTCCCGAACTTAAATTAAATTTGACATACGACATTAAATAATAGGTTACCACGGTATCCTACACTTCCTTGAGAAAATAGGATTGGAAGGGTCGCTATAGGCATTGAGACATTTCCTTAGTGCAGTGGCGACAGAAGGGGGCACAATAGATATTTTAGGTCGCAGTGTATTAACACCCCATTATCAACATAACATAACATACCACGGTATGTGTGACGTCAACACAGTAACTACAATACTGTAACCAAGAATGTTGTGGTAAGCTTATAAAGAAATGCCTTAAAAGTATCCACCGAGTGACGTCACAGTAAACCCAGCATAAACTGAACTAATTCAGCTATCCTCTTGTTGATAGTACTCTTTAAATTTGGCTGGCTTACTGGCGTCATTTGTCAAACAAATAAAACTTTTTGATAGCACAAAGTAATTATTGTTCAAAGTTTTCGAAAAGTACATTGTTTATTACTTTATAGATGAACGTAATATTAATATTTAATAGTTAAATACAAAAATTCAATCAAAATGGATAAATAAATCATCGGGTGTGACCGGAAATAAATTAATAGAACTGCTTTTTAAAGAGTATGGAAATATGTCAAAAATAAGGTATTTTTTTTATCTCTTTTTAGTTGATTTTAATAGGACACTTGGCAACACCGCACTAATTTGTATTAACAGAGCATGACGGATATAATTCTAATGAATAAGTTTACATAAATGATCACTTAATGATCCTCATAAGCTTTTAATATGTAAAATTTTTAAAAAACCGTTAATTTATGGTTTCCGGTGGTATATTTGAAAAATGTAAGTTTTGTAAAAAATTTGGGTAATTATTGGGAAGACGCCCTTTTCTTAATAATCCAAATTTTTTTCAAAACTTACGTTTTAGTCTTTAGGAAGGATAGTAATCTTCAAATTTATCTGCGGAAACTCCATACATTTTACTTTTTTTCTTCTTTTTTATGTATTATTTAGGAATTTTGAGGATCATTTATATTAGCTTCTTTTTAGAATTATATCTGTCCTGTCATACTCGAAACTGTCACGCCATTACAAATGCGCGGTGTTGCCAACTTCTCCAATGCTAATAAATGAAAAGTAAATGTAAAAAACTATAATTACACCACCGGTGGAAATCGCAAAAAATGTGATATTTTGGGTTCGATTAATTTTAAGAACTCAGAATTTCGAAAAAAAAAATTGTTACAGTAAAAAGTACTCATTTTATACAGTAAGATTTTAAAGGGCGTCTTCCCAATAATTACCAATTTTATTTAAATTGTTGTAATACACAATTGACTGAATATTAATATTACATCATCTATAAAGTAATAAACAATGTTTACTTTTTAAAAACTCAATTACTTTACCAAAAAGTGTTTAAAGTTTTTTCAAACAAGGAAATTTATTTATCTGACAACATATGACTTGACGGCCAAAGTCAACGATTATCATCAACTAAAGAGGATAGCCGAATTCGTTTAATTTCTGCTGGGTTAGCCGTGACGTTATCCCCCGAATACGTTCAGCTACATTTAAAACGTACACCGATACACACTTTTTAAAATTACGACGTTTAATATTTTCTTACTTTAAAATTTAAAAGAAATTCAGATATTCAAAAATCATTTAACCAAGAGAGAAAATTACACGCATCTAAAAAATTACAGGAGTAAATAAATAGGTAATAAATTTGAATACCATGGCCATGTTATTTAAACATTTTTTAATTAACAAATATTTAAGAAATTTGACATGTTAGGGTATAATTCAAAATGAATATACAAAGTGTACAACAAGAAACTTGCTAATATTAAGCTGCCGTCATCTCACCCACCTTCTAACCACTATAAAAGAGAGCGAGCGAAGCGAGTGCGTCGGCCGGGCGCGCCCTTTTTACATCTACACTATAAGATGTACGCTGCCGCCATCTCACCCTACTCCTAACCACTTCAGAAGAGAGCGCGCGCCCGGCCGACGTTTCGAAATTCGCGCACGAAGTCGGCCAAGCGCGCATTTTTTACATTTACACTATAAGACATACGCTGCCGTCTACTCACCCACCTCCTTACCGCTTCAAAAGAGAGCGAGCGCGCCCGACCGAGGTTTCGAAATTCGCGCGCGAATTTCGAAACGTCGGCCGGGCGCGCCTTTTTTACATTTACACTATAAGACATACGCTGACGTCTACTCACCCACCTTCTAACCGCTTCAGAAGAAAGCGAGCGCGCCCGGTCGACGTTTCGAAATTCACGCGCAGATTTCGAAACGTTGGCCGGGCGCGCCCTTTTTTTTTCACCTACACCATAAAATTACGCACCACTCGTCCCACCCATATTGTAACCACTACAAAAGCGAGCGAAGCGAGCGCACTCGGCCGAAGTTTAGAAACTCACGCGCGAATTTCGAAAATGTCGGCCGGGCGCGCTGGTTTTGCTCGCTCTCTTCTGTAGTGGTTAGGAGGTGGGTGAGATAACAGCAGTGTATGACTTATAGTGTAAATGTAAAAAAGACGCGCCCGGCCGACGTTTCGAAATTCGCGCGCAGGTTTTGAAACGTTGGCCGGGCGCGCCCTTTTTTCTCACCTACACCATAAAATTACGCACCACTCGTCCCACCCATATTGTAACCACTACAAAAGCGAGCGAAGCGAGCGCACTCGGCCGAAGTTTAGAAACTCACGCGCAAATTTCGAAAATGTCGACCGGGCGCGCTGGTTTCGCTCGCTCTCTTCTGTAGGGTTAGGAGGTGGGTGAGATAACAGCAGTGTATGACTTATAGTGTAAATGTAAAAAATGCGCGCCCGGCCGACGTTTCGAAATTCGCGCGCGAATTTCGAAACGTCGGCCGGGCGCGCTCGCTTCGCTCGCTCTCTTTTATAGTGGTTAGAAGGTGGGTGAGATGACGGCAGATTAATATTAGCAAGTTTCTTGTTGTACACTTTGTATATTAATTTTTAATTATACCCTAACATGTCAAATTTCTTAAATATTTGTTAATTAAAAAATGTTTAAATAACATGGCCATGGTATTCAAATTTATTACGTATTTATTTACTCCTGTAATTTTTTAGATGCGTGTAATTTTCTCTCTCGGTCAAATGATTTTTGAATATCTGAATTACTTTTAAATTTTAAAGTAAGAAAATATTAAACGTCGTAATTTTAAAAAGTGTGTATCGGTGTACGTTTTAAATGTAGCTGAACGTATTCGGGGGATAACGTCACGGCTAACCCAGTAGAAATTATACGAATTCGGCTATCCTCTTTAGTTGATGATAATCGTTGACTTTGGCCGTCAAGTCATATGTTGTCAGATAAATAAATTTCCTTGTTTGAAAAAACTTTAAACACTTTTTGGTAGAGTAATTGAGTTTTTAAAAAGTAAACATTGTTTATTACTTTATAGATGATGTAATATTAATATTCAGTCAATTGTGTATTACAACAATTTAAAAAAAAATTGGTAATTATTGGGAAGACGCCCTTTAAAATCTTACTATATAAAATAAGTACTTTTTAGTGTAACAATTTTTTTTTTCGAAATTCTGAGTTCTTAAAATTAATCGAACCCAAAATATCACATTTTTTTGCGATTTCCACCGGTGGTGTAATTATAGTTTCTTACATTTATTTTTCATTTATTAGCATTGGAGAAGTTGGCAACACCGCGCATTTGTAATGGCGTGACAGTTTCCAGTATGACAGGATAGATATAATTCTAAAAAGAAGCTTATATAAATGATCCTCAAAATTCCTAAATAATACATAAAAAATAAAAAAAAGTAAAATGTATGGAGTTTCCGCAGATAAATTTGAAGATTACTATCCTTCCTAAAGCCTAAAACGTAAGTTTTGAAAACAAATTTGCATTATTAAGAAAAGGGCGTCTTCCCAATAATTACCAAAAATTGTATTTTTAAGAAAAGTGCGTCTTCAACTTTTGTTTTAAGTGCTACACTTACCTTTATATCAGAAAAAAACCTCCATGGATCAGATGGTGGGGAAGCAGATAAGGGTTGAGAATTTGTAATATCTACACTAACTGATCTTTTGCCTATTTTGTTAAAGTACTTTAATGGACTGCTATCTTCACCTGAAAAACCGAATTGCTGTAAACTTTTTTTCATTTTCACCTATGGATGAAAAAGTCATTCATGTCATGAGTAATTATAATAAAGTATAATTTTTAACGTAGCCAAATAAAGCAATTGCACCGGTTACAAATCGCGAACAGCTAGTCACAAAATACATTTAAACAGAGAGCGAATACAAATATTTAGATCGTAAACTCAAGCGTATACCTATTTTATGACAATGACTATTTAATCAGTCGATAACACGAATGAATGTTTCTTCCTCTTATCGAATTTAAACTATTTTTTCATCGGGCCACAGGGGAAACTTTTTAATCTAACATTTCAGAAGTGTCAAACTCAAAATTTCACGAGGTCAGAGGCGCCACCTTAAAAGTTATACTTTGGATAGCAGATTTATTTAAAAAAAAAGATAAATGTATTACAAAAAGTAGAAAATGAAACAAACATTAAATTTGTCTATTTTCGGGTAGGATACCTTGAATAATTTATCTTCGATTAGGATCTTCAACCAACTAGGGATTATAACAAATCGAAAGCACGAAACACGGACTAAATGGTATGGCCATAGCCCTCAGAAAACGCTGACTTTCGCTTCAAATTTTGTTCAAATAGCGCAGTGACGTAATGCGGGACGGACTTTTTTTTCATTCATTGGTCTCAACTTATACATGTTATTTAACCAGCACTAACATTAGTTACATGCAAATAAATATAAAATTTAAAACACTATTTGGCTCTGTAAAATTAAAAAAAAACTGAAAAATATTTTTATAAATTTATGTTAGAAGATTTTAAAAATGACGTTATTATGTACTGCAAATTGGTTTTCGTAAATAATCATTTAGACATAAAGGGGAATACTGTGGTCGAAAAGCTGAAACCATTTTTTGGTATAATTTTTATATTGTTTGCATTATTACTGCATTCCATGAAGATATGACCTAAACTTCCAATTTCACCACAGCTGCAACTTGGGGAGTCAAGGATACCAATTCGGAACAGATGAGCAGAACTATAGCAGTGACCAATTCTCATTCTGCACATTGTACCGATTTGTCCCTTTGTTAATTTAATTTTAAAAAACCAGGGTGTTCGAGGCAGTGTATCTAATATATTAAAAAGATGCTTTCTCTTAGTTTGACTCAGTTCTCGCCATTCTTCACTCCAATCATCCCAAATTTTATTTTTAACTCTGAGTAGCATATTTCTATAATACATGGTCATTAGTCAGAATAATGTTTGTTGAGTCCTAATTTAGCAAGTTTATCAGCTATGATATTTCCCTTTATATTCGTATCACTAGGTATCCACGCAAAAGTAATATTTATATTCTTAAGTTTTGCATTGTAAATCTAACTTTTAACATTTAAACTGCAGCTATCTGAACAGGATAGTATACCTAATCTTAGACTATATTTTCATTTTCTAGAAAACGAAATATTGTAGTACAATAAAAAACTGTAAGTAGGTATCTAACGTTGATATTGTTATACATTTTTTAGAATGAGGAAAAATCGTATGCTTCTTGGTTAATAGAGCTATTGGAAGAAATCATTGGAAAATATAAGTGCAAATAACGCAAATAAAGATGATTTAATCGTTTCAAAACGAATAAATACAATAAAAAAATAATGCAATACCTTTCATAAATATGCCTAAAATTGGAGATTTTTATAACATTAGTGTTATGAGGTAAATATCTATACATAAAATTATCAATTTGTTTCTTTTTATAATTTTAAGAAAGTGATAAAAAAATTGTTAATTATCCTTATTATGTTAAGAAATTTACAACCTTCAACTTCAACGAATATTATTAGAATTAGAATATAATTAGAAGTTGCCAGTTGGTTATTTTTTATTAAGGGTTTAGATGGTAATGAAAGAAGAAGTGTGGCGTTGGAGGTTCTTCTAAAATCGCATGAATATGGAGTTATCATCACCTAATTATCATTTGATGGACTTACAATGATGACAAACATTAGGTGTAAACATACAACTTGGATACTGAAACTGCAACTCCATAGTTCTTGTATTCGCCATAGATAAAAGTAAAATTTTGATAATTTTAGATGCATGTCACATACTTAAGTTGGCTTGGAATAATAACTGGGATAATCTTATTAAAATTGTCGAAACTAATGGCGAAATTATTGATTTTAATTATATAAAATTGTTAGATTAGTAGTTGTGATTGGCCAGTTCTGGACGGAAGGTAATGAGAGGTAATTAGTAATTATCCTAAGTACATACCCCCACCCTTCGCGCAATTAGCAAGTACCTCCCAATGAGCGTAATTGCATAGTGTAATGAATGTAATTACTTCATACACATATAGATATAAGTATTTACTATGTATATGGGGTAGCATGTAATGAGCATATTAAGTACCTCTTAGATAGTAATTACTATGTATATCATGTAGTGTAATGAGTTTAGTCTAAGTACATCTCAGTGATTATTATTGTAGCATAGGGGAAATACGTCGGGGCATACCTAAACACATCCTTGACTCTCAACCGTCATAGCTATAGTAAAACGCTAGTTTCCAGCAGACGTGCAAGTCGTAAACATCGGTGGAAGGAATAGTTCCCCATTCTTCACAAAATTAGCGGGTGCCTCTCAGGCTTGTATATTATGAATATGAATTGCATAGTAAGCACTTTTCAATTACCCTATACACATTGAAATGTAATGAGTGTAGCTATCTTGTATATATAGTAATTGCTATGCATGTCATAAAGTGTAATGTACCTCTCGGTTATTACTATTGTAGAGTATATAGCGGTTTGTATCTTAAGTACATTCTAAATAATAGACATAATTGTTTTTTATAAATGGGGTATGAAGTCCGCACATCCTTGACTCTCAACCACCAATGATTAGAGTGAGGAACCGGCCGGACGCAAGCATACACGGCATGAATATCGAGGCAGGAGCTTAGAAAAAGTAGGAGATTTAGTTACCAAGTACTTCCCAGTTCTGTACCCACTGTACTGAGTCTAATTGCATAGTAAGAAATTTTTAATGTGTAATGAGCATCGGAACACTTTCAAACCAAGAAATCAATTTTTAGTAATTTTTCTTCAAATTGAGAAGTATCAACAATTTCGGAATTTTTACACATATCTATAGTGATTAATATACCTCCTCCACGCGTGATATCTAGCTGATCGAGTTTTCGATCTCTGCGAAAAACTTCATAGTTATCGGGAAATAGTTCACATCATTTAACATCAGGCTTCAGCCATGTTTCGCTAAGAGCAATAACATATTCACAATCACTCACATTCGAAGAAAAAGTATCTATCTTGCTATTCAGTTTAACAAAACAACTCTTGGTATGCCATTAAAATATTTTATTTTGCAATTTGTTTCACCAGAATACCTTTGTTAGTCAACTCTTCTTTTATTGTTTTGTAATATTCAATTTGTTTTTTTGTACGATCCTCTGAAATGCTTATATTTTTATATTCAAACTTAGTTTTCAGTCGTTTGGAATTCCTCAAAACTTTTCTAGCTACATTATCATTTTCAAGAATTACCTTAATAGGACGATTTCTGGAATTAGAAAAAGAACCCAATCGAAATGGTTTAATGTTAGTATCTAAATGTTAAAATATACATTTTTTAACTTTGTTGTTTTTCTTTGGATATAATTCAATGTCTGTTGCGGAATTAGCCAAAGAAGTAGTTGTTTTTTGAAGGGAAACGGTCGCTCGTTTTATTTTGTAACAAATGGCATAGAGTTTCTTGTTTTCATTTATTTTACGTTTTGGTCACAATTAAGTTTGGATTAAATTTCCTTTTTTAATAAAATATTTGACTAGATGTTTCTGATAATAGTTTTAAATTTACTAAAGAATATGCCCATAATCTTTTGATTATTTTGATTGATGGTTCTTATTGTATGCTCTCAAGTGCATGCCATAGTACTGTGGAAAGATATTACAAATATATTTGAATTCCTTAGTTTTGTAGTTTTAATATGAAATAAAATACTTTCAAGATCTCAGCAATCAATATTCCCATGTAATAATTTACGAGGGCGGGTTAATAAGTCCGTCACTTTTTGAATGAAACACAGGTTATTTTATTTTTACACTTAGCCCAACATTTCTCCAGTTTTTTTATCCCTTCCGAAAATATGATTTGTCGAGGTCTTCAAAATAGGTATTTCTTTGTGAGATGACTTAGTCACTGGAGGCAAATCTCTTTCCGCCGAGCAATTTCTTCAAGTTCGGAAACAAGAAATAGTCACACGGGGCTAGGTCGGGTGAATAGGCCGGATGGGGGAGCAATTCGTAGCCCAGTTCATGGATTTTTGCCATGGAAACTGCACATATGTGCACCCGTGCATTATCCTGGTGGAAAAGGACTTTTTTCTTAGCCAAATGCGGTCGCTCTTTTTTAATGCATCATCGAATCGACCCAATAAGTTGCTGTAATATTCACCATTGATTGTTTTTCCTTTTTGAAGGTAGTCAATGTGGATAATACCGCGTGCATCCCAAAAAACAGTCGCCATGACTTTATTGGCTGACAAACCCACCTTTGCCTTCTTTCTCGCCGATTCACCCCGAGAAACCCACTGTTTTGACTGCTGTTTGGTCTCCGGTGTGTTGTGGTGGATCCACGTTTCGTCCACGGTTACGAAACGGCGCAAAAACTCGTTCATATTGCGACTGAACAACGCCAAACATTCCTGCGAAATTGTCACACCGTTGCGTTTGCGGTCGATTGTGAGCAATCGCGGCACCCATCTTGCGGAAAGCTTTCTCATACCCAAATGATTATTCAAAATTGAAACCACTGAGCCATGTAAGATGCCTATGGCTTCCAGAATCTCTCTCACTTTTAATCGCCGATCGGCTAAAACCATATCGTGGATTTTTTCAATTGTTTCCGATGTGGAGACCTCAACTGGGCGTCCAGAACGTTCGGCATCTTCCGTGCTTGTACGGCCACATAGGAATTCAGTAAACCACTTTTTAACCATGGAAATGGATGGTGCAGAGTCCCCATAATATTTATCAAGCTTAGCCTTGGTTTGCGTAATGGATTTTTCCGCAAAAAATAATGCTTTATGAGCACATGAAATTCACTTGTTTCCATTTTCTTCTCAGTCAACGAGGTCGTCTGATATTAACGGCTGTCAAAAACAAACTAAATGTCGCAGCTTGTTCAATTTTTGACAAGAGTCAACAGACAGATGACTGTTGACGGGAGCATTGTTGCCATTTCAATTAAGAGGCGGGAAATTCAAAAAGTCACGGACTTATTGACCCGCCCTCGTATAGTTTTTAATATGAAAGTTCTGTTTAAATCACGTGATTCCAGATTTATTTGCTATAAAATATATTACGGCCTTGGATTGTTGTATTCATTTCATACGAAATGCTATTTTAAATATATTTTATGTTTTTATTTAATTTTAAATAAAGTTTCAAAAAAGTTAGTTTTAGAAATCTCTTAAAATCCTTAAAAATGAAAATTAAATTTCTATTACGAATTTTTATGCTTATTAGTTCTATTGTGTAATTAAATCCATAATATTTTCGAATTGTTTAAAAGTGTTAGTCCTATCCTGTACACTTTAATATGCAATGAATGCGCAAGTGCGTAGGTCTCTATTTGTTAAAAGATGGCCGCCTTCACTTCTACGTGCCTGATGAAAATGACATTTCCTATCTCCACTATCCATGTCTGAGGTACCAACTTAAAATATTAAATATTAGTTAGGCATTTTATAGAGAGAGATACCTCTTGGCGCATTATCAACTATGTACATTATAACGAGCTAAGTGTGTGACACCACCGATTCAGGATGATACACCGTGGGCACAGTGGGGCAACCACCCTCCCTACGTTATAGCTACGGATGAGGTGATTATGTACACTGTGTATAAAAAAAAAAATTTAAAAATTTAAATTTTTAGCAGTTACTGTTTGTCATTTAAAAAGAATTTATATATTCTATTTCGATATCATAATTCATTACAAATATTTTTTTAAAAAATAATAACAAAAGACATTTAACCTAAAGTGCGCTTTTTGATACAACGACTCAAGTGTTTTTGAATGTAAAGATCTGCGAGATGTAGTTAATATAAAGGACTCAAAAAAACCTAAAACTTCCATACCAAAGATTTTATCAAATGTAATAATTTTAAATTCTTACCTAAGTTTGTAGGGGTACTGGAAGCAGACAGTTTTTCATTTTTCTCATCAGTTTTATTTGTAGCTTCGTCTTCGCTAGCATACAACTCTTCAATTTGTTCAGCGTTGGCGTGAAACTTTATAGAAATCTGAGGTACGGATGTGGTAACTGGTTTACCTTAAAATATTTATATTTAAAAAATATTGATGTAGCCATTTACATAAAGTGTAAAAAATAAAAAGAAAGCTTGCTAAAAGCAAAACGTAGACTAAACTATAAAATTAGCACTAAAGTTACAAGGTGACTCGATAATAGTAAGTAGTTCATTTAAATAAAAGAAACCATTATGTGAATCACCTTGTAGCTTTGTGAAGCTGTGCAAAATTTAAACAGGAAAGACTTATTAACTTTATTTTTATTGTAATAAATCAAAGACGTTATTTATTATGTCGAGGTATCTCTTGGCGACGTTGTCAAATAAAATATATATTCCGATTCAGGAAGATAAACAAAGAGCCTAGTGGATGCCAAAAATGATGTGGAGTAAAAAGTGATGTTGAGCTAAATAAGATTCTACGTTCTTTTATACAGGGTAACATTTCAGATAGTTTTGCAAGGAAGAGAGCTCAAACACCGTTTGTGGAACCTGCGCAGTTCTGCGATATTAGCAGTAACACAATATTAGGAGGGATTAAAAAAGAATTGGGCATAGAAGAACCGATCACTGAAACAATCTCTTGGGGATAAGACAGACTAGAAAACTTCTGGATGAATATAACCAGAAATGAATGGAAGCCTGTATCTGTCTGACCAAGAACAGGCATGCACTGTAACAGGGATCCTTACTGGGTATTGCCGACTCAAAGGACACCTAAGTAAACTCAAGAGTAGCAAAAGCTAGTAAGCGCAAATTCTGTGAGGAGGAGGAAGACGAAAACTTCATTCACATTCTGCTTGAATGTGTAGTGCTACTAAGGGCAGTTCACTTAGGAGCATAACAAATAGAAGAGGGCGATCTACCTAACTTGAAGTCACTTCAAGTCGAACAATTTCTTGAGAAAGATAAGATTGAAAGGGTCGTTATAGATATCGAGACTATTGCTGAATTAGCGACAGAAGAGGACACAATAGATCTATTAGGTCGTTGTGTATTAATACCCCATACTAAACATAACATACCGTCTTTCTTTTGTATTCATTGAGCGATTTGTTTAAGAAAGAAACATTTTTTTATTATACAAACTCACTACTCAATATTACTGACATTTATTCTATTGTAGGTCTACCATTCTACCAAGGAAGTGTACTATCATATGTTCGGTTACCATTTGTAACAATTAAAGCTAGAATTTCACTAGAACACAAAACGTTTATAGCGTTATTTAATAATATTCTGCTTTCGAAAGTAATTTCAATTCCTGTCAATATTAAAAAGCTCAAAATAAAGTATTAAATGATTTTACATGGTTCTATTTTTTTAAGATGGCTACAAATATAGTGTTGCTTTTTTGTTGTGACTTCTGAATACCATCGAAGTGAATAACCTTCCATCATATCAACATTGTGTTATTAGAAAAGGCCACTGTTGTCAAAAATTCTAATGATTTGAAGGTATCGATTCTTCTTCAAATTACAAACATTAAATGTGTCCTTTTTATAAGAGTGAATAGATTTATATCCAGTGCAAAGTGAGCCAAAAATTATACTTCCATATTCAACCGCAAATGTTGCGTTTTAAGAAACACAATGGGCTTTTATGTGTGGAATCTCCAAATTTTGAAATATAAGAAGTTTATTTTTGATGAACAAGAACTAAATGATATGAAGCTAGCAAATTGCCTATTATATTACAGTTAATCGAGTCTTTTAAAAAGGTTTATTTATAGTAAGACATTGAGAGTTTACTGTATAGGTATAGTACAGTCACTTACTTTTGTGGAGTTTGTATAGATTTCGAAAAACTATCGGAATTAAAAAAAAAAACAAATGATTTGCATATTTTAAAAGGAATCTATTAGCTTTTGTTAAATTCATATTAATAATAGAAACATATCGATTATAACTCCTATTTTCAAAGCAGGTGACAAAACAAAAATAAATAATTACAGACCAATAAGTGTACTAAACAACTTTGAAAAAATCTTTGAAAAATGCCTTAAAAATCCTTACAGCTAATAAGATCTTAAATGATCATCAGTTTGGTTTTCAGGCTGGTAAATCAACAAGTGATCCCATGTTCACTGTAGTGTACGAAATTGTGAGCCAACTCGATAAAAGTAGAAAATGTAAGTCTTTCTAGACTTGGCGAAAGCATTCGACACAGTAAACCACCAGATACTTCTTTCTGTCCTTAAAACAAATAAGATTCGAGGCTGTGTTGAATGTTTTCAGCCATTATTTAGAAAATAGACAATAACAGGTTAAAATCATTGAGTTGCTAAGTCGTCCAACTATCGTCAAGATAGGAGTACCTCAAGGAACAGTACTTAAGATTAAGATTTAATTAGGACTATGGGCCATGTGGCCTCCCCCACCTCGACCTTTTCAGATCTATTGTGGATATCCTTTAATCATTGTTTAGAGTACCTTGTCTAATTCGGTCTTTTGTAGTAGACTCCATAGACTGAGAAGTAGTTCTCCGGTATAGCTATACTCTGTTTTTAAACTAAGAGGAGCGATTTTAATTTAAGTTGGCAATTCTGTAGCCTTCTGATTGGTCAGATTACAGTCAGTTTCACACATTACTTTTTAGCATGAACATCAGCTAATAATTGATATTGTTGACAGTTCTGACATTTTATAATTTGATATCTCATCCATTACTTAGTTTTTTACTTTATTTCGTAAATAATAGTTCTTCAGTAAGCAATTGTATTGAAAATCTACAATTATGGATCCTTCTACACTGAGTATTATTAAAGGTAGCAATTCCTGAAAAGCCTAACAAGAAAGAGAAGACACCTTATTATTTTACATGCTGATTCTGAAGGTTTTGTAGAAAATGCATTATTGGTTTTTGAAGGTAAAAAGATGGGAGATTACCATGAAGAAATGAATTCCGAAGTATTTTAGAAAAAAATAATTTTATAACTGAATTTTTAAAACTAAAAATTGATGAATTTCTAACCAAAATGATTAAAATGTAACTAAATATTCAAGCAAATTTTATTTATTAGAATAGAATAAAACTATTTACAAAATTGTTATAGCATTTAAAACACCATCTACTACTTTAGGGATAATCTTAATTTGGCACAATGAGTTAACATTATTTTCACAAAAAATATTTTAAAAATACTTAAAATTAATACATAGGTATGTATGAATAGTTCACTTTAAAAAATATATGTTGACATGTAGTGTTATGAAAATGTTGGTTCCAGTTTTCAAAACAAATTCTGACTCATAGGCCTGTAAACTTTTGAATGCCTTTATTCGCCCTCTAGCGCATTAACCATGGGTTAACACTAAATAAGCCATAATATCCACATTACTCATAAAAGAGATACCAGTTACTGTGTGATCCACTTGTCATTCACTGATTAACTTTTACTTTTTATACCTATAACAAATATATCCTTAAAAATGTAAACAGATCTTTATATTTTATACTAACCTGGCTACATCTGGATATTCCATTAACAATTTTCTTAAATATTTATTATTCATTTTAAAAAGATCATAGTTATTCTCAAAAAGTCGATTTCAAAAGCAAGAAAAAAGTATTTCTGACATCAATCAACAACCATATTGACTTTAATTTGACAGTGACATTTCGTTTTAGACACACATTTCAGATCACAATAATGTGAAATTTGCGACCGTTGTCTGGGACCAATTAAAAAATTACTTCTATGACATTTATTCGTTTCTTAACCGCTCATTGGCCGTTCACCGACTAAGGCCGATAAAGATAATTATTTCATAAATTTTGAACACAACTATATTTCGAAACTCGCTCTTAGTAACAAATCTAGTTACTTTTCCCTGTGTAAATGCGTCTTTTCAATTCGCTCCTCCTAGTTTAAAAACAGAGTATAGTTGCCCTTGGTTTTTCTTCTCCAAGTGTAAGGAATCTCAGTCTTACTAGACCTTCGCAGTAGCACAATACGAGTTCTGCCGTTTCCTCTTCTTCTTGACAAAATCGGCACAAGGTCTCTTCTGTCAGACCGATATTGAACATATGTTTGTTAAGCCTACAATGCCCTGTTAATAGACCTACTAGTATTTTAGTATTTTTCCTATTAAGGCTTAGTAGATGCTCGGTGAGTTTAGACGATGGTCATTTTAAGCCTGTCTCTGTCCTGGTGAGTTTTCCACCACTCCTGAGATTTTTTAAACATCCACTACTTTGTGCATGTTCTGATAGTTGTTTTTGTTACACCACAGAAGGGTTCTGGGCCAATAAGAGCATTTGAGGCTCCTTCTCGGGCTACTAAATCAGCCTCTTCATTGCCCTTATGCCCCCTGTGGCCTGGTACCCAGGCTAAGGTTAGTCTGTTTTGACTACCCAGCTCTGTTAGGGCTTCCAAACAGTCCCACACAAGCTTTGAGTGTACCTGCATGGAACTGAGTGCTTTCAACGTCGCTTGACTGTGAGTATATGACAATGGTTTTTCCATTTACCTTCTGTCTTAATACTTCTTTTGCGCAGTGATGTATTGCTATTTCTGCCTGGAATACTGTCGCATGTTTACCTAAGCTCAGTGAGATTCCTGTCTTTGGCTTGGTACTATATATACCTACTCCTGAACCTTCATGGGTTTTGGAGCCGTCTGTATACCAGGTGAGATCTGCATGAATAGGAGGTCCTCCCGTCCACGCTTCCCTGTCTGGTATACTTACTTTATATTGCTTTTGAAAGCTATACTTTGGAAGCATTTCGTCTGAAGGCATTCCCATTATTTGGTCGTTCTTAAACTCTTTATATAGCTCGCTGTAGTCGCGTCCATGCAAACTGGTTATGGGCGATGAACCTTTGTGCAGTCTGTATGTGACAGACCTGGCTTCGCCTTGAATGCATATATGTAGTGGTGTTAGGTTTAGCATGACTTCTATAGCTGCTGTTGGAGTCGTTCTCATAGCTCCCGTGGTACTCAGGCATGCTTGCCTTTGAATACCATTGAGCTGTCGAATGGCTCCAGCTTGCCGAGTCTTTGGCCACCATACCACCGACCCGTAGGTTATCATCGGCCTTATGACTCTGGTATATAACCACAGGGACATTTTTGGTTGTAATCCCCAATTTTTTCCACACAACCTTCGACAAGGAACATTACTTGGACCAATACTCTTTCTACTCTACATCAATTTATGCTTTCACTATCAAATACTAAAATTATTTCCTATGCCGATGACACTGTAATCCTATTTGAGGCTGATACTTGGCTACAAGCTAAATTATATGCTCAGAGAGAACTTAACATAATAAGTAATTGGTTAAATGCTTTCCAGCTATCACAAAAAGTTGAAAAATCATTATATAACTTCTTCTGTTAATAATGCGAATAGACCCGAGTTCCAGAATATCAGCATCACAAATCTGAACAAAACCATCGCTGAAGTCAGTCAGATCAAACACTTAGGAGTTATAATTGACAAAAATCTCAGGTGGGAAACTGGCATCAGCTACTTAACAACAAAACTCGTGGAGTCACTCCTACGGTATGGAATACTAGTGTGGGGTGTTCTGTATAAAAAGGCCCTACAAAATCTCAAAGTGATACAAAATTACATATTGAAAATTATTATTAGACGAAAAAACGATCCTCGACAAATGCATTGTATTCTCCAGAAATATCTAATATTGTCTTTATATTTTAGATTTTAATATTTGCAAGCATTCAATCATGGATATAGTATACGGGGCACAATGAACCAGCTACTTGTTACACCACTTAACAACAAGAACATTAGTCACAGTTTTGTAATATACATTCTACCTAAAGCTTATAATTTATTACCTCTTTCCATTCGAAAATGTGTTAACCTCAATAAATTAACTTCAGCTATCAAACCATATACCGGGTGTTCAAATTAAAGTTTTATAGTTTTTTTGGGGGAAACATTTTGGCTAAATTCATTGTTTTATAGCTGACCATAATATGGCCATATCGAGGTGAACTTTGTTTTTTTAAATGGGAATCCCATTTTTTTCTTACATATTCTTAAAGTACATAAAAAAAAATAAGAAACTTTTAAGGGAAATATTTTTTTTATTGGACTTTTACTTTTTGAGTAACAGCTACTTAAACATGTTGCTGCGCGAAAAAAAAGTTGGCCATATTATGGTTAGCTATAAAAAACGATTTTAGGCAAAAGTTTTTCCCCACAAAACTATAAAACTTTCGTCTGAAACGTTTTTTTTTTAATAAAAAGCGGTATATAGCTGTAACGCTTTAACTTGAACACCCGGTATATACAGTAACTACAGGGACTTTCATAGTTATTACTTCTAACCACAATAACTGATTTGATTTGAACAGCTATTTTTCATTTATACAGGGTGTTTCATAAGATATGCGCAGGACTTCAGGACGTGATAGCTCGTCCAAAAATATGAAAAAACGTTTTTATTAACTTACCCTCCAAAATGCACCATTTTCGAGATACAGGATGTTGAAATTGAAACAAAAAAAAATTCTACGTCACTGGAAAAAGTACGGGTTTGAGACGCCCATTTGAACCGCCAATGTTTTCTACACAAAAAAGGTACTCTTGGTCATACGCTCGAAAGTCGACCGTTTTCGAGAAAAATAAAATTTTGTTTCATCAAGTATGTATGACCATGTATTTCAACAAAACCGTACTTTTTCCAGTGACGTAGAATTTTTTTTTTCAATTTCAACACCCTGTATCTCGAAAATGGTGCATTTTAGAGGGTAAGTTAATAGAAACGAATTTTCATATTTTTGGACGAGCTATCACGTCCTGAAGTACTGCGCATATATTATGAAACACCCTGTATATAGCAAATTTCTAATTTGTATTTCTTCATTCTCCACATTTTATATTGTATGTATTGTAAATGTTCGCTTTCTTATTTTTTCATTTCTGATATCTATTTATCTATGTATTCATTTCACGCTATTTTTTTCTCACCACACAATACAAGTGTGTACTCACTTATAGTGTGAGGGAAATAATATGCTAATTTTCTAATTTTAAGTTTTTTATGTTAATATTTCCTTTGTTAATTTTTGTATATTGCATTTTATATTCCTATTAAGAAATAAATAAAAAATAAATCTGAACATAATATATACAAAAGTTTAATGAATTAAGCTTTTGTACATATTACTAGCTATTGCCCGCGGCTTTGCTCGCATATTGTCGTGTTATTAATATAAAAAATATATGACTTCCTTTTTTATTAATTTTTATTAGTTTTATCGATTTTCATTCATTTTTTTATATTTATTCATTTTTTTTAATTTTTATTACTTTTTATTAATTTATTTTTATTAATTTTTATTAATTTTTAATAATTTTTATTAATTTTCATTAATTTTTATTAATTTTTATTAATTTTTATTAATTTTTATTAATTTTTATTAATTTTTATTAATTTTTATTAATTTTTATTAATTTTTATTAATTTTTATTAATTTTTATTAATTTTTATTAATTTTTATTAATTTTTATTAATTTTTATTAATTTTTATTAATTTTTATTAATTTTTATTAATTTTTATTAATTTTTATTAATTTTTATTAACTTTTATTAATTTTTATTAATTTTTATTAATTTTTAATAATTTTTATTAATTTTTATTCATTTGGAATAATTTTTATTAATTTTTAATAATTTTTGTTAATTTTTATTTATTTTTAATAATTTTTACAAATTTCACCCCCGTTTTGCCCCCTTAAAATGTGAAAATCCAAAAACCATGAAACACCTCATTAATTATTTATTTATTATGAGAACCTACAATTCCAATTTTCAACCTTAAAAAAATCGATATTTCCAAATAAACTTTTACCCCCCCGTTCCCCCCTTAAAATGTTAAAATCCAAAAACCCTAAAACACGTTATTATTAATTTGTACTCATTAGCTGCAATTCCAATTTTCATGTTTCTAACTTCAAAGAGAACAAAAAAAGTTACTCCGATACAAACTTTTGCCCCCGTTTGCCCCCCTCAAGATGTAAAAATATAAAAACCCTAAAACACATTATTGTTAATTTGTACTCAGAGCTGCAATTCCAATTTTCATGTTTTTAACTTTAAAGAGAACCAAAAACATGGATACTCCCAAATAAATTTTTACCCCCCATTTTCCCCCTTAAAATGTGAAAATCCAAAAACCCTGAAACACGTAATTAATAATTTGTAGTCAGTAGCTGCAATTCCAATTTTCATGTTTCTAACTTAATAAAGAACAAAAAAATCGATAGTCCCTTACAAACTTTCACCCCCCGTTTTCCCCCCTTAAAATGTAAAAAATCCAAAAACCCTGAAATACGTCATTATTTATTTATGCTCAGTAGCTGTAATTTAAATTTTCATGTTTGTAACTTTAAAGAACATAGAGTTTCATTAAAAGCTCCCTCCCCCCATTTCCTCCCTTTAAAGTTCAAATTTTCAAAAATCCTTCCTTAGCGGATGCTTACGTTATATAATAAACCTATGTTCCAAATTTCAGCTTTCTAGGCTCAGTAGTTGGCTGTACGCTGATAGGTCAGTCAGTCAATCAGTCAGTCAGTCAGGACAAACAATTTTATATATATATAGAAGATAGGTACATAATTTATTTATACATTCCTGTTTAAAAAGGTAACAGGTAAGCTTTATTATAATCGTTTAAGCAATTAATAACATTTAATACAATTCAAATTTTCAATTCTTAAAGAGCCTTTAATAGGAATTTTAGATGGTATATTTATGAGGCACACCTTGTTTTATTGTCAAATTTTTACCCATAATTTTGAAATGGATTCAGTTTTCTACATCTTCTTCCACCTAAAAAATGGGTGGCACAAAATTGATCGAAAACATTTGATCCAAAAAACATTTGATCGAATAACAATTGATCGAAAAGAAAAATGATCTAACAGAAAAGTGATCGAAAAGAACAACGATCGAAAAGAAAATTGATCAAAAATAGATTTGATAGAAAAAGCAATTGATCGAAAAACCAAATATACCTAAAATTATAAAAATACAAGAAAAATGAAAACAAAAATTTTAACCAATTTACCTAACCTCTGCGGCCTTAGAATCATCGTTAGTTGCTACGAAAAACAAATATACAAAAAATGAGAAACTAAAAAAAAATTACTAACATGCCTAACTTTTTCATATTTTTTGCGAGGCAAACCGCGACGACATCAGACCGCACAGATTAGTTAAGGTAAGTAAGTTAAGTTTTTTATAAAAAAGACTTTATTTACTAAATTACCTAACCTGTGTCAGATCAATCAGTTAAATTGCTCCAGGCCACACAGGTTAGGTAAATTGGTAAAGTGTTTTTATTATTCCATTTTGTATAATTTTTTTTTGAGAAGCAACCCTCGATGGCTCCAGGCCGCACAGGTTAGGTAATTTAGTTAAAATTTTTGTTATTTTTCTATAATTTTTTTGCAAGGCAAACCGCGACGGCTCCATGCCGCACAGGTTAGGTGAATTAATAATAATGAAAAAACTAAATTAACTTACCTAGCTTATGCGAGAGCAATCAGTTAAATTTAGTTAGCGCAGGTTAGGTAAATTAGTTAAGTTTTTATTTTTCTCATTTTTTTATAATTTTTTTTGCGGGGCAAACCGCGATGGCTCCAAACCGCAGATATGAGGTACGTTAGTTAAGTTTGTTATAAACAAAACTTAACCAATTACCTAACTTGTGCGAGAGCAATCAGTTAAAATTAAATTGCACAGGTTAGGTAAATTAGTTATTTTTTTATTTTTCTCATTTTTCTGTAATTAGGTTAAGTAAATTAATCAAATTTTTTTATATAAAACGACCTAAAATAATTTACCTAAAATGTCCCATCGGGAGACAACTCGACCTTATTGAAATTCATTTTTTTGTGCGAATAAATTTTTTTAGTCAACAGTTGTAAAAATGAAAATTTGGTAAACGAGGTAGCTATCGTTTAAGATTATTCTAAAAATTTGCCATTAGTACCTAATTTTGATAGCAGCTGAGTTTAGTTTCTCCGGTAGAAGGGATTAGATGGACGGTTTCATGGTATCGTTTGATTTTTTGATATTTTACTATTTTAAATGTTGATTTTCGATATATTGTCCTTTCGATCTAATGAATTTTCGATAAAATGTTATTCGATAAAATATATCTTCGATCAAATGTTATTCGATAAAATGTATTTTCGATCAAATACCATTCGATAAAATGTTTTTTCGATCAAATTTCCAATTCGATCAAATGTTTTTCGATCAATTTTGTGCCATCCCTAAAAAATAATGCAAACTAATTAGAACCCTCAGAATCAGTTGACCTACTAGTTGATTAACTAGGTACGTTTCATAAATTTATATCAAATTGAAAACAAACACAAATCAAGATTATCTTTACTTACACCAAAATAAATACAAAACCACGATGTTAGTTTGTATTTTGCAACAGCCCTTAGCCCAATGTCGTTTTTGAATGTCTAATGAGAACAAAACTATGCAACCTTTGTATAATTTAAGCAACTTTCTATCTGTAATAGTAATACTGTCCCTATGAAATAGAAGGGATCCTATACAGTGTGTCTCAGATTTGCTTCTCTATACAGGGATCTCGGCTCCTATTATACCTACAGCAAATGTTAAATAAGAATAGTTTTAGATGAAACTTAGTGCATTTGATAACCGGCTTCCGATTTACGTTCGGTCAGTTGGTTATAGAAATATCGACGAAAAACTGAAAATGGCGTTTTTCGCCTGTAAATCCGAAACGAATAATTTGACAGCTGTCAAAATGTGACATTATTCGGACACTTTTTTAAGGCGAATAAGCTAGCAAGAATGACTTGTCTCAATCTTTTTTTGTTATCCCGCAATCCGCCTCAACTTTAATTTTTCTTATAGCCGCCATATTGGATTTTTCTATTTTTGGAAAGACCGAAAAATTTTCAGTCTTATGATGTCTCACAAGTGCCTAAAAGATCTGAGTATCATCGAAATATCACAACGTAAAGTTAGGTCTCATTTTTTATCTAAGGAGGCCATGATTTATTTGTCAGAAAATAGGGTTTTTATAAGTAGCCCATTGTTTCCATCTAAGAAGGCTCTGACTTTGACGTTAAATAATTCAAACTATCAAAGTTGTGTTTTAACAAGTAGTACGTTTTCTCTCATTAAAATCATAAATCTTTCACACAAATTGTCATGTTAGCACTATCTAGAATAGATATGAAATATATTCATTTAGTTGAAGGTAATAGCATTCTTTTTACTTTCCTATCTGTATACAGATATAAGGAAAGTATAGGAATCATGATTTTTTTCGACCTCGAGTTTTCGACGGATTTTTACGTTTTGAGGTCCCCTGAATCCGTTTTGACTATTTTCGCGATGATGTCTGTCTGTGTGTGTGTGTCTGTGTGTGTGTCTGTGTGTCTGTGTGTGTGTGTGTGTGTGTGTGTGTGTGTGTGTGTGTGTGTGTGTGTGTGTGTCTGTATAACGCATAACTCATGAACCGATACACAGAAAAACACCAAATTTTAAACTTAAGCTTTGTTTCAGCGTCTAATGAGCTGATTAGATTTTGGGCAGAGTCGGAACATTTGGGGGGGTACTTTATAGGTGGTCATTTTTATATTTTATGGAATATATCTGTTATTTACGTTTGGAGAAGAAAATTCTTTAAATAAAAGTTACTTCTAATATTATTATCTATAATTTTTGTTCTATACAAAATTTTCCTAAAATGGTCCGTATTCGAGAAATTTGACAAAATGTAAAAAAAATATTTTTTTATAAAAATTGTTTAAATAAAAGTTGTTTGTAATATAATTCTCTATAATTTTTATTCTCTACATAATTTCTCTAAAATGGACCGTATTCGAGATATTTGAGAAAATGTGTAAATTTCGAATTTTGAAAAAAACTCAAAAACAGATAAAGAAAAAAACATTAAATTTTAAACTTAAGGTTTATTTCGGCCTGACGTGAAACGATTAGATTTTGGACAAAGTCGGAACATCTGGGGGGGTACTTTATGGGAGGCCGTTTTTATATTTTATGGAATATATCTGTTATTTATGTTTGGAGAGGAAAATTGTTCAAATAAAAGTTACTTCTAATATTATTATCTGTAATTTTTGTTTTATGTAAAAATTTCCTGAAATGGTCCGTATTCGAGAAATTTGACAAAATGTGCAAAATTCTGATTTTTATTATGAAAGTTTTTGAAATAAAAGTTGTTTGCGATATCGATCTCTATAATTTTTGTTTATACATGATTTTTCTAAAATGGACCGTAATGAAAAAATTGTAGGAAATTAAAATTTTTCAGTATTTTCGTTTTCCATGAATATCTATAGAAAAATGTTTCGAGGTAGATGTATGTGGACAATGTATATATTTAGTTTATCCTCTAAACATTTATATAACTAGATAGGAAAGTCATGTGTTGGACACATCAGATTTTTAGTTTGGTAATCTGTGCGTAGATAAGCTAATATCCATGTGGGTGTAGAAAAAAAGCATTAATCATTTCAGTAAATCGACTTATAGGACCATTTTTGTTTGATTAGAACCTAAACGGACAAATATACCTAGAGATTCTGTGATACCAGGTTGTGACGGCTTTACGAGCTCTCTAAAGGAAGACAAGTTTAGAAGAACCTGGTTTCAACAGGATGGTTGCCCGGTTCACAACACCATTTAAGTCAGATACTTCTTTAGAGAACACTTTGACCAAAGAGTCATTTCATTAAATGGTCCAATATTTTGGCCTCCTAGATCTCCTGACCTTTCGCCTTTATATTTCTACCTCTGGGGCCACACAAAGAATGAGGTCTATGAATTTGATTCACAAAGAGTTTTGGACACATTTAGAAACATTACCGGAAATACTAAAACAGTCACTAATTGTCAAAAATGTTTCGATGTAAATGGACGTCATTTTGCAAATCTGTAAATTAATATCCAGTTAAGAAGCACTTAAGAACATATTTAGATATTATATCACAACTTGTAAAATATTTCTGTCGCGATTTTAATTTTTAATTTGTATCTATTTATAGGTTAGGGGGCGTCCATTAATTACGTGAGATGTTCAAGGGGGGGAGGGGATAAAACTAAATCTTTCTAAATCTCACTTGGGGGGAGGGGGGTTTTCCTAAATCTCACGTAATTTTTTTTTCTAGTAGAAAACGGTGTAAAATTGCGTGAAAGTAAAGTTAAATTATAGTAAAAGTATTTCTAGAATAAAATATGGAAAAATCTTATAATTATGTTTATTTATTTTTTATTAATTTCCATTTAAGTATTTATCATTTAATTTTATTAATGTGATTTTAAATAATTGCAACACTCTCAAACACTAGTCTTTGCTAGTCTTAAATAAAAGTAATGGAACATATTGTGTTTTTGTTTTTTTTTTTTAATAATCAAACACATTTACACCCAAAACATGAATTTTGAAAAATCTCACGCGAGATTAGGGATGGGGGGAGGGAGTTAAGGAAAATCTTACCAAATCTCGCCAGGGGGGAAGGAGGAGTCAAAAAATCCTCAAAAATACCTCACGTAATTAATGGACGCCCCCTTAAGTGTTAATTAAATTAACAAGTTTTCTGACTTGCTTTTTTTTAATACACAGTTGGGAATGTGTCCCAAAATATCTGATTTATTTTCTGAAAAATAAATCATGGCCTCCTTAGAAAAAAAATGACACCTAACTTTACAAAGTGTATTATTTTGATGATACTCAAATATTTTAGGCACATGTGAGACATCACAAGACTGGAAATTTTTCGATCTTTCCAAAAATCGAAAAATCCAATATGGCGGTCATAAGAAAAATGAAAGTTGAGGCGGATCTTATTCGTGTCCGAATAATGTCACACTTTAACAGCTGTCAAATTATTTGTTTCTAATTTGCAGGCGAAAAACGAAATCCTCCATTTCAAAATTAGAATTATAGCTTCTCACCACAAATAAATAATGACGTGTTTCGGGGTTTTTAAATATTCATATTTTAAGGGAGGAAAGGTAGGAAATAGGGAAACAACTTGAAAATTGGAATTGTAGCTACTAGACCTGAGTTTTTGTACACTGAGGCCCCTATACCGACCATACCCGAGATAGGGAGTCACTAAGCCCAAAGTGGTGGACGCGGCGGGCGCTCAGATATCGATTTTTGGCAAATTTTAAATGCATTTGACCACGTCTGCCGTTTTAAAATTTGAAAATATATTATTATTATTATTATTATCAGAAAACAACAATGGCAAACCATTATCGCGTGTGGCAGACAGTTTTGAAAGTAATTGACCAGATCTGCCATTGATATATTTTATTTATTAGGGTCTTAAAAACTTATATTCATCACGGCAGACGTCTTCATTGAGTACACACGTCAGCAGACAACAAAATCGTAGCTACTATCCGGCCAGGTGTATGCATAGACTGTTTATGGCTATCTTTCTTTTTTCCCATATGGATCACTATTGTACTCATTCTAGCCTATAGCATTTTCTTTTATTGTTACTAGTATTCAAATAATTCAGATTTTATTCTTGAGAGGGCCTAGATATGTCCCCACCATAACGGTTAGTGCCAGATGTTTTCAGTATATTTGTGAACCTTCATACACATACCTCGTGTTTTGTGAAATTAATAAAATACATAGTGTTGCTTTCTTTTATTTTGTTGATTAGTGTATTATTTATTTAATATATATGACATTATGTCGAGTGAAAAAAAAAAAAGAACTAAAGTGTGTTTTTGTGACACGGTAAAAACTGATAAATTACTATTTTCAGAAGATTTTAAGGATACGAAAATTTCATAAATTGAAATATGAAGATATTATTTTACCGGACGAAATTTATGATTCTGCATTTCATAGTAGTTGTTACAAGACATTTAGAGCATTGAAAAGACATATTATGTCGATAGATGTTGAAAAAAAGTTCCATCACAGCCCAGTACGTCTTCATCTGCAATTGAACAACCATCTACATCAGCTGATAACTCAATAATTGGTGATACAATTGTACATGATTCCCTTGTAAAAGATGTGAATCTTTCAGAGACAGAAGAAGTAGCTGAAGCTGAACAGCCGTTGAAGGCAAGACCTGAAGATTTAGCAGAATCATCGACTGTTCAGCAAACTTAAATGTTTTTTGCAACAAAAAAAAAAGAAACAATATCGCTCTAAGAAACAGCCATTACGCACTTCAGGGAAGGATCAATGTGAAAAGAGTATTTTATTGAGTGACTTGATTACCCAAGTCCCTGGTAAGCTCATAATAATCAATTCTTTATCAAATATGTTCGAATCAATTTACAAATTACTTTTATTTTTACAGATTCCAATTCAATGGATGATGAAGACGGGTCACATCACGACAGACATGATCAGTGTACAAAAACTCAGTTCTGGTCAAATAGATACAGGTATAGTACTTCCATTATCAATTGCAGAACACAGTTATGTGGGGAATCATCAATATTTAATATATACGCACGGTACTCATGCCAAATTAAGAAACGAAAAATTATGTTTACTCCCCTTATACAAAGCGGTAAATATTAAACGAACCATCAGTTGTTTACCAATGAAAACATCGAAACGTAAACTTAAATGCACTGTATTGGCCGAAGGTTTACGGAAGGCAGGTGTTCGAAAATATTCCTGGAAGACAGTCTGCGATATCAGTGGAGTACTGTCGTACGGTGTGTTTTGTATGTGTGGTTGGTTTAATTTAAATTTCTTTTAATAAATATAAATATGGCGTTCTTTAGACCATGGGCGAATGAAGAAAATGAAATTGCACAGTGTAGATATTAAAGACAGGTATGACTTTAACGATAAGGATTTAGATATACAAACACAACAAGTTATTTTAAATATATTCGAATGTTTAAAAAAGGAAAATATTCAGCAGTCTGATAATGCGTTCATAATAACAATTGCTGAATTAACTAAAGTAAATAAATTTTCCGTTTATCCGGTAGTCACGAAAGGGGTTGCTGTGGATTATTCATAAAACCGTAAAACATGTAAAGAAAAACTGAAATCAGTTGACAGAGCTACCCAAGATTTTATACGAAGGATAATTTATAGTTTATACAGTATGGTTCAAATGAAAGGAATAAATTCATTATAATGGAAGTAGTTGGTTTTTCGAAAAAACGCTCGGACAGGTCAATTTTGTTTACTTAAAGCGCAATTTTTTAAATAGAATTCAATTTTCTCCCACTTCCCATTTTTGAGCAGTGACGTTATTGACTATTTTTTTAAATAGTAACCCCAATTTTTTTTCTTGATTTTAATAGATCTTGCAATTTCCTACTCAGAAACATAATATTTGTAATATCTGACATAACAATTTTTTTTGAATAAAAGTCATTTAAAGATCAGATACATAAATTTTATTTTGAAACACAATAAATGAATAAAAGATTATTTGTAATTAAGTGCTTCATCTAAAAAATATATAATAATAATAAAAAGAATTTAATGACAATTTCACAAATTCTTTTTTATTATTATTATTATTATTAATAGTATTATTATTATTTTGTTAGATTAGGCACTTAATTACAAATAATTATCTTTTATTTATTTATTGTGTTCTCAAAATAAAATAAAATTTATATGTCTGATCTTTAAATGACTTTTATTTAAAAAAAATTGTTATGTAAGATATTTCAAATATTATGTTTCCGAGTAGGAAATTGCAAGATCTAACAAAATCAAGAAAAAAAATGGGGTTACTATTTAAAAAAATTGTCAATGACGTCACTGCCCAAAAATGGGAAATGGGGGAAAATTTAATTTTATTTAAAAAATTGCGCTTTGAGTAAACAAAATTGACCTGTCCGAGCATTTTTTCGAAAAACTAACTACTTCCATTATAATGAATTTATTCCTTTCATTTGAACCATACTGTATAAGGAGAACAGGGTTCCGACATTGGAAGTAATACAGCAAAAGGTGGCAGATTTTCCAGGATACACTTATACCAGTTTGGAAACATTGCGTCAAGTTTTGTCAGCATGTGGTTTTAAACACAAAAAATTGAATAAACAGATGGCAATCACCAAATCGTCAACAAGGATAGTTCAATGGCGACAAGATTATTTGCGTCAGATAAAAGGCTACAGAAGTTCTAATAGACACAATTTATCTAGATGAAACATGGTTTGACAGTCACGATGTAGTAAATTTCGGTTGGGTTGGCAGTAGTAAAAATTGCTGTTTGAATGGGCCAAGTTCTAAAGGGAAACGCATTATAATAGTACACGCTGGAAGCAGAGACGGTTTCGTGCCTAATACTTTATTATTATCTGCTAAACAAATTAAAAACTGTGCAGCTGATTATCATGAAGATATGACAGCAGAATTATTTGAAAAACGGTTTAATGAACAGCTTTTACCTTACATTCCACCACAGTCAGTAATCGTTATGAACATCGCATCCTACCACTCGCGGCAACTCCTTAAAATACCAAATAGTAGCAGTAAAAAAGTTCAAATTTTAGGTTTTATGTCTGAAAAAAATATTCCTATTCCTGCCAGTGATAGTAAAAAAGGACCAACAAACAAAGAATTGCTTACTGTTATTAAAGATATAAAGTTAGAAAAAAATGTATTATATTGGCAAGCTGTGCAAACTCTTCTCCGACTACCTCCTTACTATTGCATATTTAACCCTATAGAGTTAATATTGGCAAACTTAAAATCAGAATTACGAAAATGTAATCAGTCTCCAGAACTGAGTAAAGAAGTTGTAGAACTCGTAAAGAAAGTTCTAGCAGCAGACCGCCAAGAGCTTTGGAAAAACTGTGTTGAACATGTTATCAAAGAAGATCTTTACAACCCATCATAATTCAACCAAATGATGACTCTAGTTCAGAGGATTCAGACTGCCATGATTATTTATAAAGATACTTTAGAATTGAATTGTTTTTTTTTTTCTTTTGTTTTATTTGCAAAGAATTTATTTTCCTCTATGGTTTTTTCTTTGAAATTTCGTTTTCCAGAAAAAGAACGAATGGGGTACAAAAATGGTTCAGTTCACGTCTGGTACCCTGTTTAAACCAAACGCCCTTACAGTAGAGATGTGCGATACGATACGATATTTGACAGTATCGATATTTAGAAGTTCAAAATTCGATATTTTGTATCGATATTCACCGATGCATTAATACCCCGTATCGATACATCTTCATGTTAAATCGAATCGAAAATAAAGGTAACATTATGCAACACTAATTACGAATTTTTGGTCTGCCATCTAGTAATAAGGTATTAAACTTAAACATACAGTATTTAGGTTTAGAGATCTTAGTAACGTTTTTTTCTTGGAGATGGCGTATACATGTTGCCTAGAGGGATATTGGGATTGGGAATCACACATAATTTTTTTTATCACTTGTCTATTAGTTATTAGTATTAGTTCTGTTAGTATATTAGTTCACTGTTTAGTTGTGTCGTGTGTTTTACTGTTTTGTCTGCCACGTTCCAAAAATAAAAGTAATGTTTGGAATTATTTTATAAAAAATAAAACAGGTGGAATCTGTAAACTCTGTAGAAATGATGTAAAGTCTGCCGGCAACACAACTAATTTATCCATGCATTTAATACGAAAACATCATATAGATTTCGGAAAAACGGAAACATCTGATCATTCGAAAAGTGCTTTACAAATAGACGTAACTGTAAGTATACTAGATATGTAAATATATATATTTTCCAAAAGTAAATAAACTAAAAATTAACCTGTTTTTAGAAAATGGAAAATGAGTCAACAGAAACAACTTCTAATTCAGAATTGGAGGATGAGGTAGTAAATTCTGATTGTGAACCTCAACCATGTTCATCTAAATCTAATTACTATTCTGGAGAACACACACGACAAGTACGACAACCTCTTATAACAGAAACCATTGCAAAAATTAAATCATTTCAAGGTAATTTTAGTATTTTTAAAGTTAGTATATTATTAATTTACAACCAGACCGCCACCAAAAGTATCTTTTATTGTTTTTTAGATGGTGGACGTAAATCAAGTCAAATAACAAATGCACTCATTTATATGATAACTAAAGACAATCTCCCACTAAACACAACAGAAAAAGTTGGATTCAAGTATTTTGTTCAAACAACTACGCCTCTATATACAATTCCAGGACGAAAATCTGTAACTGCCTTAATTGACGATAAATATGATGTACTTGTAAGATGTTTGAAAAGTAAAATTAGCAATATAAATCATTTTAATTTGACCACAGATATTTGGACTGAAACAATGAATACAAAAAGCTTTTTAGGAATAACTTGCCATTATATTGATGAAGATAAATTAAAATCTATAGTTATAGCTGTATATGAACTTTCTTCAAACCATACAGCCGAATATATAACAGATATAATAAAGAAAGTTTGTGAATCTTGGGACATTTGCATTAACAAAATAAGTGCGGTAGTTACTGATAATGGTGCAAACATGGTAAAGGCTATATCACTCCTGTTTGGTAAAAATAAGCATTTACCATGTTTTGCCCACACATTAGATTTGGTAGCAACTAAAATAATGACAGAAGTGGGAAATGTTACTGCAATTTTAAAAAAAGTAAAAGTAATTGTCACATATTTTAAACACAGTGTCGCAGCGTCAGATGAGTTAAGGAAGGCCCAACCCCAAGAAAACAAACTCAAACTTATACAATCTGTGCCTACCAGGTGGAATTCTACCTTCTACATGATTGAAAGGTATCTTATGTTATACAAATATCTAGTGCCAATATTATTAAATACACCTAAATCACCACCTATTACGGACTCAAACGAAATTGAAGCTTTGAAGGAAATTTTATTAGTTTTAAAACCTATAGAAGCAGTGTCAAAGGAAATTTCAGGGGAACAGTACATAACCAGTAGTAAAATAATTCCATTAGTTAATTGTTTAAAACAGCAGCTCAATAATGTTTCTCCTAAAACTGAACAGGGAAAAAATATTTTAGAATTAACAAAAAATGAAATTTTAAAAAGATTTGGTTCTGTGGAATCTGTAAAATTACTAGCTTGTTCCACTTTTTTGGACCCACGTTTCAAAAAAATACATTTTAATAACCCTGAAGCAGTTGCACAAACCATTAATAATATTAATAATCTATGCAAAGAATTTATAGAATCCTCAAAAAATGAACAACTAGAGCAAACTGTTTCCGATGATGCTACTAGGAATACTCAATCATTTGGATTATGGACGTTTCATGAAACATTAGCTAAGAAAAGTTCAGTTACTGGAACTGATTCAACTAAGGGGGAACTTTTTCATGAACTAAAATTGTATATGCACCAACCGTTAACAGAACTAAAGACCGACCCACTTGATTACTGGAAATCAAGTGGCTTAAAAGTTTTAAAAGAAATAGCATATAAATATCTGTTAACTGTTGGTTCATCAGTCCCCTGTGAACGGTTGTTTTCAAAAGCTGGCAATATAATGACCGAAAGACCCAACAGATTAGATGGTGAAAGATTGTTTAAATTATTATTTTTGAATTCTTTAGACATTAAAGATTGGCACCTTTTATAGAAGTAAATACATTTTTTTATGAATACATTTTTTTTTTTATAAATACATTTTTAGTTTTTAAAATATTGTATAGTTTTTAAATATACACCTAAAAACCTATTTTTATCTCAATACCTTAAAATTATTTTCTTTATAGTACATACTACATTAGTATACCATTTCGATATTTTGAGTATCGATACTATTGCTTACGATATTAAACTGCATCGATACATTAAACATCGATCTGTATCGATATGCAGTATCGATACTTTTCTTTGTATCGAACATCTCTACCTTACAGGCAGGTACACTTTACTCGCTTTTTTACGTTTTCATAATTTAATATTCAGTTGTAGCAAGTTAACGAGCTATAATGATTTTTTTTAAGTCCAAGTAAGATTACAATTAAGTGCATCTGTCTAAATAAGGGCGTATAATAACGTCCAATTTATAATTATTCGATTTCCTTTTAACGAATACTTTCTTGCATATGATATATATTAAAAGTATTAATAAAATAAATTTATAAAATGAGGTAGGTATCTACGCCTATGGCAGATCAAACAAAATTGTCGGTAAAGGTTCCCAACGAGTTTTTATGATCTGCAATTGATAATGGAAGAACTATAGCCCTCCACTGGCTCGTAGATTACTTATTGTAAATAAATAGATATGTTTCAGGATTTTTGGATTTTTACATATTAAGGGGGAAACGAGAGGTGAAAGTTTGTATAATACTTTCGGTTTTTTGAAGGTAGGAACTTGAAAATCGGAATTTTAGCTCCTTATCATAAGTAAATAATGACGTAATACAAGGTTTCTGAATTTTTACATTTTAAGAAAGGGAATGGGAAATATCGTAAAAATAAATAAGTAAAAAAATAAAAATAGATAAAAATAAATAAAAACAATTAAAAAGTAATAAATGAAAATAGACAAAAATAAATTAAAAATAAATGAAAATAAACAAAAATAAATTAAAAATAAATGAAAATAAATAAAGATAGAAAAAATCCAGTCCAAACAAGCATTAATTTACAAGTTTTCAAGGCTACCACAAAAAAATGGCATTAATTGAGTTAAACATAAATAATATATTTATTTTTATACCTTCTAAGAATATATTTAAAGCAAATTTGGTACACAATACCCCAAAGAAACAAGGAAATATATTTAACACAAAATAAATAGTTATTTTATTATTTTATCATTTATTTCAATCCTAAACATATCAAAATAAATACAGCATACTGAACACATTTAAAAAGCAATTAATAATAAACCTATTTAAATTACGGCAATGCCTAATAGCCTTCGTCAGAAAAGCTAATGTTATAATCAGGATAAACCTTTTTCAAAATATCTACAGTCAGTTGATGGTCAGCTTTGCCATAACCTTGTGAGTATCCATAAACTAGGATTTTTTTAACATCTGCATCATGCTGAATTCTTCCACCTCCCAAGACTTTGGACCGCCACTTATCAATAGCCTTGCTGGACTTTAATTTTTGTAATTCAGAAGTAACTTTATCATTAATATCAGCATGGTAAGGGCATTCAGCATAACCACGGACTATTAATTTATCTTCTAATTTACCATCGCTCTTAGGACTGCTTACTTTAATTAAGATGTATTTGAAGACTCCATCAGGATCTATATCGACATCTTTTATTTGAGGAATTATAGCGGTGGCCATTCTTCTTAGCAGCAATAATCCTGTGAAACAAAATGACTTTAATGATTGGCCAAAATCTGATACTTATCGAGTACTAATAAAATTGTTGATTAATAACCAAAATTTATTGATAAAAAAATAATAGCATTTGTTTTAGGTTAAACTAAGAATAAAAAAAGCAAAAAATTGAAAAATACAATTTTATACTTATCAGATTATGGACCATGATACGTATTTAAAAAAATGTAATGAATGTTAATGTGCACTTGACACTTTCACTTAAAGAGAAACATAATATCCACATAGTAAGGCGTTCCATTCTTAAAATTAAAATATGTATGGTCACTGGTTTCAAAAGTAATACAACAAATTGATGAATTTGAGATTGATTTTTTTTATTCCCAAACTTTCAAGTTTTAATACGCTATGTTGCTAACTTTAAATTAGTAATTTTTAAGGGGGCCGTTCAAAACTGACCTATTCAGAGTTCTGAGCATATCTAAGACACAAACCTCCTTTCATAAAGTATTTTGCTCAAAACTATTTTCTCTAAGTTCGCTCGCTAGACGAATATCAGGTCAAAGCGCTGAATGATAGAACACATAAATAGCGATGCCAGTTTTTATTCAAATTCCAATATATCTTTATTTGTTTTTTTGTTAAACTCGAAATAGGTAAGGTAAAATGACCAATGGGTGACACCCCAAGTTGTTCATACCAATAGATGACACCCCAAATTCAATCATGATTTATAAGAACTGCAAACGCATTTTAGTATTTTGTGAAACGTGGCAAGATTTTCAGTAGTAATACCATAGAAAAATAAAAAGAGAAGGTTTGAATAAATGGCGGGACTTGTTTCCTTGTTGGTAGTTGAACCGTAAGCGCTTAGCGCGCTGCTGTCACTAAATTCAAACCCGTTTTACACCCATAAAAAAATATGTTTTCAAAAATAATAACAAAGATATCAATAATTTTACTGATTTACCCCTTTAAATTTCACTCTAATATAATGTGTGATCAAATACAGGGATAATCGTTAATAAATTTAAAGTTAAAGCTAAATTTAAATATTATTAGATGGTGTAAATCTGGCTTTGAAAATAAATTAGGTTATATTGCTATAAATATGTCCATAGATAAATTAATATTAATTTATCTATGAATATGTCAGTCTTATATTATTTTCATTTTCAAATGCAGGTGATATTTTTTTCAAATGTAGGTGAGTAAATTGTATTAATTAAGTGTAAGTTAGATTTAACTAATTTAACTGTAGGGAGGTTCTTAAGAAAATCATTAACTTCTGATTCATTTAAATTGCAGAAGTAAGTATTTTTCTCACAAAACTAACAAGAAATTTTGTGTTTTTCCTGCTATTATTACTCTAGAGGTAAATGGATCCACATTTTAAACATTTGTGGTCAAAAAAATGAAAGGAGTTGTGAGCGAAATGTGTAAAGCCAATTTACAAACAAATATTGTAGACCCCGAGATAGAACCTCATCCTAGTTTTACTTATAAAGACCATGATGAAAAAAGGCGAATGATTTGTGCTCAAAAAGTTATTGTTCAATTTTTGGGTGATATCATTATTATATTTATCAAATAATACCCAAATATGTTTAAAAACTTATAATATGCTATTTAAGTCAACTTGTTAATTTTTGCATATTTCACCTATTAAGATCATAAATCATGTTTTCTATTTTTATTGAAATTTTTATACCTTTTATTGCAAGAAAATTGTAAGAATTTAAAAAAGTTATGATTCGTGTTATTTTTTATTTTTAAGATACACACTGCACCTTTATTTTTGTTTTGTTTTAGATATTCCTCGGTATGGAGATTTTTGGAATGTACATAAATGTGTTTCTTAATTAGGGTGAGTTTCAAAGCCCACCTGTATTGAAGCTGGAGGCTTATTGCACCCGAAATAGGCATTACAACTATTCTAGATTGAAATAGATGGGAAAAGTGACAATAAGTATAAGAATATTAGAATTGGAATGATTTGTCCATGGATTAATAAGGGATATTTAAAACATTAAACCAATTGTGTTTATAAATTAACTACTTTGACTTTTTATAAAAACTATATCCGGTTTTTTAATAATAAAAACATTGTCATGTGCTATGCTGGTTATCATATTATATTTTTATTTTTCAGTAATTTAGTGTGTGATATAGTGCTTGTTATGTTCAAAATATGCAGTTAGAAGATAATGAGACACATGTAATTACATGGTAATTCTAAATAAATTAAACTTGTTAAAAATGTGTTTTATTTTTCAACTAATTTTATTTTTCAGTGACATTTTCCATTTTTCAACATTTACCTACAACAAAAATTCACTAAACTTATTGTTTGTTTAGTAGTTGTAAGTAAAAGTTGTCAAATAGGAAAATGTTACTTCAAATTGCTTCAAATATCTAAATTATCAAGCCCGCCAATTTTTAAATCGCTTTAATTAGTAGTGTTCTACTTTATCGACTGAAACTGACAGGTGTAGTTCAACCGTAAGCGCTTAGCGCGCTACTGTCGAGGTCAAGCAAACTTGTTACCAACTATTTACATGGAATCCGACCCCCGTGAGTAATACTATAAGTACTTCAAAATAATCAGGTTATACATCGATAACTTGTTGCATAATTATAAAGAGTGTCAGTTTGACAGTTTAAATAATCCGACCGCGAAGCGGGAGGATTATTCTGTCAAACTGACACGATGTAATTATGCAGGAAGTTTGAGTAAATTAAGTAAATATCAAAAATTTGCATTTAATGATACATCTCCGAATCGACTCATTTTAAAATAATTATTGGGCATTCCAAACTGAATGCCTACCAGTGGGCTTTGACGGGTTATGATATTGCAAAATTATGGCAACCCTGTAGACCTGGTGATTTGACAAGGTCAATGAAATAGATAGTTACATAGATTGATTATCCATATTTTTCAAAATAAACATAAGCGTATGCCTTGAAGTAAAAATGTAAGCAATTATTTTTTTTTTTAATATCTAAAGGCTAAAAATTGGTTTTAAAACACATTTTTGCTAAACCGATTCAAATTAATAAATATTTGCCAGGCAATATGGCCGCTCGTAAACGACCAGCTTTGAGCAATCTATATAACTATATATGTATCATTGACCCTGTTAATGACAACATGACAACAGGCTTGCCATATCTAAACTGTCATTACCCACTGGTAGCCATTTGGACAGGTCGTTGGAATGCCTAATTGATAAACGTCAAAATTTGACGGTCCTGTTAGTTAGTGTATTGTTGTCGATGTGGTTACTACGGAAATGAAATTATTGTAAATATTTTTGATTGGTGGAGCTACTCTATGTATAATCAGGTATTATCGAAATTATACGAGGTAACTTAACTAAATTGAACGTTCTAATTGGTTAAAAGTTATACGAAAAAAATAATCATTATTATATGACGGCATGGTGGGGAATATTCTCAGTTGCCAACTGATTGTGGAAGAGTGCAGAGCATCAGTTCTCTTGAATGTTAAAAAAACACGTGGTTTTTAGTGATTTCTTAATCTGTTTACTAAGAAGGTAAGTGGCAAAATATTTTAAGTTGAATCTTTATAATATTAAGCTATTGCATAGCTTTAATCGCGGGCTTTGAGTGCGGCGACCGAATCAAGAAATTCCGTAACGACCGTGACGGAAAAAAAAACCTAACACCCCCACTCCGACCGGCACAGCGGTGCGGCGTTAAACAATATTAACTTCTCATTTATTCAATAAAAGAAAATCGAAAATTCGAACAATCGAAAAATCAAAAACTCGAAAAAGAAACTCCGTAATGAAAATAAACCTAACACTCCCACTCCGACCGGCACAGCGGTGCGGTGTTGAAAGTCGTGCATCGTCTAACGTCGTTTCAGTTCGGCAGACTTCGACAAGGTGTTTGTGTGCGTGCGACTAGACGTATGCGTGTAGACTAGCTGCTAACTGCTCATAACTGATTCTATCTTTTTTAGACACAATTTTGGAAAAATTGAATTTGAAAATGAATAATGATTCACAAGAATCTACAACAAAATATGGAACCACCATTGACGCGGTATTTTCCAGATATTTAGAGGATATCAAGTCTCAAACTTATGTTTCTTATTTCAGTTATCATAAACCTATAGTTTCAATGATAAAAATTCCTGAATAACCTACATGTATTGTAAGATAATAAAAATATTTTAAACAATATTAACTTCTCATTTATTCAATAAAAGAAAAAAATGTGTTTTCTTATCGGTCACGATGCTCAAAAAATGGAACTTGAATTAATATCAAAAAAAAAATACTGCATAAATAAAATAAATAAATATAATTGCATAAGTTGATAAAAAATGCTATGCAATAGCTTTACCGCGGCAGTCCCCGAGTGCCACACATATTTTTTGGTGATTGTATTTTGTTATGTGAAATAGAATGTTTCATTTAAAGTTTTTTTTTTATTCAAGTATTTAATTTATTTTGACCTATTTTTACTTTAAGTGAACGAAGAAAAGATAAAACCAATACATTATATTTTTTTATGAAATTAAAACAAAGCAAAGCAAAATAGTTTTCAAAAAATCTTTCGTCTACACTACAAATTAATTGTGAAATTGATGCGATTATTTAAAAAAAAAAACAAATATTTTATATTATGTATTACTGTAAATTAAAGCACTTTCCAAAAATTAGTTTCTTACTTTAAATATACCATAAATAAAGACATCCAAAAATCCTTGGTGACTGTAAACAATACGGATACAACAATTTTCACTATATTCTTAATCCAAATGATACTACTTACTATTTTTGATCAATTTAACTGCGGCAAAACCAAAATAACCAAAGTTAATATAAAAATATTGTGTTTTAATCAGAAAATAAACAATTTTTTTTATATAACCTCAATTTTCTTAAAAAACTTATTATCTATAGCCATGTTTTTGAGTGCCTGTATTTGATTAAATATCGGACAATCGATAACACGCAATCGAGTGTCAACTCCATAAAAATTATTAATTTTTTTCGTTTCCCAAAAAACTCTATTACATTTAATTTACAACCACATTCATTTTAATTGAATTGTAGAACATATTGACTAAATATTAATATTACATCTTCTCTAAAATACTTTTGAAAAACTTTTAAACTTACTTTGTGTAATCCAAAAGTTTTTAAACTTTCTTTTGAAATATGAAATTCATCTTATTATGCATTGTCAACCAATGCCTTTAACAATTAAAGAGGATAGCTTAATTCGTTCAATTTCTGCTGAGTCAGCCGTGACGTAACGTCACCCCTGGATGCTTTCAACGGTTCAGCCGGAACTCATTTAAAATATACATCGATATTTTTATTCTATTTATTTTTAAACTAAAAGGTATTTCAGATATTCAAAACATTTTAACCAGGGAAAAAAATTACAAACATCCCAAAATTACAGGAGTAAGTAAAATAGGTAATAAATTTGAATACTGCCGCCGTGTTATCTAAAAATATATATTTCTCAAAAAAACACATATTTAAGAAATTTATAAGATAGAAGTCCAAATTTATATATACAAAGTGTCCAAAAGTTAATGCAATTTACTAATAAAATTCAATTTCTGATAGGTTCACAAAAAAGTTTTGTATAAAAGTTTTATGAGATTATTTAAGTTAATAAGAGATATACTGGGTTGGCCATTATTCCAAAATCAAGCAAGAATATATATTTACGTACTGTATAAAATTAAAATAAAACTATTAAAACTGCATTGTGCTAACTTTATTAGCTCTATTAAAATAGTTCTTTATGCAACAAGTGCAAAAAGTAAGTGTTTATTGCATGCGACGTGAAATTGTCGAGTGCAATAAACACTTTTTGCACGAGTTACATACAATATTTTTTCTACGTTCATGCAAAAACCAAAAAATGTTTTATTTAGGCGACACTAAGTGCAGAAGAATAAAAAGCGTAATTTAATAGCAACATATTTAATAACTAATAATTAGCACCGATTAACATTGAAAAAGTACTATAACTATGTTAAGAAAAATACATTTTTTATTAATTTATTTATTAAATGATTGAAAATAATATAAAATATGCAATTGTTTTTAAAACGTAATACAATCTCAGAGAAAATGAAAATGGACTAAATATTTGGCGTCGATTTGAATATTTATGTTTGTCATGATTATAAAATGCTGTAGTAAAATGACAGATGAGTGCAATAAAATTTTTTTTGCACTAGTGCAATAAAGAACCAGTTTTTTCACTAAATATAGTTCAATAAAGTTTTGTTTTTTTGCATGAACGTAGAAAAAAAAAATTTTTGTATTATTTTGGAGTAATAGTGCGCCTCGAGATGCGCCTAGTATATTTCTAATTGACTTATAACTTCATGAAAATTTTATCCAAAAAGATTTTTGTAAATCTATTAGAATTCAAAAAATAAAAAAGTTATAGCCGACATTTTGAAATTTACGCTCGTCCTTTTTACTTTTACACCATAAGAGCATGCTCCCGCCCACGTCCTAACTACTACAGAATACAGCGGGTGAAGTCAATGAGGTGTGAAAAGACCGTTAGTGGCACGAGCGTAGTTCTTACGGTGTAGGTGTAAAAAGGGCGCGCCCGGCCGACGTTTCGAAATTCGCGCGCGCGAATTTTGAAACGTCAGCCGGGCACGCTCGCTCCTTCCCCTAGTAGTAAGGCCGTAGTTGGGACGAGCGTAGCTGACTCTTATGATGTGGATGTAAAAAGGGCGCTCCCTTCTTCCTCTGGTAGTGAGGCCGTTGTTGGGACAAGCGTAGCTGACTCTTATGGTGTAGTTGTAAAAAACGCGCAATCGCTTCGCTCGCTCCTGCTTCTAGGGGTAAGGCCGTTGGAACGAGCATAGCTGTTATGGTGTAAGTGTAAAAAGGGTGTGCACAAATTTCAAAACATCGGCCAAGCGTGCTAGCTTCTAAGGTAGTTGGGACGTGGTAGGACGAACGTGCTTTCATGGTGTAGGTATGTCAGGAAATGTTTATATATTGTGTATGAAATAAATCAAGGGTGAGATTACAGAGCGTCTGCAACTTTGCAGATCTGCAAATCCTACTTGCATCTGAAAATATCAGTTGCAGTTGCAAAAGAGAAACATGGTATTACAAAAACGTGTTTTCCGCTTTTTGCGTCTGTATATCATCTGTAACTTTGCAGGAGGTTAGAACATCTTACAAACTTGCAGATTGTCAATTTTTACTATACCTTTTCTTTTTTAATAACCATGAAGTCTTCTGTTCTTTTTGATTGAATACAGTTCGTGGTGTCAAATTAACGAGTTTTTAAACATAGTAATGGATTTGAGTTTAGTATTGTTGCGGGTAATAAACCACAATAAGTATTGCGAATTTGAAGATATTTTTTGGAATACGAAAACTTGATACTTGCATCTGTAAGTCCGCCATAATTGCAGATATGCAAAGTTGCAGACGTTCTGTAATCTCACCCCAAGTCATCAATGCAAGCCAGTTAGAAATATATCGGGTGCACCATTACAAAAATAACGAAAGATGGCTAATGGCTAAAAAAGTTAGTACAATGTTATTTTAACGGTTTTATTTTAACACGTTGACGACCACGCGTCACATATATGTGACAAGCAGTTTTTTTCCAGGAACTGATGTCACAAATGTGTGACAATGACCCTAAAATGATTAATTGCAAATAACTCCCGGGCGGTTAAGCGACGACAGATGTGTTTTGGCGTCAGTTTCTGGGCGTGTCTGACGCACACGTGTCATATGGTTTTAGGATTGGATGGTTGGTTCCATTCATAACCTTAAATTCACGTGGCGGCTGTGGTTTATATCGTCTCCCAACTTGTGCAGATTTTTGTTGATTGTAGACTTGGTATTCCTGTCTACAATGTAAGGATTATAAAGGTAACCCTATTGGATTATGTCCTTCCCAATGTGGCATAAAAGTCAAAAATGAGAATTTCTGCAAAGTCAGAGTTGCAATGTTTTTTTTTAGATTTTTTATCTGTTTTTTAGTTTTCACAATAATTGTGTCTTTCTTATAGTTTTTTTTTTATAGAAAGTTTTTCTCAGTTTTTTGCAATATAAATAATCAAAAAATGTATCCTCAATTTTATTTAGATTATAAAATATGTTATAATTTATCCAAAATAACACGTCACACTATTGTGACAGGTGGTATATTTTAATGAAATACTTCTCAGAAACCGATGTCACATATATGTGACATTAAGTAAAAATACAAAAAATAGATAACAAAACACATAACCTATAAAAAAATATAATATTTCTGTCAAAAAGTTATGCAACACAAAAAAACGCGGTTGGTTTCTAGCATCGTTAAATTTCATAATAGCGGTCGTGAACGTGTTAAATTTAATTTAGTACGAAAAACTATTTAAAAAATATTTTTTTTTTGTAATTTATGAATACTGGTCAACCCAGTATATTTCTTATTAAACGCGAAGGTGTATTTCTTATTATCTTGATTTATTTCATGAACGTTTCATCAAAACTTTTTTTGTAAACTTATCAGGAATTTACATAAGTTAAGTTAATTTTTGTTCACTCTGTATATAAATTTCGACTTTATCATGTCAATTTCTTAAATATGAGTTCATTAAAAAGATATTTAGAAAACATGGCCGTAGTATTTAAATTTATTACCTTCTATGTACATATTTATTTACTTTATAATTTTCAGATGAGTTAAATTTTCTCTCTGGTAAAATGATCTTTTGAATATCTGAAATATATTTCAGTTTAAAAATAAACAAAATAAAACGTAATTTAAAAATAATGTGTATTGATGTACGTTTTAAATGGGACGGCTGAAAGTTTTCAGGGTTGACGTCACGCCGCGGCGGAAATTGAATAAATTCGGCTATCCTCTTTAGTTAATATAGTCATTGACTTTGGTTGACAATTCATTTAATTCTCTTGTTTGAAAGTTTAAAAACTTTTGGATAACCCAAAATAATTATTGTTTATTACTTTATAGATGAAGTAATATTAATATTTACTTAATATGTACAATTTAACCAAAATGAATAAAAAAAATCGCAGGACGTGACTGGAAATTAAAAGTTTTTTTAGGAAAAGCAACGAACTAAATTAATAAAAGTAGTGCTTTTTAAAGTGTTTGGAAATGTTAAGCCAAAAATAAGATACTTTGTGGGGTTTCCGGTGGTATATTTAAAAAGTACTATTTTTCCTAATGCCTAAAATGTAAGTATAAAAGAAATCGAATTATTTAGAAAAATATATTATATTCCCAATAATTACCCTTTGATGCTTGATATGAGCATTGTTTTAATATGTATTCGATTTAAATTTTTTAAATTTATTTGAAACTAAAATTAAATGCAATGAAACTCTCGCCTTGAGTTGTGTTACTACTGAAACCAGTGTGCAAAGTGATTTTAAAATACAATTTTATTATTTCACTAAATTCAGGTCCAGTTTATAACACAATTTTTATAAACCAATACATTTAGAAGATAATAGTTACATTTTTGAAAGAATATTTGCCAAGTAGCAAGCAGAAAATATATTGTGAATAGGTTTAATTATATTAAGACGAACAGACACACCTTAAATTGGTGAATGTGAATGGTACTGTCAACTCCAATGCAGATTAGAAATTCTGCATTACAAGTAGTTTCTACGTTGCAATGGTGGTCTTATTCCTGACCAATTATAGGGTTTGGAGGTAGGTAATAATTATTTTAATCTCATAATTGTAATTTTATAGCAAGTTAAGAGTATTTAAAGTGAAGTATACACACCTTACCATTAAATTAATATTAAATATTGTAATAATTTCATATTGTATTTTATTATTAATTTATTGTAATTTGATACTTAGTTGAGTGGAGCAGCTACAAGCTAGGCCTCGCCGAGGATTTAAATATAAAGACCTTCATTATTATTATTAGTATATACAATAGTTTTCATAAAAACTTTAAACACTCTTTACTTATATTATAAAATTCTAAGATTTGCCTTTTAACTTGACAAGGTAGGGCATAATAAAATTAAGAAAATAAAAGCTTTTCTATTAGTTCATATTAAATAATAAAAATATTTTTCTTGGGTATTTCATAAAATAATAAATATCAAAATGTTTCACTAAAACAGACCTGCATAATGTTTAGAATTCAAAAATAAAACTTATTAAAATATAAATTAATTATAAGTTTATTTATTTATTTTTGTTCTTTTCTTAACCTGTTGTGCCTTTAGTAAGTTTTAAAATAGTCTAAAAGCCAGTGAACATTTTTCATTCATTACTTGAAGTGAGAAGAAAACGAAAAAATAAAAATGGTTCAGAGAAAATACAAAAAAAAAAACAAAGACAACCATTCCCAAGAAGAAATCAACAAAATAAGTTTTGGAACAATCACTCCTACTAATAGCCAATATTAACCGATATCAACTCAACAAAAAGTGATACCACAAAAAAAAAACAATAAAATACACTACTTAACCAAAATAACTTTAAGAAAGGTAAAGAAATTATAGTAGACGGCACAGATAAATTTTACTATTCCCCAATTGAATATCAGTACTATTAATATATCTATATATAATTCACAAAGACACCGCCGACGTTCAGCTTAGAAAACACAGTTGTCAATCTGCAAAAATAAAGTGGTGCGATCAATTCTATTACAGCTAAACGACTGTACGTTAAACGCATAGTACCCTTCGAGCAAATATGCTGGAACCGAGTGTCAAATAAATATTTTATGCCTGGCATCGCTGTACGGTGAGAATCTGTCAGCTCGATTAAATATAACACCTTAATTTTAGCGTCTCCAATTGGTCGAATCGAGCCTTTCTCAAATTTTTATTTGCTGTAGCCCAAGATAACCTGTAAGAAAAACTGGTCAACATTGACTGGGATATCCAATAGTAATTCTGTGATTTTGTTCAACTCATGTTCTAATTGGTTATTTGGCACGCTTCTAAGCGTTATCGTCATGTTGACTGAACACTAGGGTGTATCATTTTTAAGAAACTTTTTTTTTTCAACTAAAAAACAGGTTAAAAACTTTCAGGAAGGTGAAAAAAGAAGCCTCTAAAAATTTCTTAATATTATCATTTAGTGGCGCACCTCAAGGTACTGTCTTAGGGCCAATATTATTCGACTTATACATCAAAGGCTTGACCTAGATCGACATTCAAGGTAAAGTAATTTCTTATGAGGATGATACAGTGCTCATCTTCAGTAGTAAAGATTGGGAATCTACAAAAATGCAAGCTATAAAAGGAATTGAACATGTAAAAAAACTGGTTGGACTTTTTTAAATTATCCTTAAATATCAAAAACCAACTATATAGCATTATCTAAAATATTAGCTGATCGCTCTCATTTTAAAGAAATAGTAATACAAGAAACATAAACTTCTAAATACTTGAGTATAATTATAGACTAATATTTAAATGGGACTATCAGAAGAGCATAGATTTATAATCTATAAATTTTATCTTTTAAAACAATTTCTTAACCAAAATCTCTTGATAAGCCTATATTTTAGCTTGGTAGAATCTATTCTACGTTATGGTATACTAGTACGGGAAGGCCTATATGAAACAACCATTAGACCACTAAATGTCATACAAAACAAAATACTGAAAATTATATCCTACTATTCTACTATATAATTAAACAATATCTAATGTTAGAAGTTTATACATGAACACAATATGCTGTTACATACAAAAACATGAGGTACTAAAAACCTTTGGGCCATCAACACAAAACCAGAAGCTTTAGTAACTTGAATATTAAAATATCTATGCCTAATAATGAATCGTTCAAGAATTGTATAAATTACTTAGAACCAAAGTGTTACAATGCTTTACCTCTTGAGATTAAATTATGTAATTAACAAACAACATTCATTTAAGAAAGCATGCAAATCCTTCATCTTTCAAAACTACTCAAAATTGTATAGATTCTTAGAATAACACACATCTCACTATATGTTCAAACACTGTAGATTACAAGATTATAACATTAGTATATATTATATATACTACATTATTACATTTAACATTTATTAAAAATACATTAACTTTACGTTTTAGTTTTAATCTACAGTTCAGTCTGTCTAGCACATACAGGTGCCCACACCTAGGTTCTAACTTATTTACCTGTGATTAATTTATAATTTGTTTATTATTGTAATGAATCCTGTTATTATTGTAATAATAAAGAATGAAGATTGATAAAGAATATTTAAAAAATAAAGCTGCACTATACAAGTACTGCATAATTATTGGAGAAGCCAAGAACAAGCAGGTACAGGATCTTACTAAAAATATTCAGTTCAAAAAGGCATTAACCCCACCAACATTTTACATGAACAATAATCCGGAACTGATAAAACATGCTCGTTTGTCCCTTATGATAATTTTGTAAAAAAGAGTGACAAAATTCCTTTTGGTGGCATTCCTTTTCATAGCAAAAGATTGCTAGTTAAACATATATATATATATATGTGATCAGTATTTGTCATATTTTCATAAACCTATTATAAGAAACGCCGACTTAAATTCGGAAAACAGCCTTCCAGCATGACCATGCGCTGGATCAAACTAATTAAACTAACAGCCAAATAGTCAACGCACCTATTTTATCCATAAAAAATTCAATTAAATTATCATCCAATATAACTAAAAAAATTGACTCTAAAAATAGGTGCGATGAAGATGCTCAGTTAGATAGCAATAACAAAGAAAGTATGGCTGGCGGAGTTGTTGAATTAAATAATAGTCAAAATTCCCCTTTTTTAGAAATAGTCAACTCGCCAACTCAGAAAAGTCCTTAACATTTTTACTATTAAATATTCGGTCGGTCCGTAACAAGATAGATGAGTTATTTATGTTAATGGAACAGTTTCATTTTCCGCTAGTTCTTTTGCTCACAGAACACTGGCTAGAAAAACATGAACATCTGTGCATACCAGAGTATAATTTGGTTAGTATATTTTGCAGAGAGATGTTTGAACACGGAGGAACGGCAGTATTAATACACGACTCCCTCTTTCACAGTTTGGAGTTTAACGAAGTAAAATACCAAGATTTAGCTGAGGAGAAACAATTCAAGTTTTCCATTATTAATATTAAAAAGTTAAATATCTTCATAATTTGTATTTACAGATCTCCAAGCACCAGTATTCCAATATTTTTGAATAAATTGGAATGCTTATTATCTAAGATACCAAGTTCATCTAAAATTATTTTGACCGGAGACTTTAACATGGATTTTCGTGTTCAAAATGATAATATAATAAATCTTTCTCATCTTTTATTATCTTTTAATCTAAATATGCATGTCAAAGATCCTACTCGAATCACTAATAACAGTGAAACGTTGATTGACTATTTTTGCTCCTCTTTTCTGGACAGTAATATTCTGTGTTCAGTCCATTCCATCTCGTTATCTGATCATGAGGTTGTTTTGTGCTCAACGCCTCTCGATACGAAGCTTAGGAAAATGAAATTCAGATATGGTCGTATGTTTAGCAAAACTAATTATGATAAATTTAGATTAATCAGCCATAATTTTAATTGGCATAGCTACATGTTGTCTGATGATCCATTTAAAGCATTTTACCATAATTTGTGCAAATTTTTTGAATCCAGTTTTCCCATTAGAAAAATTAATATAAAAAATAAAAAACCTTGGATGACTTCAGGCATAAGGTGTTCAGCAAAAAATATGCGATCCCTCCATTACATTAAAAAATATGTCCAAGATGAATTCTTTTTAATCTATTACCTCCATTACAGAAAATATATAGGGCTGTTATTAAAAAAGCTAAGGACATGTACTATTATTCTAGAATTGAAAAATCTAATAATAAAGTTAAAGAAACTTGGAATATTATTAATGAATTGAAAAATAAACAAAATTCCAAATCCGTTAAGAACTACATCGATTCAGAAACATTTAATCAGTATTAGCTCAATTGCTGAAAAGCTGACTAATAATTTCAGATCGTCAGTTGATCCTTTAGATTATTTAAAAAATACCCATGTTTACTCCAACTTTACTCTAAGTTTTACAACATGTTTTGAAATAATGGAAATATGTTCAGATATTAAAAACAAAAATGCTGCTGGTTATGATGATATTTCTATTAGAGTTATCCTAAACCTTCCTGAATCAGCAATGTTAGTCCTTGCTAGTCTGATCAACCAAAGTTTCGTCGAATCAAATTTTCCGTCATTTCTTAAGACCAGTGTTATTGTTCCCATACATAAAGGCGGCAGTAACTACGATCCTTCGAACTTCAGGCCTATATCTCTCATTCCTACAGTGGCCAAAATTATTGAAAAAGTTGTAAAAAAACGTTTGATTCATTATCTAGAAACTCTCAAATTGCTGGAAACACAACAGTTTGGTTTTCAAAGGAACAAAAGTACTTCTGATGCGATATTTTCTTATCTTGAACATGCTTATTCTAGAATTAATGTTGACGATTCTGTAGCGGCGATATTCTGTGATTTAACTAAGGCGTTCGATTGCGTCAATCATACAGTACTGTTGGATAAACTTCGAGTTTACGGGATCAAAAACGGAGCGCTGAGTTGGGTAAAATCTTATCTTTCAGAGCGTAAGAAAATGGTAAGAGCGTCTCAGGATTCTCAAGTTTTAGATATTAGTTGGGGTGTCCCTCAGGGTTCTGTGTTAGGTCCCATTTTATTTCTCCTTTATGTGAATGACTTAGCTCAACTTGAAATTGCAGGTACTTTCACTCTATTTGCAGATGATACTACGATTTTATGGCACAGCAATGACACTTCTGTCCTATACAACACCATATCCTGTGACATTAAGAAAATCAAAGCATGGTGCGATGCCAACTATTTGCGTCTTAATATGGGAAAAACTAATATGCTAACCCTTAAATGTTCCCTACCAAATATTCAGCTGGGAAGTCATATTTTTGAATGTACTGACACAATAAAATTTCTGGGAATTAATTTAGATAATAATTTGAAATTTAGAAACCATATAGAATTGCTAAACAGAAAACTTTCTTCTGGATGTTTTGCAGTCAGAACTGTGGCAAAAGAACTAGGTTTTAAGGCAGCAAAAAGTGTGTATTACGCACTAGTTGAGTCCCATTTAGGGCTGCCATACCTCCCGATTTAGGCGGGAGCCTCCCGATTTCTCACACTCCCTCCCGCTTTTTAAACTAAGCTATAAACCTCCCGATTTTTCAGAAATTTCCTAATTTACTCCGAATTTACATTGAATAGATATTAAAAAATTATCGGTCATTCGGCCCATATCTACAACCGTCGTAATCTCTACAAGCGCCATCTTTTATAGGTCTGGGGCCGATGGATTTAAAAACAAACCCTAAATTGGACGATTTCATATAAATTGCTGATGAGTTTGCTATTGGTGTAGATATTGATCTACTATTAGAAGAAGTTGTCATCATATTTAGAAAACCCACCACTAAATTTTAAAGACATTAAAATTGACCAGCAATGGGTTTATTATTTTAAGAGCCATTTTTCATTTTTCAAAATTTGCTCTTATATATTTCTTTTCCTCACGATGAGTGAGAGCATTTTTAGTCTAATGTTTGTAGCATGGAGGAAAGAAAGAAATTCTCTTTCTATATTCTATAATTGAAGTAATTTTGCTTGAAGACTTTTTTTTTAGAAATTTTTTTATAAAATTGTCGCGGGGCCCGACCTGGAGAATTGTTCCGGGGCCTGACCTGGCTCTCAGCGGCTCTGGTTTAGCTACTACGAGAGCTATTATCTCAAAAGTATAAAGACTAGCCTGTGTTTGCATTACTGGTGCAATGAGAACCTGTCCTACGGGCGCAATGGAGGTGATCTTAAACCTCACCCCTCTACATTTGATGATAGAGAATGTGGCAAAAAGGACAAGATATAAAATGATCAGGAACAGAGTAATCAGACGAATATCTACTTGCTTCAGAACTAAAGATACCTGAGACATGCCCCAGGATGAAATGCTAAAGAAGTACAGTTTTGCGAAAAACTACAAAACCACAGAGCTGGACTGCAAGAAAGAATGGAGCCAAGAATCCATCGCGCTTGCAACCGAAAGACGTGTTATTCAGTGGTATACGGACGGTTCCAAAACCATAGATGGATCTGGAATAGGAGTATATGGGCCGAGAACCAAGCACTCCGAAAGTTAGGGGAAATACCCAAGCATCTTCCAGAGAAACTATCATAGACAAGAGATTATCATCATGTCCGATAGTCAAGCACCAATCAAAGCGCTGAGATCTTACGTAATCAGCTCAAAAATGGTCTGGAGGTGCCTAATTGAATGAGCTAGGCGAGAAAAATAGTGTTACTCTCACTTGGGTCTCGGGACATAACGGGGTACAGGGTAACGAGATTTTAGATAGTCTTGCAAGGAAAGGGGCTCAAACACCCTTTGTAGGACCTGAGCCGTTCTGCGGTATCAGCAGTAACATAATATTAGGAAAGATTAAAAAAGAATTGAGCAGAAGAAGAACCGATAATTGGAACAATCTCTTGGGGCTGAGACAGGACAAGATACTTCTGAGCGAATATAACCAGAAAAGATCGGAAGCCTGCATCTGCCTGAGCAAGAACAGGCTACGTATTGTAACAGGGATCCTAACCGGGCATTGCCGACTAATAGGACACCTAAGTAAACTGAGAGTAGTAGAGGATAGTGAGTGAAGATTCTGTGAGGAGGAGGATGAAACCTTCATTCACATCCTAATTGAATGTGTAGCACTCCAGAATCCAAGGGCACTATATCTAGGAGGATATCAAATAGAAGAGGGAGATTTACCTAACTTGAAGCCTTTTCTACACTTCCTTGAGAAAATAGAATTGGAAGGGTCGTTATAGGCATTGAGATATTTCCTTAGTGCATTGGCGACAGAAAGGCGCACAATAGATAGTTTAGGTCGCAGTGTATTAACACCCCATTCCCAACATAACATTATACAAATAATGTACAATTGTTACATGAAGATGGTTAAAAATTATACCAAAATTAAGAATAGGTACTTGTTTGTTGACTTGTTGAAAATGTTTTATTAATCGGGCATTGAAATTTCTTTTTTTTTTGATGCTACAATAATATCTTTGTATATTTAGTAGGTATTTGTTTAAAATTAATGTTTTTTTTTTTTAATTTAAACCTCCCGCTTTTCATTTCTGAAAATCTGGCAGCCCTAGTCCCATTTGAGATATGGAATTGCATTTTGGGGAGGTTGCAGCCGCGAATTATTCAATACTGTTTTTTGTCTGCAAAAGAGAGCAATACAATTTTTATGTGGAATGAACAAGCTTGAGTCATGTCAGCCACATTTTATTAGACATGAAATTTTAACATTAACATCGTTGTTCATTCTTGAAACCGCTTGTATTATACATACAAATAAATCGAACTATGCCAATACTAACGCTCGGCTAACTCGACAAGTTGACAACCTGCGGTTGCCCATACCCAAATCTGAACTGGTAAGGGGGCGTCCATTAATTACGTGAGGTATTTTTGAGGATTTTTTGACCCCCTCTCCCCTCCTGGTGAGATTTCGTAAGATTTTCCTCAACTCCCTCCCCCCTCCCCTAATCTCTCGTGAGATTTTTTAAAATTTGTGTTTTGGGTGTAAATGCGTTGGATTATTAAAAAAACAAACACTATATGTTTTATTACTTTTATTTAAGACTAAAAATTTCTAGAAACATTCTTTACTTTAATTTAATTTTCACGTAATTTTACACCGTTTTCTAATAGAAAAAAAAATACGTCAGATTTACAAAGACCCCCCTCTCCCCCAAGTGAGATTTGGAAAGATTTAGCTCGATCCCCTCCCACCCTTGAACACCTCACGTAATTAATGGACGCCCCCTAAGGGGCTCTTTAATTTATAATGGGATTAAAATGTACAATAAGTTGCCAAATGATATTAAATCGATGGAAACGGTCACAACATTTAAAATACTGCTTAGAGATAGGTTGATGACAAAAGCATATTATGCTTTGACGGAATTTTACAATGACTCTTAAATCGTTGTGACTGTTTGAACGTACATGTTTTTGTATTTATATAATTTTATCGATGTTGTGTTACGTATTTGTAATTAACCTCTAATTTTATATTTAACGTTTTTATACAATTTTTAAATTTTTATGCATGTAATTGTTAGTACTACATAATTATATTTATAAGTGTTTGTCTATAAGTTCTTGTAGCTTTGACAATAAACATATATTGATTGATTGATATTATATACAAAAAAACAAAAAACCAATATAGCAAAAATTAAAACAAATTGGGATTTGTTCTGTACACAATGATAGAAAACAAAAATATTAACTATGAAGAGGGACCTAGAATAAATATCAACAAATGTAATATAGACTCTGATAATGAAACAATGCTGCAATACGTCACAGAAATAGCAAACAGGCAAATGAACCCAGATATTACAAAATTTAATGAAAACTTAACTGATACCATTATTAACAACTCACCTAAAGAAAAAGTTAATAATTACAATATTGAAATACCACCACTCATTATTTAATGAATAAAAACAAACGAAAAATGTACAGATACTATTTAAACAACCCTAGTGAAGAAACCAAATGTCTAAATGGTTACAACAAGGACATTACAAAGAATATAAATGGATGACTGTTTGCAATGAGATAAATGAACAACAGGAAAAGAATATTGGCAAAAAATAAAAAAAAATTATCAAAATACAGTTACCCCCAACTGGAAAAGAACGGCCAAAAATTCCGAAAAGAAAAAGCAGCCTTTATTGAGGACAACAGCTCTCAATTTCATAACATACATTATACACTAGTCACACCATGACATGACATATATTTAATTAATAAACCTAACATTGAAAATAAGGAAATAGAAAGAAAAATATATTTCGACGTAGTATCTAAGGGGAAAAGAGTAGATCACCAGTACATGACATATTTACTAGAAAACTAGATTATAATATTCACATACACATAAAGAACATTTATGAATACTGCCTTAATCATATACAGTGTGGGTCTAAAGTCCATCCCTCCTTTTATTTTTTGAACCGTAATTAATAATTGAGATATGAACCCATAAAAAATTTTGATTTTAAACGAGTATAGTACAGTGTCAAAGAATAAAAATTTGTAGTATGCCAGTTGATAGCATTGAAAATTTAAAGCAAAGGATTCGTTATGAGTAAAAAGGAAAATATTTTATTTTTATTGAGGTCATTGAAAAGGGTTTGGCTCCTGTTTGCCATTTTTAATGATAACGTCACCTAATATTATTAAAACGGTAGTATAAATTCCTTAGTTCAGTTTCCCAAAATTTCAAATTTCTAACTTTTACGGTTAAAAAATAAATGGGAGAGGGAGGGACTTTATACTTTCCCCCTGAATGGAAACATGGAATTTTAATCACAATATCTAAACCGACTACATGCCACAAGTAACCAAGGAACTACAGACCTATTGACTCTTTTATCAGTGTTAAGTAAAAACTTTGAAATAATCATTAAAAACATTCTAGCTCAAGAAATTGGTCATAAAATCCCATTATATCAATTCGGATTTCATGAAAAATGTTCAATAATACATCCGGTGATAATAATTATAATCTACAATGTACAAACCGCAGCAGTGTTTCTGGACATTAACATCAATGACTTTTATACAAACTGTGGTTAATGAGCGGTCCTAAATACATATCTTCTTACTGAAAAATTACCTGGGCAGTAGAAAAGTAGGAATAACAATAAACAACGTATGTACTTACACATATTCACTCCTCAAAAGGGAGTGCCTAAAGGAGCACATTTGTCCTCACTTTTATAAAACCTATAATGATACCTATTACATATCCAATTTTAACCAAATAAATAACAATATAAATACTGATTTTTGTACATCTTAGAATGTGCAGATGACAATTAGCCTAATTAGTCACAATAAAACTGTACATAAAGGAGTAGAAAGCTTACATCACCTCACTGACAGAACAGAAATTTGGTTTAACAGGTGCAGATTAAAACCAATCCCCAAAAATCATATTTCATAATATTCCAACCATAAAAAAAACATGTCAACACACCAACTATTTCCATAAACAATACTGCGATTGAATGTGTATATTCTGCCAAGTAACTGGGAGTACATTATGGACCAAAAACTAAATTTCAAACAACACAATTCTAAGGTAAAACATGTATAACAAGAGCAAGACATTTTAAGAAGTTTAACTTATAAAAAAGAAGGCATATCCCAGAAATCTGCTGCTTTTATTTACAAAACAATATGCAGACCCATCTTAATCCCATATATATTAATTCAAGAAAAGTCACACTCAAAAATATTGAAGTAGCTGAAACAAGTACATAACAATCCATCACTAAAACAAAACACCCAATAAACACATTACATAACCCACCCAATGCCATTATCTATGAAATTACATAGGTAAATCCAATAAAGCAGCAATTAATACATCCGACTCAAAAATTCAGTGAAAAAGAAGAGATTAGAGATATAATTGAACCGCTATGCAGACTCTGTGAACCCCTCAGGCATGTCAAGATGAAGTCTCCAGAAATGACCATATATGGGAATATATAGCTTCACAGTAGCACCTTTAATACTGATAACAAAAGTAATTTATTTTTTGTTTTTTTTATGCATTACACTTGTTGTATTACTTTTTTTTAATTTTCTAGAATTATTGTTCATTTGCATTTTATATGTAATAGGCGGAAGGACTTCTGTCAATGGCCAGTTGGTTATTTTAATAAAGCATGTTTATTATTATTATTAAAAAAAAATTATTGCTTTAACAACACTCTAAAGGGCACAAAAACGCCCACACAGAGAAATAGCTACTGAGGAGCGCCATACCATGGCAAAGCCAATCTAACAGCCCACTGCAGTGAGAAGGTTAAGTGTAAAAAGCTTTCCAATTTTATCAGACCTAAAAACTTTATAATGGATCAATCAAAGCGTAATATTATTAATTCCATGATTTTTAACACTGTATTTGAAGAATATAGGATTATTATTAAAAATGAATATAAGAATTTTCAATTAAATAACAAATTCTATGTAATGTGAGAATTTTTTAAATCAAATAAATAGTTAAGAAGATTTTGTTCATTGATTGTATCATAATAAAATTTCTAAGTTCAAAAAATTGAATCGTTTTTATACTTAAACTTATATACTGAGAATCGAATGATAACTAAAAAGGTTATTGAATATCTTTTATAGAAAATTAAATTGCCAACATATGTGCTCAGGTGCATTTTTACACATTTGGAGGTGCCAGAAATTTTTGTCTGATAATTTTTATGGTTATTCATATACTTTAATTCAAGTAAAATATAAAATGTCAACCAAGTTGCAATAATGAAAATTTAGACTTCTAAATTTAAGACTTTGGAGTGATCTTACACCCCTTACACCTCCATGGTAACCTTTGCACATTTTTAGCCTACTTCAAGAAGGGGCGCAAATGTTCACTAGCTATTCGACTGAAACAAATAGTATGTATATTTTGTTATCATATATACAAGTTATACTGCAACTATCGATAATCACATAAGCTAATGCATGAAATGTGTTTTAAAAAATTAATTTTACAACATGTTCAGTGCATTAATTTATGATTATCCATAGTCCTGACATAAAAAGTTGTATTCAATAAATTATATCGCAAATTAATAAAATATGACAGCTCAATAATTTTCACTTTCATTACAAAGCAATGTCAAAACGTGAGAAGCTTATCTACTAAATTTTTATAGTCTTAGTGCACCAAGTAGTATGATTGTAAGCTATTAGTCAAGTACCAGTAATATGATTATCAATATAATCAGTATTACTAAACAATAAGTATAAGTGCAACAATAAATATAATAATGAGTGATGAAATGAATAAGTAATTAAAAATGTGACATTTTAAGCTGTTGATCTGAATTCACATTACTAGAACATAATGTATCAATAATTAAGTAATCAAAAATAAACGTTGCTGTTCCTAAAGAGTCCGAATAAGAATAATAGACCCGACAATACAGAACAACAAAGCTAAATCAATTTTGCTAATGCCAAGTAGAAATTTAACATAGGCTCCGAGACCATATTTCAGTCTATATATTTAAAAACTTTTTTAGGTTAGATACCTAGATCAGAGTCCTAGTTATAACAGTTTTCGCGATTAATTAAACCCATTCACAATGGAAATAGAAACTACGACAAAAATGTGCATAACGAAAAAAATCTACGCATAAACTCTACTTGAATATTGCACAATACACGACATATACCTTATTGTTACCTTTTAGCATTCCCAATGTAATTTTGCCATGAGATTTCTTTTTCATTTTTAGTAATAAAAATTTACAACAAATATTAGACAATCACTTTTAGCTTAGACATTTAGTTCTGTAATAGCAATATAGTAATGTTGATATATTTAAACATCAAAATATGGGAATCACCTTACTTTTATTGTGATCCATTGTTCAACAGTCCATAATCATTCATGTATTCATTAGTGCTAAATTAATGTACTAGTCATTTGTTAATGTTAAAACACTGGAATTATAGTTTTAAATATTTAATTGTTATCTATTTCACTTGCCTTTAATTAACTTCGTAATTTTGTGAAAAATATTAATAAACCGGATTGCTTTCAAAAAATGCACTGTCAAGAATGTCAAATGTCACTAATGTCAGTGTCACCTGTCATTGTCAAAACCGCCATCTGCCTGGGTCGATTCTCGACTCGTAGGAATATTTTCCTATAGGAATTTTTGACATTTTTATATAGATCGAAAATTTATGACATTTCCCTACATATAGGAAAGTGTCACAAATTCCTATAGGAAAATATTCCTACGAGTCGAGAATCGACCCCCTGTGAGTGGGAAGGGCTCGTTTATCTAAGGGGGTTGCGACATAGTCTTTGATCTTGGACGCTTTTTTTATTCGAAATATAGTCGCCAAGCCAGCAATTTGTGTAAAATGTATGAGCGATTTTTTAATAATAATATTTTCATTGTGTTCGACATAAAATATGTTAGGATGATCATTGGATACTAATTGGATCTTGTAGAGAATATATCTCATGTCAATATCGACATGATATATAAATATAAAGTGATATGCCAAATTAAAGGGAAACTATATGGAGAAGTAATTCAAATTCCATTAAAGAGACCGTGGTTTGCAAAAATAAAAAATTTGAATAGAAGGGGTATAAGTACCGTATGCAGATTAAGAAGCGGTCATTGTTTAAGTATGGTGCATCTAAAGAAAATAGGTGTAAAAGAAAATGATAGGTGTACGTGTGGAAAACTGGAGGATTTACAACATATTTTTTTTAATTGTCAAAATAATTTTTATAATATTTATACACTTTTAGATAGTTTAGATATTCCAAAAAATTTTATAAAACCTGTTACACTTTTTGATGTATTGTTTAAACTTCTGTCTTTCGGTAATGTTAAAAAAATATCAAAATTTATACAAATGTCTAAAATTAAGCTGTAAAATATTGTAATTATTTACCTGTTGTTACCAAATGGCTGTATCATCTTAGCTATATAGGCCAATAAATTATAAAAAAAAAAAAAAAATATTTTTGATAGATACCTCTTTATTTCATTCCAATATTATATATATTGTAAGCAGTTGGGTCTAACGTTAAATACAATCGGTTTTGTGTACTCGAGTCCCTTTTACTTGCGTAACTCCAACAAAATATTTAAATATTTAATCTATTATTCATGATTTTACGTATTGGGCATTCCAACGACCTGTCAAACTGCTGACAAGGGGGAACTGACATTTAGATATGGCTACCCTGTGAGCCTGTTGTCATTGACAGGATAAATGATACATATATAGTTTTATAGATTGCTTAAAGCGGGTAGTTTGCGAGCAGACATATTGCCTCGCAAGTGCTCATTAATCAGAATCTATTTTGCAAAAATGTGTTTACAAACCAATATTTAGGCTTTAAATATAGTAAAAAAAAATTACCTACATTTTTACTTCAAGGCATAAGCTTATGATTATTTTGAAAAATATGGATAATCAATCTATTGCCGCGTTTGAGAATCCACATCGGATGCATCTGAGATGTTGTGAATTTTTTATCACGTGATAGAAAATTAGATCTGAATGTAGATGTAATAAACAAACGCTCTAGACTTTATTTGGTCACCTGATAAAAAGTTAATGACAAGTTAGAAGTTTATACTTATTAAATTTAACTTCTGAGACTACAAATCAACCTAAATTTGAAATATAAACAAAAATTAAACAAACTAATCATTTTTATATTCACTCTATCATAAACAAAGGATAAATTGACAAACAAGGCTTCACAGAACACTTACTTTCTGGCATGGAACGAACATCTCATTCACATCTCATATCAAATCGAGATGTAAAAAATGTAATCTGAACAGGTAGATCTGGGATAAACAAACGCAGATGTAGATGTAGTAGATGTGGATAAAAAAACGCTCGAGATGTAAAAAATGCATCCGATGTGGATTCTCAAACGCGGCATATGTAACTATCTATTTCATTGACCTTGTCAAATCATTAGGCCTGCAGGGTTGCCATAATTTTGCCATATCCTAACCTGTCAAAACCCACTGGTAGCCATTTTGCTGGGAATGCCTAATTGTAGATAGAATACATTAGTAGCGTTCGGTTTGGCCAGGTTCTGGTACGGGACAGAAGGGGAGTTTTTTAGGGTGCTTTTAAATGTCATTTAAGCGTGTTGAACTGTCACTAATCGGACTAAACCGAAGGAGCTTGGCAAACCGAGCGCAACTATTTTATGTCGTAACCCCTTAGATGTACCAACCCTTCCCACTAGCCGACTGAAAAAACGGTGCGCATGACAATTTGGACGCCAGACTGTCAATTTCGAGCATCTACGTCACGTTTCCCACGGACGTACTACGATAAATTATATTATTTTTTATTAATAACGCGCTATTTTAATAAATATTATTGGAACACTTGTTTCAGCTGCGTATTAATTAAAAATAATTTTCAAGTGATTTTCTTAAAAGATGTCGTAGTTGAATGTAATAAGTGTTAAATTTAATTTTGATGATCCTTTTTAGTGCATTTCGATACGCACGTGTGGGCGCCAAAGTGTCAAATATCACCTCGGTACACATACTTTGATTTTCTTTTACTATACGGAGAATGGTCGCACTGCGCAGCTTTCTGAGTGCCTTTTAAAAGGAGATAGAAAACTCCGCCATTTTGAACCCTTATTACGTGTTACCTACATCTTGGCGCAATATTTTTAATAGGTGCGTTTTAATCATCCGCTTTTGCCTCGGAATTGTCGGTTTTCTTGTTTTAATTTGACAGGTTAAAACGACTAAACCGACAATTCCGGAAGCAGAAGCGGATTATTAAAACGCACCTGATATTTTGCTTGCTGTTGTCAGTGTCAGCAGAGACAATCCAGCGAGACGTGTAACTCAATGTATTTTTTTTGTTCGGTAAAAGTTATTCGGGCGATTGTAACCACAACCAGTCTATGATGGCGCCACTAGTAAATAGCGGAAAAATTAAAAATGCCTTAGGGCGGGAAATTCAAACATGGATTCAGAAGTAAATAGTTTGTCTATACAAATTTACAGGAGAAACAAAAACTATTGTTTCACTGTATATTAAAAAAATATAAAAGCTTCCAATAACATCAAATTTTTTATCACATTAATAATCATTTTAATAAAGGAAGTTTATTACTCTTGTAAATTTCGCTAAAAAAAACTTGAAATTTCTATTGATTATTAAATATTTAAACTTGGAAAATAATACACCAAACTCTTTTTCTATAAATTATATTTTTGTAAGGTACAGAAAAACAAACTACAATTGCTTCGTTTAGAAAGTACCTCGTATCATTTTGTGACAAATTACAAAGAAAGTAACAGTTGTTATATTTTCATAATATATTTAAAAACTAATGTAACAAATATTTTATAAAGTATAGTATTGATACCTTTTTGCCAGACTATCATAAGTGCCATTTGAACAAATGTCACTTATGTTAGTCTGGCAAAAAGGTATGGATATGTTATGAGTGTTTATTTTAATAGAAACCATGGAAACGAAACACACATACACTCAACACAAATGTATAAGGCCCGAGTCAAGTAAACTGGATCGAAACCTGCTAACTCCTCTTATAGTAATCAAGATCAATAGATTTATATTCCATGCCTTCTAAAAGGGAATGAAGAATGACATACGATGTATTATCTTCATACAACGCTATCATCATTTAAACAGGACTTTGCTGAACGCGTAAGATATGCATTACGAACAACAATCTGATAGAAATAATAATATTAAGGCTAATATAGTTGAAGAATATTGTAGGTTGAATATATTTATTGCATATCTGGATTTCCTTATATCGCTTACATCACGCTTTTCCGAAGACTCTGTTAGTTTTTCCTTAAGCCTGTTACATCCCAAAAACATAAAAAAATACTTTGTTCACTACCGATTAGAAAATGAAAGTAGTGGACAAATTTGGAATCGACAATTTTGAAGCTGAATACCAAAGAGTACGAAAGAGCTTTCTGCACACAATGAGCTCTCCATTAATGATATAGCATCCAAACATTGTGAATTTTATCCAGACATACAAAGTGGCTTAAAAATTATTTATGGCTCTTCCATCAATGACACCGGTGTGAAGTTAGCAGTAACTTTTAGCAGTAAAAATAACCGACAACACCCGATCGCGAAAACAGTGGCGTCCAGTATACAACTATTTAAATAATCTTGTCAATATGTATTTTACACATTAATATTGACAAAAAATTAATATACTGTTGAAAATAACCCTTAAAAATGATAAAACTATTTATCCGACGAAGGAAATCAGATCGCAATTTAATTTTATATTTAAAAAATAAATACATTAACATACGCTATAGGTAAACATTAAACAGAACAGGGTAAAATTAACCCATTAAATTCATAAAATAATTATCCTGTGAAGTGTATTAAACAGGGTGAATTTAACTCTTAAACTTCAAAATAAATAATTACCCTATGAAGACGATTAGATCCCAACTTGGTTTTAAATTTAAAAAATCATAAATACACTCACCAAAATACACTGTTAGCGAAAATCCCTTCAGACCCGTCAAACAGGGTGAAATTAACCCTTAAACTACATAATTAATAATTAACCTATGAAGACGATTAGATCCCAACTTGGTTTTAAATTTAAAAAATCATAAATAAACTCTCGAAAGTACACTGTTAGCGAAAATCCCTTCCGACTCGTCAAACAGGGTGAAATTAACCCTTCAACATTAAAATAAATAATTACCCTATGAAGACGATTAGATCTCAACTTCGTTTTAAATTTAAAAAATCATAAATACACTCACCAAAATTCACTGTTAGCGAAAATCCCTTCCGACTCGTCAAACAGGGTGAAATTAACCCTTCAACATTAAAATAAATATTTACCCTATGAAGACGATTAAATCCCAACTTGGTTATTAATTTAAAAAAATCTCAAATACACTCACCAAAGTACACTGTTAGCAAAAATCCCTTCCGACCCGTCAAGCAGGGTGAAATTAACCCTTAAACTTCGAAATAAATAATTACCCTATGAAGACGATTAGATCCCAACTTCGTTTTAAATTTAAAAAATCATAAATATACTCTCCAAAGTACACTAATAGCGAAAATCCCTTCCGACCCGTCAAACAGGGTGAAATTAACCCTTCAACATTAAAATAAATAATTACCCTATGAAGACGATTAGATCCCAACTTCGTTTTAAATTTAAAAAATCATAAATACACTCACCAAAGTACACTGTTAGCGAAAATCCCTTCCGACCCGTCAAACAGGGTGAAATTAACCCTTCAACATTAAAATAAATATTTACCCTATGAAGACGATTAAATCCCAACTTGGTTATTAATTTAAAAAAATCTCAAATACACTCACCAAAGTACACTGTTAGCAAAAATCCCTTCCGACCCGTCAAGCAGGGTGAAATTAACCCTTAAACTTCAAAATAAATAATTACCCTATGAAGACGATTAGATCCCAACTTCGTTTTAAATTTAAAAAATCATAAATATACTCTCCAAAGTACACTAATAGCGAAAATCCCTTCCGACCCGTCAAACAGGGTGAAATTAACCCTTCAACATTAAAATAAATATTTACCCTATGAAGACGATTAAATCCCAACTTGGTTATTAATTTAAAAAAATCTCAAATACACTCACCAAAGTACACTGTTAGCAAAAATCCCTTCCGACCCGTCAAGCAGGGTGAAATTAACCCTTAAACTTCAAAATAAATAATTACCCTATGAAGACGATTAGATCCAAACTTCGTTTTAAATTTAAAAAATCATAAATATACTCTCCAAAGTACACTAATAGTGAAAATCCCTTCCGACCCGTCAAACAGGGTGAAATTAACCCTTCAATATTAAAATAAATAATTACCTTATGAAGACAATTAAATCCCAACTTGGTTTAAAATTTAAAAAATCATAAATACACTCACCAAAGTACACTGTTAGCGAAAATCTCTTCCGACCCGTCAAACAGGGTGAAATTAACCCTTCAACATTAAAATAAATAATTACCCTATGAAGACGATTAGATCCCAACTTGGTTTTAAATTTAAAAAATCATAAATATACTAACCAAAGTACACTGTTAGCGAAAATCCCTTCCGACCCGTCAAACAGGGTGAAATTAACCCTTCAACATTAAAATAAATAATTACCCTATGAAGACGATTAGATCCCAACTTCGTTTTAAATTTAAAAAATCAAAAATACACTCACCAAAATACATTGTTAGCGAAAATCCCTTCCGACCCGTTAAACAGGGTGAAATTAACCCTTCAACATTAAAATAAATATTTACCCTATGAACACGATTAAATCCCAACTTGGTTATAATTTATGAATGTTTAAATTTAAAACGAAGTTGGGATCTAATCGTCTTCATAGGGTAATTATTTATTTTAATGTTGAAGGGTTAATTTCACCCTGCTTGACGGGTCGGAAGGGATTTTCGCTAACAGTGTACTTTGGTGAGTGTATTTATAATTTTTTAAATTTAAAACGAAGTTGGGATCTAATCGTCTTCATAGGGTAATTATTTATTTTAATGTTGAAGGGTTAATTTAACCCTGTTTGACGGTTCGGAAGGGATTTTTGCTAACAGTGTACTTTGATAAGTCTATTTATGATTTTTTAAATTTAAAACGAAGTTGGGATCTAATCGTCTTCATAGGGTAATTATTTATTTTGAAGTTTAAGGGTTAATTTCACCCTGCTTGACGGGTCGGAAGGGATTTTTGCTAACAGTGTACTTTGGTGAGTGTATTTGAGATTTTTTTAAATTAATAACCAAGTTGGGATTTAATCGTCTTCATAGGGTAAATATTTATTTTAATGTTGAAGGGTTAATTTCACCCTGTTTGACGGGTCGGAAGGGATTTTCGCTAACAGTGTACTTTGGTGAGTGTATTTATGATTTTTTAAATTTAAAACGAAGTTGGGATCTAATCGTCTTCATAGGGTAATTATTTATTTTAATGTTGAAGGGTTAATTTCACCCTGTTTGACGGGTCGGAAGGGATTTTCGCTATTAGTGTACTTTGGAGAGTATATTTATGATTTTTTAAATTTAAAACGAAGTTGGGATCTAATCGTCTTCATAGGGTAATTATTTATTTCGAAGTTTAAGGGTTAATTTCACCCTGCTTGACGGGTCGGAAGGGATTTTTGCTAACAGTGTACTTTGGTGAGTGTATTTGAGATTTTTTTAAATTAATAACCAAGTTGGGATTTAATCGTCTTCATAGGGTAAATATTTATTTTAATGTTGAAGGGTTAATTTCACCCTGTTTGACGAGTCGGAAGGGATTTTCGCTAACAGTGAATTTTGGTGAGTATATTTATGATTTTTTAAATTTAAAACCAAGTTGGGATCTAATCGTCTTCATAGGTTAATTATTTAATTTGTAGTTTAAGGGTTAATTTCACCCTGTTTGACGGGTCGGAAGGGATTTTCGCTAATAGTGTATTTTGGTGAGTGTATTTATGATTTTTTAAATTTAAAACGAAGTTAAGATCTAATCGTCTTCATAGGGTAATTATTTATTTTAATGTTAAAGGGTTAATTTCACCCTGTTTGACGGGTTGGAAGGGATTTTCGCTAACAGTGTATTTTGGTGAGTGTATTTATGATTTTTAAATTTAAAACGAAGTTGGGATCTAATCGTCTTCATAGGGTAATTATTTATTTTAATGTTGAAGGGTTAATTTCACCCTGTTTGACGGGTTGGAAGGGATTTTCGCTAACAGTGTATTTTGGTGAGTGTATTTATGATTTTTTAAATTTAAAACGAAGTTAAGATCTAATCGTCTTCATAGGGTAATTATTTATTTTAATGTTAAAGGGTTAATTTCACCCTGTTTGACAGGTTGGAAGGGATTTTCGCTAACAGTGTATTTTGGTGAGTGTATTTATGATTTTTTAAATTTAAAACGAAGTTAAGATCTAATCGTCTTCATAGGGTAATTATTTATTTTAATGTTAAAGGGTTAATTTCACCCTGTTTGACGGGTTGGAAGGGATTTTCGCTAACAGTGTATTTTGGTGAGTGTATTTATGATTTTTTAAATTTAAAACGAAGTTGAGATCTAATCGTCTTCATAGGGTAATTATTTATTTTAATGTTGAAGGGTTAATTTCACCCTGTTTGACGGGTCGGAAGGGATTTTTGCTAACAGTGTACTTTGGTGAGTGTATTTAAGATTTTTTTAAATTTATAACCAAGTTGGGATTTAATCGTCTTCATAGGGTAATTATTTATTTTAATGTTGAAGGGTTAATTTCACCCTGTTTGACGGGTCGGAAGGGATTTTTGCTAACAGTGTACTTTGGTGAGTGTATTTAAGATTTTTTTAAATTTATAACCAAGTTGGGATTTAATCGTCTTCATAGGGTAAATATTTATTTTAATGTTGAAGGGTTAATTTCACCCTGTTTGACGGGTCGGAAGGGATTTTCGCTAACAGTGTACTTTGGTGAGTGTATTTATGATTTTTTAATTTTAAAACGAAGTTGGGATCTAATCGTCTTCATAAGGTAATTATTTATTTTAATGTTGAAGGGTTAATTTCACCCTGTTTGACAAGTCGGAAGGGATTTTCGCTAACAGTGTACTTTCGTGGGTATATTTATGATTTTTAAATTTAAAACCAAGTTGGGATCTAATCGTCTTCATAGGTTAATTATTTAATTTGTAGTTTAAGGGTTAATTTCACCCTGTTTGACGGGTCGGAAGGGATTTTCGCTAACAGTGTATTTTGGTGAGTGTATTTATGATTTTTTAAATTTAAAACGAAGTTAAGATCTAATCGTCTTCATAGGGTAATTATTTATTTTAATGTTAAAGGGTTAATTTCACCCTGTTTGACGGGTTGGAAGGGATTTTCGCTAACAGTGTATTTTGGTGAGTGTATTTATGATTTTTTAAATTTAAAACGAAGTTAAGATCTAATCGTCTTCATAGGGTAATTATTTATTTTAATGTTAAAGGGTTAATTTCACCCTGTTTGACGGGTTGGAAGGGATTTTCGCTAACAGTGTATTTTGGTGAGTGTATTTATGATTTTTTAAATTTAAAACGAAGTTGGGATCTAATCGTCTTCATAGGGTAATTATTTATTTTAATGTTGAAGGGTTAATTTCACCCTGTTTGACGGGTTTGAAGGGATTTTGGCTAACAGTGTACTTTGGTGAGTGTATTTATGATTTTTTAAATTTAAAACCAAGTTGGGATCTAATCGTCTTCATAGAGTAATTATTTATTTTGAAGTTTAAGGGTTAAATTCACCCTGTTTAATACACTTCACAGGATAATTATTTTATGAATTTAATGGGTTAATTTTACCCTGTTCTGTTTAATGGATCCGAAGAAATGTTTACCTATAGCGTATGTTAATGTATTTATTTTTTAAATATAAAATTAAATTGCGATCTGATTTCCTTCGTCGGATAAATAGTTTTATCAATTTTAAGTGTTATTTTCAACAGTATATTAATTTTTTGTCAATATTAATGTGTAAAATACATATTGACAAGATTATTTAAATAGTTGTATGTTGGACGCCACTGTTTTCGCGATCGGGTGTTGTCGGTTATTTTTACTGCTAAAAGTTACTGCTAACTTCACACCGGTATCAGTGACAGAGTTAATCGAAAGAACGTTTAGCAGGCTAAGGCATGTTAAAACATGGCTGCGGTCTATTCGATCAGTGGGAAGTCTTGGTAGGGGAAGCAAAAGCGATACTAGCGCAAGCTGCGGATAATTCGAGTACTTTATTAGTGCCATATTTTGTAATTTTTTCATTTCAAATACACGTACACTATTGGACAAAAGTGAAGCAACTTTTATGATAAAATCAAATATTTAATTATTTAAAATAACACGATCAACCGTGAGAATCAAAATTTATGTAGTTTAAGTGGTCATAATAGGCTGCTATGATAGGTGAAATGGGATTGTTTGCAAATGTCAAATAAGTTAGTATGTAATAATTTATTTCAACAATACCCTTTATTATCGCGACAAAAGTATAACAACTTTTATGAAAAAATTTTGTATTTCATTTAACAACTGAAAAATCACAAATATGGTTGAAGGGTTAAAACAAAATAAGAACAAATTCTTAATAATTAATAGGATATCCATTATTAGATATAACTTTTTGGCAACGGCGCGGCATTGATGAAATTAAGTTTTGGATAGTAATATCCGGCATATTAATCCAAACTTCATTAATTTTATCAATTAAGGACTGTTTATTTGGGAATCTTGTAGTCCGAATACGACGTTCAACCTCTTCCCAAAGGTTCTCAATGGGGTTGAGGTCTGGTGATTGGGCCGGCCACCTAAGAACCTGGACATTGTTCTCCTGAAACCATTCCTGAACAAGGCGAGACGAATGTTTCGGATCGTTGTCCTGTTGGAATATAAATTGCAAAGGCATCTCCCGCTGAGCATAGGGAAACATAACGTTTTGGAGTATGTCTCTGTAGACGAAGCGATCCATAATTCCGTCTATAAAATGTAGTGGGCTTACTCTGCTCCACGAAAAACAACCCCATACAAATACACTACCTTGTCCTTGCTTTATTGTTGGCGTAACATACTTTGGGTGAAATCTCATATTAACCGGACGCCTGACACGCTTCATTCCATCAGAATTAAAAATTTTATAACGACTTTCGTCGCTAAACAATACTTTTCCCCAATCTTGCACTGTCCAGTTCAAATGTTGTTGCGCAAATTCAAGTCTGGCACGGCGATTTCTTTCAGAAACCAACGGTTTCTTGGCAGGACGTCTGCTATAAAGTTTCGCCTCAACTAATCGTCGTTGAACAGTCCTCGCACTGACTTCCAGTTCGGGAATTTGAGCAATTATCCTTGGTCCTGACAACCACGGATCTCTTTGAGAAATTCTTTTGATTCTCCTATCCATCCAAAATGTAGTTTTCCTGGGCCTTCCTGATTTCGGCATTTTTTCTACATGTCCTCTTTCATTATAACGTGAAATTATTTTTGAGACACTATATTTGGGCAAGGCGAACTGTTTGGAAATCGCAATCTTACTCTTCCCTTCTAAAAAGGCGTTTACGACCATTTCTTGTACCTCCGTACAGATTCGTTTTCCTTTTGGCATATTTAATTCTGTAAATATTAGAGCTGTTAAGCTTAATTGAATTGAAAAACGTCATTTTAGAACTTTACCTATATCATAAACCCTTTTCCTGTAAACCAAATCAAAGAGTTGCTATACTTTTGTCGCGATAATAAAAGGTCTAGTTGAAATAAATTATTACATACTAACTTATTTGACATTTGCAAACAATCCCATGTCACATATGACTGCAGCCTACTATGACCACTTAAATTAAATTATTTTTAATTTCCATGGTTGCTCATTTTATTTTAAATAATTAAATATTTTATTTTACTATAAAAGTTGCTTCACTTTTGTCCAATAGTGTATATATTTTACTTTTTTCTAAAAAAAAAAAAAGATTAAAAACAATAAAATGAGCAACAAGAGTTGCTATGTTGCAAATTATACTAGCAAAAAAACTGTAAATTATATAAATTTTCAGTAGAAAAATCGAAATTAAATCAAAGAAATAAATGGACAGCTGTATAATAAGAAGAAAAAAAACCTTTATTTTGGAAATAATAGACATCAGAAAAGGTTTTAATTAAACAATAAATTATTATTTTATGATATTCTTCAACATCCCTTAAATATTCAATGTTTAGCAAATGATTAGATTTCTGCCTTTGATTATTGTATATGGCTGAAGTGCAATTTTGTGACTTATTGATAGGAAACCAGTTTTAATCATTAATTTCTATGGGTTCTTTCGAAATAAAAATGAAGAAAATATAAATTACAATCGCAAATATACCAATTATTTTTGTTAATACGTTTTAATTCTACGTTATTTTATAATGGTAATGTTTTTATTTTGACATTATTTAACCTATTCTTCAATTATAACTTATAAGGCTTAGGCAAGATCTCATACATTTTCTCGTAAATACCTGCCTATGTTTTATTATCGATTTTTATTGATTATACTATTTTTTTTAGCTGAAGTAATAATAATAATATATAATAATATTAATTTTGTTCACTTGTTGTTTTACAAATCCATATATTTTTATTAAAATTGACATATATAATTTTTAATTACGAACTATTAAAAATTGTATTGTCAGTATACGCAAATATCGTCCATTAGTTCATAAAATAGTTGGCGCTGCTGTCACGCACGGAGCGAATAATAAATGAAAATAGGCTGACTGAAAAATAAATTGTTTTCTGTTATCGATGTTTTTAGTAGAGAAAAAAGAAATTTAAAATTTGCGTTTTCCTAGTGTTTTTTTTTGTGTTCATCGTCGTGTTTGAGTGAGTTTTTTATGTTTTGTTATTTATAAATTTTTATTTTTTATATTATTATGTATGGCTGTGTCTTCTTGTTCATATTTTTCTTTTATATCACACCTTCTGTTTGTTTTTTAAAAATGTGTTTTAATCTCTTGTTTTTTCTTTATTTTAGTTTTTTCTTTTTTGTTGGGTTATTTTATTTATTAGCGACTTGTTATGACAACTTAAGTATCAGTTCTATCAAATATATCGGTGATATTGTTAGGGTTACTACTAAAGTTTCACTCCCCCTTATCTTCGCTAGTCATTGAGATATCAGAATAATTTTGTTCTGCTTGAAAGACTAGAACAAATACTTTCTTATAATGGATTCAATTGTTTTGTGACGTCATGACTTACTTCCGGTTTTTCCGGAATTAACACAAAATCGATTTTTTTTAATTTTAAAAGGAACTCCTCTTTTTTATTGTAAATTTAATTTTTGGGACATTTTTGTATAATAACCGCGTATTGACAATTTTCTGTCAGCTGTCAAAATGACCATCATATTGGAAAATATTTTTTTTAATATGTTACTGACAGAAAAATTTTAATACACGCTTCTTATACAAAAATGTCTTAGAAATTCAAATTTTCAATTAGAAAAAGGGTTTCCATTTAAAAATAAAAATTAAATTGTGATTTTCTGTTATTTCGGGAAAAACCGGAAGTAAGCCATGATGTCACAGAATAATTAAATCCATCATAAGAAAATTCTTTTATTTTGATTTTCTTTGTTTTCCAACAAATAAACATTCTAAATGTTTTCAAAAATTTTCCCCTCCCTACAGAATTGTGTAACGACGCCCATGGTCACCTTAAAGATAACTGAATCTTACACTTTTTTTCTCAAATGGACTTGAGAAAGACAGGAAGAATTCTAATCCAGTTCTTACTTTTGAATGCCGTATTTATACTTTAATTTTCCTATGAAGTCAATGCATTAGACAAAGAAAGATTGAGTAACAAGCCCACCCAACTTGCACGTAACATAATACCCAGAAAAAACAGCCCTAACATCCGGCGCTTGCGGAGTTTGCCTTTCAACAATTCACATCCGATGAACAAAAGACGTGGAAATAGAAAGCGATTGATATTTACTTGAAAAACGCAACAAAATATTTAAGAAAAGAACAAAAAAATATCAGACCCAGGGGCGTCGGGTTTTAGTACATTTATTCTTATTACATCATGGTCTGATATACAGGGTGTATCTAAATAACACCGAAAAAATTAAAGGGGTGATTCTGTGATGAAAATTAATGTGAGTGTTTGGTATAAATTTTTTTGAAAAAACCCTCCCCGGAAAAGTTACACCCCTTCGAAAATTAAAAAAAAAATGGTTTTTCTTTTTTATTTTCCCTTTATATCAAGCTAAAGACACGAAACTTGGTAAACATTATCTGTCAATAAAAGTACACTTTTTTAAATTTTTTCAACCCTGAAGTATGCTTAGAAGGGGTTGAAATAATCAACCCCTAAGATATTTTTTCTTACAACTTTTTTTTAGATGAAAATTTTTTCTTTAAAAAAGTATGACTGAAAAGCCCAATTCATTGACTAACTTTTTTATCTCTACAAGTTTTTTTCGAAAACTTAAGCATTTATGAGAAAAAAATAAATAAGCTCATGTAAAATAGTTTAAGATTTAATTGATCGTTTTTGTTTTAATAATTATTAGTTTATATTTTATTCAAGCCACTGGATTTTTTTAAATAAAATAATACGTCTTTTATTCAAATATAAACATTCACCAAATTAAACACTGAATCACTTCTTATAAAATGTATTAATACCCAAAAAGTTATTAACAATCGTTATTAATTAAAATTCAAAGAGCGTCGGACGTGTGCATATGAACCCACGTCGATCATAAGTGTCTTTTCGATTTTTCGGTCTTCCACTCGTCGAGTGCGTATGTGTGTGTATCCAATATCCAAGATCCAAGTATCGCTTAGGCAGTGGTGGCGTCTTGAATATTGCACGAATCTAACACGGCCGGACTGACCAGTGTTTCGTTCTCGAAACTCCTATCATCGGACTTCGGCTCCTCTGCATCTATAATACATCAACAACTTAGTAATCTCAAATTAAATAAATGTAACTGCTTTTTATACTTTTAGCAGTTACCCATCATGGAAGTATGCTGACTCCATGCTACAAGGTATTGTTTCAACCTTGGAAAACGGTATAATTTCAACCTTGGAAAACGGTATAATTTCAACCTTGGAAAACGGTATAATTTCAACCTTGGGAAACGGTATAATTTCAACCTTGGGAAACGGTATACTTTCAACCTTGGGAAACGGTATAATTTCAACCTTGGGAAACGGTATAATTTCAACCTTGGGAAACGGTATACTTTCAACCTTGGGAAACGGTATACTTTCAACCTTGGGAAACGGTATAATTTCAACCTTGGGAAACGGTATAATTTCAACCTTGGGAAACGGTATAATTTCAACCTTGGGAAACGGTATACTTTCAACCTTGGGAAACGGTATACTTTCAACCTTGGGAAACGGTATACTTTCAACCTTGGGAAACGGTTTAATTTCAACCTTGGGAAACGGTATAATTTCAACCTTGGGAAACGGTATAATTTCAACCTTGGGAAATACAATTTATTAAGGACTATGGAAAGGAAAGGATTAACCTTGGAAAACATTTACTTTACTTTCAGTTTCAAAAAATTGAGTCTTGCAACTTTCAACCTTGGGAAACGGTATACTTTCAACCTTGGGAAACGGTATAATTTCAACCTTGGGAAACGGTATAATTTCAACCTTGGGAAACGGTATAATTTCAACCTTGGGAAACGGTATACTTTCAACCTTGGGAAACGGTATACTTTCAACCTTGGGAAACGGTATACTTTCAACCTTGGGAAACGGTTTAATTTCAACCTTGGGAAACGGTTTAATTTCAACCTTGGGAAACGGTATAATTTCAACCTTGGGAAACGGTATAATTTCAACCTTGGGAAATACAATTTATTAAGGACTATGGAAAGGAAAGGATTAACCTTGGAAAACATTTACTTTACTTTCAGTTTCAAAAAATTGAGTCTTGCAAATCAGCCACTAATGATAACCCGCTCGGCCAAAGCCTGACATATTTAACATTTTTCGGACGAAATTTTTATCAACGCCTCTATTTTTCTCTACTCCGATCTACCATCTTCGGCGGAGATCTTCCATCCAAGAAAATCAATTTTTTTTTGTAAAAACATTTTCAAATAATTAGGAAAAACCATGCTTTTTCTAAAGCTACTAAAAGTTGCTTAAAATAAATCAAACCCTGTGAAACAATTTTGCTAAAAGTCGACATGGCAATAAAATTATTAATTAAATTAATTTCCATAGCACAGTTGTTTACTGCAGAAACAGAAAAACTAGTAAACCACAAATTGTAGTAATTTTTATTTTTATTTTAATAATCTGGCATAATTCAACTCGATATTGTTCAAGTACTTTTTATTGATTTAAACTAATTCCAAAATCCACGGAAATTTTTAAAACACCCGGTAACTGTCGCTTTATAATACGTACCCTACACGTCATTATAATCGGTAACATAAATATTAAACATGTACCTAGACTGAGCTGGCTTGCCTGTAATTTTAACATCTGTTCCGAACTTATATTTTGAAATAAACTGTCTGGAGTTATGCCCATAGAAATTTCCTGTAAATTAACCCGGGCTGTTCAATAAACCCATATCGGTTGATTAATGTTTATTTTCGTAGGCACACTCTTTCTTTCTCATAAAATAAAGTTTACGTTGCGTCTTTTGTCAATGGAATTCTTAACAAAACAAGAATCAATCGTGTGACCTGACTTTAAACAAAAGTTACTTTTATTACTTTTAAGAGAGTTATTTTTTGTTATGGTTTCGTTCTGAGTTTGGTTAACTGACTTAAAAAATGAATTATTTTTTAATGGCTTATCTTGCTTGAAATGCTGCGAGACATTACGTAAAGGACAGTGGCGTTTTTGATGCCCTATACGCCCGCATTTAAAGCAAGATAAATTCGATTTGAATTGTTCTGATTTTTCCAGGTGCTGAAAGCGATTGATTTTTTCAGAACTAGAATTAGAAATATTTGTCACAGCTAAGGGTTTCGTGACAGTACCCAAATAGGAAATAAAATCTCTTTGTACTTTAGTATCATGAATACCATAAACAATCAATTCATTTAGGTCAGAACACGTAATTTTTTTTAACAAAGCCAAAACTTCTTGTGAACATAAGCTACATAAGAACTAAAGAGTGAGCTGTCAAAAGAAGATATTACAATTTTCTCTATTAAAATTACTCTAACAAGTTCAAATTTAAAATTACATTTTTTTTTTCAATGAAGCAACCTTTTTTGTTTTGAACATAAAATGTATACAAATTAGGTTGAGCTGTCAAAGGTAGAGACTTCAAAAAAATAATCGTCAAACAATTTTCTATGTGAAAATGACTGAATGAAGTTCAAATTTAAAATTATTATTATTATTTTTTTTTTTCAGTAAAGCAATTCTTTTTTTTATGCACGTAAGCTGTATAAGATTTACAAAGTGAGCTGTCAAAATAAGAAACTACCATTTTCTGTGTGAAAATGACTCTTAAAAGTTCAAATTTAAAATTAAACAAATCTCTTAATGTTGGAGACCAATTCTCAAACCATATTTTTTTTTTTAGCATCGCCCAATAAAAAGCGTTCAACTCTTACCTGTACCTGCAGGTCTTACCACTCAAATTTCTCTTTATCTTTTCGAACTGTTGTAACCAAACCTTAGAATTGTCGGTATCTAACCAAAATAAGAGCAAATCAACTTGTTCTGGAGTTGTCCTGCTGTTATTGGAACTGTGCAACATCTCTGCGATGAAATCATCCAAGTGTCTTTTCGATTTTTCGGTCTTCCACTCGTCGAGTGCGTATGTGTGTGTATCCAATATCCAAGATCCAAGTATCGCTTAGGCAGTGGTGGCGTCTTGAATATTGCACGAATCTAACAATAGCATTTTATTAAACAACAGCCAACCAAATTATGATTCTTAAGACTTCTACAACTAAAAACAAAAGTGAACAAACAATGAACAAAAACCTGTCGAATATCGACAATACAATTATAATAAATGTTGAAAATGACCGCCTTCAGCTTCAATACAAGCATCATCTACCCTTTTCCTCATAAAATTTCGTATACGATGAAATATTCCTGGAGAATTTCTTATAGTTTCACACCCTGCTATAATGCGGTTTCGCAGATTATCGATATTTTTAACTGGGTTTGTGTATATCAAAGATTTCTGATATCCCCATATGCAAAAATCCAAAGGATTAAGGTCAGGGGAGGGGGCTGGCCAGTTTACAGGTCCTCCTCGACCTATCCATTGATTGGCATACACCTCATCCAGGTGAGTTCTTGCACGTATACTAAAATGAGCTGGTGCACCATTGTGCATAAACCATAAATGTTGCCTAATTTGAATGGGAACCTCTTCAAGAAGAACAGGTAATTCTTCAAGGAGATGACAATATGCTTCACCATTTAATCGTAGCGGAAGAAAATGGGGACCAATTAAATGATTATCAATAATTCCGAGCCACACGTTTAATGAAAATTGATACTGATGATTTCCTTCAAAAAAGCCATGAGGATTTTCGTCAGCCCAAAGGTGATTGTTGTGAAAATTTCTAATACAGTCTCTTGAGAAACTCGCCTCGTCAGTAAATAAAATATAACCTAAGAACTGTGGTGCTTGGCCAATCATATTAATAAGCCACTGACAAAAAATCACACGGGGTAAAAAATCTCGAATCATTAACGCCTGCACCCGTTGAAGATGATAGGGATAACACATTTGTTCTTTTAAAATTCTAAAAACAACGGAATGGCTTACATGTAGGACACGAGCTATTCTCCTGGTACTAGTTTCTGGGAATTCTTTAATTGAATTAAGTACGGCTTCTTCTACAGCTGCAGTTCTAACTTCTCTAGTACGACCAGAATCATAACTTCTTTTTTCAAAATTAACACGTTCCCGCAAGCGTCAGCGTCGGTGAATAGTTGTGAACGTAGTATGATGGGGTAGTCTACGCTGTGGGTACTGTTCAGCATAAAGTCTTTGCGCTTCCAATGAATTACCGTTAGCACGACCGTATGTAAAATGCATGTATGCCATTTCCAAATTCGAATATGCATTCATATTTTCAATCAACTAATATTTCCTACAATACACAATCATAAAACTTGTGAAACAATAAGATGGGTAACAGAAAATGACACTACACAATCCTGGTATCAGTATTAATGTTTTTATGCAAAGCACAGGCCACTAGACTTGACGCAAAATACACTCGCGTTAGCTCATCTTTTTGAAAATGCATTGCATTAGATTTTTTTCTCATAAATGCTCAAGTTTAAGAAAAAACTTGTAGAGTAAAAAAAGTTAGTCAATGAATTGGGCTTTTCAGTTATACTTTTTTAAAGAAAAAATTTTCATCTAAAAAAAAGTTGTAAGAAAAAATATCTTAGGGGTTGTTATTTCAAACCCTTCTAAGCACACTTCAGGGTTGAAAAAATTTCAAAAAGTGTACTTTTATTGACAGATAATGTTTACCAAGTTTCGTGTCTTTAGCTTGATATACAGGGAAAATAAAAAAGAAAAACCATTATTTTTTTTAATTTTCGAATGGGTGTAACTTTTCCGGAGAGGGTTTTTTCAAAAAATTTTATACTAAACACTCACATTAATTTTCATCACAGAATCACCCCTTTAATTTTTTCGGTGTTATTTAGATACACCCTGTATTTTAGGAAAGTTTCTAGGGAGTTTATCTAAGGTAAAATTGAATGTAGTCGACGAGAGTAGCGTCTCTCGAATTTTGTATTGATTGCTATTTTCTTCTTGAATTTCTATTCCGCCTGTCGTGCTAACAAAATTGCGCAGAACACAGGACGCTTTTTTTATTATTATTTTTACCAACTCTATATCCACATCTAATAGCCCAAGAGCCCACTGCAAATTTTTACCGTCATCTGATAACGAAATGAAATATACCCCAAAAGCATGGAAAAATATTGTACTTTACTAAATGGCACCTGTGCCAATCCCAATCCTGAGCAAAGTGGCTTAAAAAAATTATTTTATATTAAAAAAATCACATAAGGCATGACAGCGCTAATTTTGTTTGCCCTTAAAGTTTTCTAGAAAATTACATTCAAATATATCTTGATATATATCGTTAAAGGGAAACATTTTCTTCCTCTTAACATCGCACAAAAACATCTATCCACGATTAGTAGGTAAATATTATTAAAAATATGAATCAATGTTCGCTGATTTAAACATGTATTTGTATGCCTATTGTTGTGATTCATTTTCACAGGTTGCCATAGAAACGACAAAAAAACTACTATGATTATGGTTTAAAATAATTGTCTAACAAGATTATATAATTATTATTGACTATCTCTGCAAATGGTTTATACAATGCCATCCTTCTTCCTTTCATACATAAACATGGTTTAAAAGGTAGGTAAAAATATTAATAATTCAGGTTTAAAAGATAGGTTCACAATGAATTAGGATTGTAATTTTCAGGGAAAATATAATTGTCGCTGTCATGTTTTATGTGATTTTATGAATATAAAATAATTTTTTTTAACCACTTTGCTCAGGTTAGGGATTGGCACAGGTGCAATTTGGTAAACTACAATGTTGTTACATGCTTTTGGAGCATATTTCATTTCGTTATCAGATGACGGTCGAAATTTGCAGTGGTCTCTCATACTATAATAGTTGTCTTTGAAATATTATACGGTTGACAACTTTTTGTTGTCCATATTTTTACAACCAAATTTTTCAGTTGCTATAAGAAATTCGATTTGTGTGTGACATTTACTAGATACAGAAATTATTTTGCCAAACCACTGTGTGTGGCATACCACGGTGTGTAGTTTAGAACCGCAAAACCGCGGCTGAACCGCTGTGTCTGTATTTACCCTAAGCTGCTGCAGGCGATCGACGCGCCGGCTATGTACCACGTTGAAAATTTGTGTATTCTGTTTTGTGTTGGTTGACCTAGAAAAGCTGAAGTCAAGTCCAGATGCTAGTTGCGCACTCGTTGCTCGTTGCTCATTGAATATTTTTAGTTGGTCTTATTTACTTGGAGAGGACATTGTTATTTATTAATAATTACATTTATACAAAGTAATGATGTATACTAGTCAATCTTTATTATTTTTCTGTGCTGTTGTGGCTTCCAGTTTAAACATTGGTAAGTGAGTTTTAATTTATGCGAACGTTCCATAACGAAAATAAGGTTATTTTTAACTTTTTTCGTAAAACGAAACGTTGACAGATGTACCTACCTACTATATAAGATTAAAAATTAATTAAATAGTTTACTTTGTATGTTAGATTATAAGAATATTGATAGAATTCTAAAAAATATCCTGTAAGCTGCAGAATCCATATTATAGTGTTATTGTAATGTAATTTTTACAGATTTTGGAAAAATCATATCTATATTACTATAAATGTGCTGCTTCGCTGATCATAATGGGTGCAAAGAACACAGTCAATAAATACACACTGAATGGGTGGGCGTTGAATAAGTTGAATGAAATAAGAAATAATAGTAGCCTCAGGGGTGGACCGGCGCGGAAAGTTAAATAAATCGGCGCCGCGCCGGTCCAGAAAAAAATTACATTCTTAATGAAAAATAGTATATTGTTTCACGAGTGACGAAAAAAATGATTTTCGACGAGTAAAACACTATACTTTTTCTACGAACTCTATTATGTCATGTAGGTACCTACTAAAATGAAAAAAAAACAAACGTTAGCAAATGCTTTATTTTGTGTTAGGAATAACAAAAAATTAATCAACAATTAAATATTTCAGAAATATTATTTATTATTTAAATATTGATTTATTGTTATATTTGAACAATTGTTCAAAATTATGAGGGTATCACACTCAAGCTTTTTATTTATTGAGGTAGATGCCGACATATTTGTTTTACTGTTAAATGTCATTTCAGATGATGATGCGCCATAATCGGATGAACTACTGGGTCTTCAACAATACCGAAAACCCACGTGACCAAATCGTCATGACAGCGATTGGTGAAAATAAAAGTAAAAATCCCTAGATGTGAGCCAGCGCCGTAGATATTTTATTACAAAATAGATCTTCTTTTTTTTATGGTCTGCAACTGCGAGAACAAAATTCAGTTAGGTAACTGTTAGAATTACAACACAAAATCATAATATTAATTAGAGGTGCTTTACATTATTGTATTTTAATGTTAGAATTCGATATTTTAATTAGATTTAGTCAAATGCAATAATTTAATTTTTAAAATTGATATAAGGGGTGGGTTGGCTCAGTGGTTAGAGTCATGACTTTGAGATCGGAAGGTCTCAGGATCGAATCCCACCGTTGGCCGGAATTTTTTCATTTAATTTAATTATTTAAAATTAATTCTGATGCCTTGGTAGGATTCCCCACTCGACCATTCACTGTTGGGTTCTAATTAACAGTGCTGTTCCTAAAGTGGCGCTGGGAAACAGTAACAAAGCCTACACAGAACACGAGGCTAATGTCCGTAGTAGTCGACGCCGATGACACCAATTAAAAAAAAAAATTGATATAATTAATATAACCTTAAAAACTAAGCTATTTTTTTTTGTCATCGGCATCAACTGCTACGGTTATTAGCCTCGTGTTCTGTGTAGGCTTTGTTACTGTTTCCCAGTGCCACTTTAGGAACAGCACTGTTAATTAGTACCCAATAGTGAATGGTCGAGTGAACTGAGCTATTATATATAGTTTGTATTTAACGAAAAGAATAATAAACTGAAATATGCGTACTAGTTATTGCCACTATTACAAAAAAAACTTTTACCAGAAAGTTATGGACAAAAAAAGTTATGCATTAAAATATGAATAAAATTAAAAATTATTTACTTTAGACTGAGTCTTACAGCTGAAACTTTAAATAGGATAAACAGAAGACAATGACAGTACTTGGCAATTATTGCACTTTAACTAAACAAATTTAAAACTTACTGGAATTGTACCTGGGCAATGGGAAGTGATAAACAAATAATTTAAGTCTGTTCTATTATTTATTTTTTACAGGGTTTAAACCATTTACAAAATACATTATTTACTTATATGTATACAAAAAAATATTAATATTATTAATATAACAAGCACACATTTGTTTTACCTTACAGCTCTCACTTTAAATTATAAAGGCATACCTATTAACAACTATTTTATTTAAAATGATATTGAGTAGTAATCGGTGGTGCACAAACGATATTAATTCACAGTACCTATCTGTTCAAAATCTTTACTAGCTTTAATGCAAGCACCAATCGTTCTTTTTTGAACACATTATGCAGTTTCTTCTCAGTTATATTTTGTATTTTATTTAATATAGGTGCCCCAGTTCATAAACGTCACACAAACTATTTTGAATTGAGCGATTTGTAATATTCACTAGGTAGGTTTAACAAAATTAAGCTAAAATGATTGTTGCAATACCGAAACTTTATAGGGGATGCATTATCAGAAATGTTTTCAATACTTTATGGCTACTTCATAGCGACAAACCTAAAAAAATATAATTTGAATTTCACTCGTTAGAGTCAGTCTATAAAACACCGTTTATATCTGAAGTGCTGTTTTCTTTTACTAATTTATTGGGAATTTGCAACATGTTAATTTGCACATCTTCAACAGCTTTTGTTATTACTTTGGGCCTTTTAGAGCTTTTTCCTTTTTTTATAATTTTGACCAAATATTTGTTTGTGACGACAAAAAAGAATCACATTCCATTTATTCACCTGGAAAACGTTCCTCAAATTTTGAAATACAATTACGAATATAAAATAATTTTGTTCCAGTGTAACATTACCTGAAATAAATTATATACAGTCATTAACTTTTACGAGTTACAGTAAATAAATTTGTACTTACCAACAAAAAAGAATTAAACCACGAATAATCTCTAAAAATAACTAATTGCTCTATTAATATTAAATGAAAAATGGAATAAAGGTGTTTATAAAATGTAAACAAATATAATATAAATATTCTCAGTCCCCAAATGAAATGAACGCCAGTGACATTTCTGACAGGACTGACAGTTTAGTTTAGTTCCTTTTACGTCAAATCAGGCCCTTTCGATGGGTTTTTGATGGTTATCAGATCACGTGGGTTTCGGGTATTGTTGAAGACCTGGTAGTAGTTTCCTTATTTTGTACAGATTGTAAAATTTTGGTTTGTATTTGGTTTTTACTGTTCGTGGATTCATCAACATATCCTTCCGCAACACTACTAGATTTCCAACCACCGTGCTTTTTTAACAGAAGCAAGTCACCTACTGCATCCACTAATAACGTTGCGGATGTTCTGCGGAAACAGTGCCCAGTGTAATCTTGAGGATTCGGAAGCGTTAAAAACTGAGCAATTTCGTTAGGAAATTTACTGATTTTATTAATTCCAACAACCTGTCTGCTACACTTTCCATTCTGATAGTTAATAAAGAATCTTTAATTAATTTGATCCATGTTTGCGGGACGTAGGCTCATATATTTTTTAGAAATATCATAAAAGGGTCCAGAAATATGAAAAGAACGCGGAACTTTTGTTTTTGTATTACGGATTTTAACTAACAGAATACTTCCAGTATCCTTTACATCGCTTATTGTTAAATATTTTAGTTCGTGGCAACGACAAGCTCCAGATAATCCAAAAACTAATGCTACCTACAAATATTAGTAGTTATGTATTAAGTATTTGTTAAAATAAAAATAATAATTCCGTTACCTTTGTTATTAAATATTTATAGTCAGGTGCATTCTTTAGGAAAGTCTTTATGTCTTCAGGCGAAAAAATTTTGGATTTTTGGCTTTTAAAACCATCAGATTTTCTTTTCAAAAGCGAACGTAACTTTGGATATTTACTAATATCGACATCATTTTTAACAGAGAGTGTAGTTCTTAGCATCGAATAAATGGACCATAACGTCGACGGTTTAAAATTTGAACATATTTCTCCAAAGTATGCTAGTAGTACAGTTTCCGAAAATGATTTCACTTTATTTTTTTCTCTCCAGTCCAAAAATTTGATATAAATTTTTTCATATCTCTTTTTTGATTTGGCCGGTAATAAATCTGAAGAGGTTTCTTCAGCTTTAAAAATAATTTCTGGGGGAGTACAATCGCTTTCTGACTCAGACATCATGAAAATGTGGTAAATTTAGGACGAACTGAAACTGACAGTTCTCAAAAGTGATAAAACTTCAAATAAACAAATGAAAACCAGGAAACTAGATGTAGATTGGTTTAATTTGCACTATTTTTATACATTTTTATTTATCTTTAATTCATTAAAGTTAAGGTAAAAACGCATATAGAATTTAATAAGCATCTTTTTATTTCATTATTAATAATTATAAGCTGCCAAAATATTATACGAGGCGACTGATATATGAAAATATGTAACAACTTACTTTCGTCACTAGAGACGAAAGTAAACGTTATGGGATTTTTTCTCACTAGTGACGGAAATCAAGTTTTCGCTGACCTGTGGCGAAAGATGTCTTTTTGTAAGAGTTCGTAGAAAAATGTAATTTTTTATCTTTGCTTAGTAATTTAAACTTCGTTTAACACAAGGGTGGAATCGACCCTTAGTCTACTACTTCTTTTTAAGCTATTGCATAGCTTTTATCGCGGGCTTTGAGTGGCGACCGAATCAAGAAATTTCGTAACACCGTAACGAAAAAAAACCTAACACCCCCCACTCCGACCGGCGTATGCGTGTAGACTAGCTGCTAACTGCTCATAACTGATTCTATCTCTTTTAGACCCAATGCTAGGTGAGACAGCGTGCTTTTGGCCGCGTCCACGTGTGAGTTCGAGCCCACTGGAGTTGTACAGTATATTTTTTCTACGACTCACTAACAAAAATCGAAAAATCGAAAAATCGAAAAATCGAAAAATCGAAAAATCGAAAAATCGAAAAATCGAAAAATCGAAAAATCGAAAAATCGAAAAATCGAAAAATCGAAAAATCGAAAAATCGAAAAATCGAAAAATCGAAAAATCGAAAAATCGAAAAATCGAAAAATCGAAAAATCGAAAAATCGAAAAATCGAAAAATCGAAAAATCGAAAAATCGAAAAATCGAAAAATCGAAAAATCGAAAAATCGAAAAATCGAAAAATCGAAAAATCGAAAAATCGAAAAATCGAAAAATCGAAAAATCGAAAAATCGAAAAATCGAAAAATCGAAAAATCGAAAAATCGAAAAATCGAAAAATCGAAAAATCGAAAAATCGAAAAATCGAAAAATCGAAAAATCGAAAAATCGAAAAATCGAAAAATCGAAAAATCGAAAAATCGAAAAATCGAAAAATCGAAAAATCGAAAAATCGAAAAATCGAAAAATCGAAAAATCGAAAAATCGAAAAATCGAAAAATCGAAAAATCGAAAAATCGAAAAATCGAAAAATCGAAAAATCGAAAAATCGAAAAATCGAAAAATCGAAAAATCGAAAAATCGAAAAATCGAAAAATCGAAAAATCGAAAAATCGAAAAATCGAAAAGTCGAAAAATCGAAAAATCGAAAAATCGAAAAATCGAAAAATCGAAAAATCGAAAAATCGAAAAATCGAAAAATCGAAAAATCGAAAAATCGAAAAATCGAAAAATCGAAAAATCAAAAAATCGAAAAATCGAAAAATCGAAAAATCAAAAAATCGAGAAATGGAAAAATCAAAAATCGAAAAATCGAAAAATCAAAAATCGAAAAATCGAAAAATCGAAAAATCGAAAAATCGAAAAATTGAAAAATCGAAAAATCGAAAAATCGAAAAATCGAAAAATCGAAAAATCGAAAAATCGAAAAATCGAAAAATCGAAAAATCGAAAAATCGAAAAATCGAAAAATCGAAAAATCGAAAAATCGAAAAATCGAAAAATCGAAAAATCGAAAAATCGAAAAATCGAAAAATCGAAAAATCGAAAAATCGAAAAATCGAAAAATCGAAAAATCGAAAACTCGAAAAATCGAAAAATCGAAAACTCGAAAAATCGAAAAATCGAAAAACCGAAGTTGATAAAAAATGCTATGCAATAGCTTTACCGCGGCAGTCCCCGAGTGCCACACGTATTTTTTTTTTTGGTGCTCATCGGCTCTTAGTCTACTACTTCTTTTTTTTTTGGTGGTCATCGGCTTCAACTGCTAAGGTTATCTCGCCTCGTGTTCTATGTAGGCTTTGTTACTGTTTCCCAGCGCCACTTTAGGAACAGCACTTAATTAGAACCCAACAGTGAATGGTCGAGTGGGGAATCCTACCAAGGCATCAGAATTAATTTTAAATAATTAAATTAAATAAAAAAATCCCGGCCAACGGTGGGATTCGAATCTGGGACCCTTGGACCCACCCCTTTCTAGTACTTCTTAATGTACTTATTATCTAAAGAATATTATTTGTTTATGTATAGGAAATTCTTCTTCATGAGTCATTTTAACAAAATGCTACTAATATTTTATTTCCTGTCGTCATGAACTTGAGATAAGAACTATAATAGTTGTTTGGCACTTATTTATGTATTAAACTTTTCTATGTAGATATAATTTCTGTGAAGACTACCTAGATAATGACCGTCCTATACCTATTAACGATTATTATTATTAGTAACTTGGTAAATGCTTGTTTTTCAATTATCACTTTAATCATTTTCATTTTCGAAATGAGCCACATACGAGTATCTGATAATAACATACTTATTGACCTTCGCTATAAATTGACGATATATTTTTAGAAAAGCCAGTAGCGTAACATTGTAACTGCAACCATTCTGTCACGAATTTCAGAAATTAAATTAAGTCTTTTGCAAAAAAATATGTAATTACTGTACTAATAATTTCAATTGTGTCTATACTTATTTTAAAACATAAATTTGCTGTAAAAACGGAACTAACTAATATATTTACACAAAATAAAAAACGAAACATATTGGCATCCTTCTGCTGTTTTCTCAATGTTAGTATTATTTGTCACCCTTTTGAAACAACTTTATCCAGTTTAACGGCAAAAATAATATTGTGGGACTTGATATTGATAAAATGTATAAAGCTGCTAGGTGGAAGTCACTCCATTCTTCAACTTTTATCTTCATTTTAATATAAGCTAATATTATTTGATACATCTTCATTTGAAACAACTCCATCCAATTTCAAGGGCGAAATCTATATTTAAAATCAATAAGGCTCAGGTATTACATATTAAGAGCAATCCAGTCCCTTCTGACGTCACACCGCACGAATCTCACGACCTCCCCTTAAAGTATTTGGAACCTTGTTCGCTACATAAATTTAGCAATGTTGTGTGTCGTACGCTGAAGGATAATCATATTGGGTAGGGTGCGATTACAATTCAGGTATAATTCGTTGGCTATCGCCGCCTACTGGGGGTTAGTGGCTTGTTAATATACGAATGTAGGAATACTATTTTTAAACCAAACAACTCAAATATTTTTTATTTATTGATAGTTATAGATGATATACAGGGTGTCCCGAAATTAGACGGTCATATTTTAACAGCGTAATCTACATCCTAAAATAGTAGTAAAAGTTCATATAAACATAGGTCCGAAAACTTTTCTTTTCCGAGATACAGGGTGTTAAAGGTGAAGTCCTGATACCACACTTTTGTAAATATTTTCTAAACGTTTAAAGATAATTAGGTAAAATTTGTTACAAATACTTACCTTTACGCTTCATTTATTGGACTAAACCCCAGTTATTGATCATCTTCTTAGGTGGGTAAATTAGGGGGAGCTTAGGGTAAAATTGCCGTGTGTGTCTGTGTGTCTATATCCACCATAACTCATGAACCGATACACAGAAAAACACTAAATTTTAAACTTAAGTTTTATTTCGGCCTGATGTGAAATAATTAGATTTTGGACAAAGTCGGAACATCTGGGGGTGTACTTAATGGGAGGCCGTTTTTATATTTTATTGAATATATCTGTTATTTATGTTTGGAGAAGAAAATTATTCAAATAAAAGTTACTTCTAATATTATTATCTATAATTTTTGCTTTATGTCAAAATTTCCTGAAATGGTCCGTATTCAAGAAATTTGACAAAATGTGCAAAATTCTAAACTAAAATAAAAGTTGTTTGCGATATCGATCTCTATAATTTTTGTTTAAACATGATTTTTCTAAAATGGACCGTAATGGAAAAATTGTAGGAAAATTGCTAAATTTAAATTTTTCAGTATTTTCGTTTTCAATGAATAACTATAGAAAAATGTTTCGAGGTAGATAGATGTGTGTGGAAAATGTATATATTTAGTTTATCCTCTAAACATTTATAGAGGTACTGCAATAAGTTGTACAAAATAACTAGAAAAAGCCTATAATAACTAGATAGGAAAGTCATGTGTTGGACACATCAGATTTTTTGACTATAAAATTTGGAAAACCAATATTTTCTGTATAATAAAGCTACATTTATGGCATCTCGCTAGGACGCGCCATTTTCAAGAGAAAAGCATGTTACCTTATTCGAAAGTGTAAACAATAATTAGTAGGTCTGTAGAATTAGAAATTTTATTTTTTTTTTAACTTAACTAAAGAAATTTTAGAAAATATTTCATCTGAACTTCACTTGTAACACCCTGTATCTCGAAAACGAAACGTTTTAGGACCATGTTTATATAAACTTTACTCCTATTTTTAATCGACTTCATAAACGGAGGAGGGAGGTTCTCAATTCGTCGCAATATTTTTTTTAATTTTTTTTATGTATGTTCAGCGATAATTCTTTAACACGGTGTCCGATTTCAATGATTCTTTTTTTGTTAGAAAGGGGGTACTTCAGGGATGGTTTCATCTACATTTGGTCAAAATCTAATAATTGGGCCCATGAGAAAATCCTCAAACTCTTCATTTTTATCTATGTTTAGCGATAATGCTTTACCACCTTGTCCGATTTATATGATTCTTTTTTTGGTAGTAAGGGGGTACCTCAGGGGTGATCCTATATAAATTTGGTTAAGATGTGGTGACGGCATCTGCACATTTTTGAATTCGATTTTTTTTAATTTTTAATTGCTAATACTTGTAGGATGTAGATTACGCTGTTAAAATATGACCGTCTAATTTCGGGACACCCTGTATATTGGAAATTCGAAATAATAGTTATGACGTTGCGGTGTTTTTCTAATTGTAATCGGACCCTAGGTATATGGATACGGAAAGTGATGAATTGAAGATAGGTAAATTGTATTTATTGTATTAAAGGAACAACAAATATAAGTACAATTAAATAAGTATATTAATATAACAATTTTTTAAAGTTTGCATTTCACATAGATTATTAAATTAAAAAAATAACTATTGAAACACGAAATGTTAATTTTTTCTCTTTTAACAACACAAAATATACAATACTGTTGAATCAAAATTTTCTCTTGGCAGCAGGTGGTTTTTGTGACGCGACAATTATGATGCTTTGCATCTCATGAATTGAAGCTAATTCTCTTTCAATCTTAAGGTGATCATACCCCTTATAATTTTCGGACAAGAATATCTCAAAATATTAAAATTTTGGCAAAATAAATTAGGCAATAATATCTATAATATGCATATATTTTAATGTTTTAATTCCTTCCAGTTTCCCAAAAAAAACTAAAAGGGCGTTAATTTTGAAATATCATAATGAAAATAAATGCATTCCTCGACAGCACTATTCTTAATATAATCCCCAAATTTAAGCTCCCAATGTCTTGTTTATGATTTCTTAAAATTCGCCAAAATTAGTGGCTAAAACGCTTCGTTAAGTGCTATCTTCTGGTGTAAACTGGTATAAATTATTGCAAGAAACGAATAATGACAGAGTGTACGATACTATAGTTACAAGCGCGTTACACTGTTTTCCACTCAATTTATTAAAAAAAAATAATAATAAATTAGGGTGTTAATTTTTTTCTCTGAAGCTATTGGTTTTGGGAAAAAAATTCAAGAATAAAAAAAATTAAATAAAACAAGGATTTCATAAAGTTCATCTCGAAAAAAAAGTTCATCTCGAAAAAAAAGTTTTGATATGAAATAAAGTAAAGGTTGCTGATTTCACCCCCCTATAATGTAACAGAAATATTGAAAAAATACCCGTGGTTAGTCCTTTGCGATTACAGAATTTCAAGTTACTAGCTTTACTGAAATTTTAGAAAAAAAATAAAAACTCAATTTTAGTCACCACCTTTTAAGGGTGATATCTCGAAAAGGGGTGGGCTGAGGAAATTTTGTTATAGGAAAGACCCATCTTAATTTCATACGAGCAATCAGTTCCTGAATTTTGTCGCATGTATTTAGAAACACCCTGTATATTACACATTTTTTTAAGCGTGCAAAATTCTTGACAATCTCTTTTCCCTAATTGGCACATGTCGTATTTCTCTAGGATATACGAGTACTAACTCTGGCATCAAACAAATAAAATAGAAATTTGTCAGCTGTGCATTTTTGCCTTCCAGAATTTTTCATTTCATAAATTAACTAAAAACTAAATTTAACAAAAACCTAACAACGCCTCAACAACAAACTAGGACGATCACAATAATTTCGCACCTCTTCAAAAACAATTACCTATTTTTCGACACAGGAATTAACAAATTTAACTAAACAGCAGCTACCCTTTTAACCACGGGCTTCATAGACTAGCAGCGTTGCCATATTTACTGGTATCATTATTTTAATAGAATTAGTATCGGAATGAAAACTATGTTAATCTTCGGTCCTGTTTAAAATTGGTAATCTTTTTGAAAAAAAGTTATTTAGAAAATAGTTAAGATATTTGTTATAGAATGCCGGTAAAGAGCCAAAAAATTAAATTTGTTAAAAAGTTGAAACTTTTGTTGTTTTTCTTTAAAAATATAAGTTTTCGCGGTTTAGCAAAATTCTTGGTTCATTTTTACAACGATTGGCCTGAACCATTTTTTTTACAATTTTTTTTAACTGCCTCAAATGTAAAATTGATTTTTGGCGGAGGAGCGCCCGTCATGTTTGCTCTTAAAGATCTACTCGCAACAACTAGAACATTGCGTAATTGGAAACTATATGTTATTACATGATATTTTCTACAAAATGACATAATACACTTACTGGCATTGAGTAGTAATTCATTCTCTGAGCACTATTCATCTAATAAATCGATGTCTTTCTGAAGTTTAGCACAATCAGTAGTTTTAATCTCTTAAATACATTTTAGATCATCAGCATATAAAATACTTGTAACGTGGCTGTCTTTAACTATATTATTAATAAATAGGATGAAAAGAAGTGGTCCTAAAACAGATCCTTGCGGTACCCCAGAAGTTTGGTAAAAATTATGTAATCTGTGTCCCAGGCACTGAACATATTGAAGACGTTTCGATAAATAAGATTTTAAAAGTTCTAGCAATGATACATGAATTCCCATGCTTTCTAATTTAATAAGCAGTAGTTTATTATCAATTCTGTCGAAAGCTTTGGAGAAATCAGTGTAGATTACATCTATTTGACTTCTCCTATCGAGTGCCTCAGATATTAGTTGTCTCTTGAAGAATAAATTGGTTATAGTGGACCTTCCTGACATAAAACCATACTGATATGAAATAATTATTCGCCTGAGTTTAAAAGAGAGATGATTATGGATAACTATTTCAAATTATTTTAGATTGTTATTGGCCGATAGTTGAATATGTTGTTCTTGTCATTTTTTTTTTAAATTGGACAAATATAGGAGGTGTTCCAACATTTTGGAAATTAACTATTTTTTAAAATAAGGTTGAAAATCACAGTTAAAGGTTTTGTTAAAATTTGTGGACAATCTCTAATTAGATACGCAGGTATGTTATCGGTTCCAGCCGTTATTTTAGGCTAGGTAACTTTTTTAATATCCTCTTCCTCGAAAACACAGGTTATGGTAATTACATTATTATTGTTTGGCTCTATTTCAATATTTATAGGATTAGAAATGGTGTAATTGGTGTAATTCGCTGAGAAAAAGTCCGCGAAACTATTTACTATATCATGGGCGGTGCTAAGCTGTGTGTCATTATAAGTCATATTATTGGGTATTGAAGATGAAAGTTTTGTATTCACTAATGACCAGAACGATTTGGGATCAGGTTTTACGTTTTTCTCTGAGGATCTTAAAAAAAGTTTCGTAGGCCGTTTTGATCTTTTCTTTAATATCAGATCTGCAAATAGCGAATTAGCGTAATTATAATAATTTTTTTTGGCTTTATATTGTTTCCATAGCTTATGTTTAATTTTAATTATTTTGATAATATCTGCGTTATACCACTGTGGGTAGTGTACTTTGGTTGATCTTTTCTTTGGAACATGTAGCTCAAATATGTTATTGAATTTTTTATATAACAGTTTTACACTGTCATCCACATTGTTACAATTACTTAGAGTAAAGTTTTCTTTTACTGAGGCCCTTCCTATGATTGAATCTTTCTTAAGGAATTTACTTCTGCTGAATAGTTGTAGGAAGCGAGGTCTTTAATATTAAAGTCGCCAATAATTAATAATTTATTATATAAATTATTTAGTGATGTGACACCTGCTAATAGGAGTTCAATATTATCAGTAGTAACCTGAGGAGGGATGTAAATATTAAGAATAAATAAATCAGAACCTTTAAACTTTAATTTCATTGAAATTATATCGTTGAAGGGTAAATCCTGAAAGGTTGCAATATGATCTAAGTTATTAAAGGACGCCGAGAGTTCTTTTCTTACAGCCAATAAACATCCTCCACCCCTCGTGTTATTGGTTATATGATATGGTCTGTCTGACCTAAAGATGTCAAAATCGTGTGTGTTCATAAATTCAGAGTTACCGATTGAATCAGTGAGCCAGATTTCAGTCGGAGCTATTATGTCATATTGTACCGAGGCAGCAGAACTGATATAAAGATCTTGAGTTTTTGTTCTAATACCTTGCACGTTTTGGTAGTAAATAGTAACAGAAGTTGAATTTGGTGATTTTGAGTCTTTATATACTTGCTGTGATGGCTACATATTGGAAAGGATGCTTGATTTAAATTTAGAAAGAGTTGATTTGTATACGTGACATTCTGTATTAAGTGCTGTATGATTGGCTGAAACAGGGCTATTAATTGTTTTATTATAATTGTGACAATTAATACAATATTCAATGGATCTCGGACAGTCTTTTGGTTGATGGTTTTGAGCGCATATAGGACACATAAAGATAGACGATTTACAAACTGGACAAATGATGGTAACCACAACATTTAAAGCATCTTCTCAGATCAATTGCGTCATAGATGGAACAATAATCATAGCCGAAGAAGAGTTTTCCCTGAAGCATTACATTTTTGTAGGTAGATATATCGCACTGAATAACTGCCTGATGAAGTTTGTTGTTTTTCTTAAGTGGAAAATGGGAAATAACTGTTAGATCACCAACTATTTCATTTTTATTTTGAATTTTGAGACAGTTAATTCGTTCTTCATTAGATAGTTTTTCAGACATACCAGCAATTTTGAATCTAGGATTTAAAACTGGCACTTCCTTAATGGAGTAATTATTAGCGAGCTTCTTATCAACCAACTTTTGGAATTTATTGGAATCTTCTGAATTCTCACAGCTCACCACGAGTCCGCCATTTCCAGTGTGAACCACTTTTGAAAGACATATATTTGAAGAAACGGGATTAATATTTTTTACCATGTCGTTTTTTGTTGAAGCAGAGTCTTGTTTGTTTTTATTCCGATTGCGTTCTAGTTTTAGTACCTCTAGAACATTATCTTTTGTAACAAATATCGCGTCAACTTTTTTCTGAATTAGCTCATGAAGTTTACCAATAGGTTCATTGATTAGAATTATCTGGACACTATTATCTTTTCTTTTTCGGGTATATCACATTTTTCTTACAAACATCACATAGAAAAAAGAGGTTCTTACTTTTAGAGAGCATGGTAAATTTGATATTGGTCAACCCTATACATGAATAATGAAACCATTTCGAACATAGTCCTCCATATCCGACTAGAACTTCATTTTTATTACTTTTACATTTATGGCATTTCAAATCACTTATTGTTCCGCCTCTGGTAGCTGGTTCTCAAGCATTGCAGGACAAGAAAAACTGGACTATCGATATAGAGGTTAAAATGAAAGTAGACGAATCTTAATTAAATACAGCATCCACAGAGTATATGAACAAAAACAAATTATTCACATGGGTTTACAACATATACTATTACAATGGGACGTAATATTAAAAATTTTAAATAACTGTAAACTACACAAATAATTAAATGTTTATTTTACGTATGAAGTTTATTAATATTAAAATAATGTTACAAAAATAATAATTATTAAAACAAATGGAATAAAACAGTCTTAACAAAAGAAATCGACTGCATTCCTCAACGTTGTTCGGTAATCTGCCTATCCAAATAGTTGACCCACTGATTGAACCTTAGAATATGATTGAACCACCCTTTTCTGTCGACCGCCTGGTTTATGATGTTTTGGTTTCCCAGAAATCGGCTCGAGTTAAGAGCGATATCCATGCGGCACCTAACAGCAAATTCACGTTTGAGAACGCACTGACAATTTTCAGCGCATCTATTGCATCTGAACACAACTTGGCAACGTTGCTTCCAGCTCCCTTCAATGTATTAACTCAGATGATTGAAAGATTCAATACGACGATGAATAGTAGGTCCGGTCTTACAAGGAGTAATTTTTTTGTTTTCCTTGTTAAAAATATTTTTTGAAGGTATCTAGAACCTGGTGTAACACAAATTTTCGGAACCATTCGGTTTTGTTTGTCTCGTTTTTTGATAGCAGTAGCATGGAGATTGCTTTGAAAAACATCTCATTATACCAAACTGATCATCAGAATGCAATTGGCACATACCTATTAGAAATTAAATTGAAAATAAAAGTACCTATAACATTTTATTAATAAAACTTTTTTTCTTACTAAATATTTTATTTACGAAATATATTTTTTATTTATTTACCCATACATATACAGTAAGGTTCAAATGAAAGGAATAAATTCATTATAATGGAAGTGGTTGGTTTTTCGAAAAAATGCTCAGACAGGTCAATTTTGTTTACTTAAAACGCAATTTTTTAAATAAAATTCAATTTTCCCCCACTTCCCATTTTTGGGCAGTGACGTCATTGACAATTTTTTTAAATAGCAACCTCAATTTTTTTTTCTTTATTTTGATAGATCTTGCAATTTCCTACTCGGAAACATAATATTTGAAATATCTGACATAACAATTTTTTTTGAAAAAAAGTCATTTAAAGATCAGATACATAAATTTTATATTATTTTGAAACACAATAAATGAATGAAAGATAATTATTTGTAATTAAGTGCTTAAGACGCATCGGTGCTTATAATATAATAATGTGTTATAGGTACTCGTATATGTACCATGCTTTGTTATGTGAACATGGCGAACGGCTACTGCTGTCTGGCCATTTATGATCGACGTCAGAAAACGTTGGCCAATAGCAGAATTCTGTTTTGTTCACATGACTTAGAATTTCTACAATATTATAGAATATTTTTGAACAAAATTGAATATTTTTCATAAGAAGGGATGTAAATTATTACTATTTTTTGTAGAGAAAATTACTATTTTTTGTAGAGATAATTATTAATATTTGTACAAATTTTTTCAGAAGTTAGTAGTAGTAATTACGATAATTGTAATAAATTTCTACTTCTACAAATAATAGTAAAATATACTAAACATTGTGGAATTCTTTCCTATTGTTGTAGCATTTTATTCGACAATTCAATTGCTACAATAATTAATAGTTTTTAACTATAAATTGTAGTAAAATTTTCTACAAATTGTTAAGTATTTTTCTACAAGTCTACTACTACAACATTGTAGTAAAATTTTCTAGTCAAATTTTTTTCCGTGCAGCTTTCCCTCTCGTTTCTTTTTCAAGTTGTATAATTTCATTCGATGATATGTGAAGATGTTTTAGAAAGGTAATTTTTTTATCTTCGTACTCATTGTCAGGTATATCTGGAATTTTTTCCTTGTTGTCCAAAGTTTGCAAACCGTAATCTTTATCAGGAAGACAACTTTGTTTTGCCTTTTTTTTAAAGACACGTTTTCCTTTTATATTTTTTTCATGCCAAAGCCTACGTCTTGTAATTTTATCGGAATATTTTTTTGTGTTACCCGTTGGACTTTTGTTAGTAACAGCTTTAAAAACCTCTTTGTAGTAATCAGATCTGCCTACATTAAAATATCTTAAGGCAACTTCACACCTCGAAGCGTATGATCCTCTTAGAGAAAAATTAATACGTTTTCCACCAACAAACTTATATATTATCGAATTGTAAACCACAATTTTTCATTTCTTTAATGTAGTTTTTTTCACTAGGATTCGGTTTGCATTCAAAGTACCCAATTTCTTGGCATTTTGAATGTTCACCAAATACGTGTGATGGTATATTTTTTAAATCTTTACACAAAAGCTGTATTTTTTCTGTAAGTGGTTTTTCTTCGTTTGTCCGATATAAAACCGCTTTACTACATGCAGTTCTGATACGTAAAATACTTTTTAAAATGTGTTTCCTTAAAAATATTGGAACTGCACAATTTTTAGAGGTACTTCGTTTTTTACCGGATATTTCCCTTAATTTTCTGCAAACATTTCTAAGTAAGTGATTTTTACATTCTATTTTCTGCACTAAAGTATTCGCATAGGGCCTTGTTTCTACTAATTTATTGTACACGCTACTATCGCCATCACCTACAAGTCGTAAAAAAATTAGTCCATACATTTCTAAACTACACCTAAATCCTTCCACAATAATATCAGTTTCCATACTTGTAGAGGTACTATCCCAGTTCTTATAACATTTATGATAAGGTATTGGTTGTATGTTTTTGGCGATAGCCCTTTCACAAATACAACAATATTTATTTCTTACTCCTAAAAATAATATTTTACCCGTTCTTTTTCCAATAACACATGCTACTCCTGATAGTGCATTATAATTTACATTATATGAGCGCTTACTCCGTGCTCCGTCGCCAACAACAGTTATATAAGAATGACCTTTGTCATCAACTTCGCCAAGCTCGCGTGCCAGATTAGCTTCCTCAGTAGCTGCTCTCTCCATATTTTCCCAAGCTTTATTGTGAATGTGACCTGCTAATTTTTCGTGACAACTTTGATATTTTCCAGGAGACATAAATGGTATATTCAAGGCAGCCATGAATTCTTCAATTTAAGAAAAACCTATTCCTATCGAGAGTGCTCCTAATGCTGCAGCTACATTTATATTCATCGTGTGCTCAAAGTCCTCAATGTTATGCAATGTTCAATAAGACACATTTTACACCTCACTAAAAATCTACTACATAATCCATTTCTATTTTCATGAATAATTTCCATATCTTTTAAAGTACAATTAAATAAGGCATGGTGTGAAATTTTTTGAATTTCTTTGAAGAAAAATTAAAAATCTACCCTCCTCCTACCCTCCGGTTTGATTTTTTCTTGTTCTTTGCATTTTCTTTTTGCTGGAGGTGTCTCACCTTCATGGGAGGAATTGGATTCTTTCCAGTAGCTACACCCAGGAACAGGGGAAGATTCTAATTTTTTACTGAAATAAAAATTTCCGCATAAATATCTGTGTAGGAACCAATTTTTTATAATATTTTTTACGTAATTTTATGATAATATAATCAGAAAAAAATTTTAAAAAAATACAATTCTTACTTGATTACATTATATTCACCGGAGTTATATTGCGCCGAAATCCTGAATTCAGGTGTTTCATCTTTATGTGAGGTATCAGATTCATCCCAGTAGCCTACACTTAGGAACACGAGAAGATAATGACGTTTTCCTAAATTAAGAATTTTAGTATAAATATCTGGGTAGTTACCATTTATGTAAGATATATTTTATATACTGTTTTCGTAGAATAATTAGAAAAAAAAATTAAAAAAAATTCTTACTTGATTACATTACGAGCACCGGAATTATATTCCGTCGAGGTCCTAAATTCAGAAACTGAAACTTGTGAAGATACAATTCTGTAATGAAAGTGTCTTAAATTACAATCTCATGGTACTAGAGAATTGCTCGAAAACAAAAACGCACTGAAGCATTTTTGAAAAAATTTTACACCTCCGTTTTATAGTTAAATGCTTTTGTTTCAAAACGTATTCATGACAAACAGAAAAAAAATTCCGGAAATTTATTTTTCTCTTGGAGAATGAAATTACAACTGAAATTTTTTGACGTTTAAGAAACTCTTCCATTACATTATGACATGACGTGACAGTGTGAGGGATTAAAAAATTTGCCATTTTTATTGTTAATAATTTCACACCAATTATAACTAGATAGAAATACAGTACAATTATTATAAGTAACACATTAATTAAGTTTTTCGCGTCGACTAAACGACTTCAAATATGACAAATAGGAATAACTGGCATGGCCAACTTTGCAAATTTTATTTTAGCCGTTCTAATTCATGTCTGTCAAAATTTGATATTTCGATGTAAAATTTTCTTACCGAACACCACACGTGCCTAAATTAATATCAGGAAATTTGGTATTATAAGTGAAAATTTGACACCTCTATTTTATAGTAACTCAAATGCTTTTTTGTTATAAAGTTTCCATGACAACTAGAAAAAATTCCGGAAAGTTTTCTCTTGGTGTGTACCCTGAACGAAATTACAATTTATTTTTTTTTTATTTTGAGAAGCTCTTCCATGCACACGATAGAATGACGCGACGGTGCGATTAAAAAATTTGCCATTTCAATTGTTAATATTTTATTTAATCCCAATTATAACTAGATATTTATGAAACTTTGCAGGCAAATACAATGACGCATAACGCATCTGATGCCATATTTTTTGTTACTACTGTACTTCCGGTTTCACCGGAAATACCCTCAACTTTTGTAATTTAGAGGGCAGATTTTAAAAGATCCTGTTATTCCGAATTCGTACATACTAAGTTTAGTGGAAATTATTTATAAAAACGAGAAATAAATCACTTTACATTTAAAGAATAGGTAAATTTATTTACTTTAGTCTAATGAGAATAATACTTTAAACAAAATCACTTCAAATATTCAAAATGCTCGCCGTTCACCTTCTGACAATAACTCGCCTGCAAAGTTTCATAAATATCGTCCTTTTCGTTTTAAAGATATTTACTGTTACAAACTTTAATCTCAACCCTATATACAAAATAAACTATACCTAATTACAGCAATTAAAAACAAAATAATAAATAATATATTAAATTCCAAGAAACTAAAAAGTTTTTGAATAATTTCAGCGACTTCAAGACAAAGCCATCGAATAAATACTTTCGGTTCGGGTACTGCACACAACGTCCGCCGCCTTGTTGCCAAATCAATTTATATGAATATAAATCTTGATACATTTTCTCAGTTTTCGTAAATCAAGGTTTTCAAAAAATATACGCTATGGACAAAAAAATGTATAAGAAAGAATTAGTTGATTTTTATATAACAATTCCCGGTAAAGATTCCTTTTTGCAATAACTTTCATAATTTGTAAAGAAAAATTATAAAAATATGTTTTTTTGAATTTGGGCTCTACAGCGGGATTCTCTATCATTTACAAAGCAGGTATAGAAAATTTCAAAAAAAAAATATTCGAAATTGAAAGAGAAAACCTTGTAGCCGTTTCGAGCCCGTTTCTAACCATGGATATCGCTCTTAAGGGACCATTCAAAAATAGATTACATAACAATAAACCACAAAATTTAAGGTATTACACGGAGTAACTAAAAACATCACTCGACCACTGCAGTGGATAAATCTCAAAATTCTTTACATCGTATTATAAACAACATAAAGCTCTGTTTACAGCTGATGATATAATACATTATTTATCGTTTTTTGTTTTGTTTTTAGGTGCTTCCCTTGAATGCTATACTTGTAATACAACCTTCGTGACTGAAAGGAGCGATGACGCATGTAAAGGACTTGAAACACTTACTAAATGCACGGATCCTGCTGTTTGTTTGTCAGCTGTCTTACTATATGAAGGTAAATTATATCTCTGTAATTTTTGATCAATTTTCCGGAAAAACTAAAAAACTCGTATCTGGCATCGAAATTTGTAGTAAGATGCTGTTACCTTCTTTTTGATTTCTACGATGTAAATTATATTTAATAGGTGATTTAGGTCAAATTGCTGGTATTGCGTGGATTCATAAATTGGCCAGGACAAATAAAATTAGAGTAGCTTGACCTGTTCGCGGGCCAAGATCTACTTTAAGATAAAATGAAAGATATTAAAATAAGACAACAACAAAAAAAGTTGAGCACCACCAAGTTTTTCAGTTACTTGGAAAACTTATCTTATTTTATATGCCCTTTTAATTGAGTCAGTCTCTGGTATAGCACAAGCAAACGATATAGTGTGACTTTAAAGCTTTAAAGCCAGCTGGCAACATACAAAAAACAACCTAGCTAGCACAAAAACATCCCATCTACGTTAATAAGCTGCAATTTTAGGCTCTTTAAGCTCGCATGCAATGTACTGTAAATGTAACCCTTATCTCCCTGCAACTACCGAATGTCCGCAACGGCAAGACTTTTATAGCACATCTCACAGAAGTTACAAAGTGAAGTTCGAAAAACATCACACTAGCACTTTTACGGTACTTACCCCGAAAGTTGCTCTGAAACGTTCTATTGATGTTATAATGTGAATTAGATCTACAGCATTATACAGTGTGTCCACGGATGGGCTTAACTATACTTGTGAAAATATTTATTTTAAATTAAAAAAGTAATTCTTCATAATTTCTTGCTTGTTAAATAAATTCGATTCACATTGAGAAATTATGAAAAATAACTTTTTCTTTAATTTAAAATAAATATTTTTACAAGTATAATTAAGTCCATCCGTGGACACACATTGTGTAATGTAATACAGAGAGGCTGAAATTGAGGCTATAGTAAAATCTCAATCGAGACATGAAAATTTCAAATAAAACAAAATATTTATATAAATTTATTATTAAAATGTTCTTGAAATCAAGTACCAATAGCACAAAAGTAGAGGTAGGTGTAGGCGTGTTCTTTTATTCAGTGCTGTATCCAGCGCTTGCAGCAAACCGTTCGTAAATTAAGTGATGGAAAGACGATTGTATGTGTCAATCATTCTTTTTTCCAGCGGTGAGTTCACCAATGAGCCAAGGCATATGTGATAGACGAATGGTGAGGATAATCAATCATTTAAGTTAACCTAAAATATAAGAGTTCAAATATAAAACGACTGCAGAATAGATAAATTACATCAATCACTGATGGAACAATTATTGAATAAAAGAACACACCTTATATCACAAACACAAGTACACATGTGGGATAGAAGAAGCTACCTAGAAAGCACTGAACGATTGGACAAAATTAGCTAAATAGTATAATAAGGTACCAATATTGCAAAGGTTCACTAAAACCTTAAATGGTGAACGATGATAAAGCTAGATTGGTGAAAAATAATAAACGAATACAACAATGACTAGGTACATATTATTATATTAGATTACTAGAGGATAGCTAAGTTTGCTGATTTCTTACCTAAGACGCAGAGATATATCTTTTTTAAATCAAGCCTTTTAACTTTTTTGCATAGATATTTATAAAGTGCTATAATGTAACCTAAATACGACAATTTATTAGAAGAGCATAAATTATATTTTTATATAAAAAGATTTTACTTCTCAATACATTGAATAAAAAAGAAATTGATAACTTGTTTACCTATTATTAATTAAAGGAAATTATATAGAAATTAAAAAATATGCCTTACTTTGTTGTTTTAAATAAAACAACCAATGTTAGTGTATTGAAATTTGTTTGAATTTTACAAATTTTATGCTTGATTTCCAAAGTAGATATATCGATGGCTCAATCAAAAACCGCCACAAGTCAAAAAACAAAGCAATTACATTTTTGGTTCAATGGATGCAAAATATCATTACGGTTTTACTTTAAATACCACCACAAACAAAAATATCCTTAAAGATAAATCATTTAAAATGTAGCCACAAACTGTGTCTAAAACTGCCTCAATTCGAGTTATTTTCTTCAAAAACACCCAAATTTTTTACAACTATGCAACAACTTACTTTTATAATCGTAATCATTTTATTTAACAGCAAAATATCGAAGCTTTTAAATAAAATATAAAGAGTATGTCAAAAACAAAATAATGATAATAGAGACTTACAAAATTTCAAAATGAAATTTCTCGAAATAATAGTATTTTAGTTGTGGCAGTATTTGATTGAGCCATCCATATGTAGATTTTATAAAAAACAACTGGTGTTTTTTAGCAAGATATTCTATTATACTCAAGAGTATCATCTATGATTTCTCTCAACTTTTTTGCTGGGTTTTAACTTGAACTGATGGTTGCATTTCCAGGCAATCTAGCCTGTTGAAGAGAATGAACTGCTTGAATTCTGATATACCTGACATATCCTGTACCTATAGATTCACTTTTTATAAAACTTCAGGTGTTATATTCTTCTTTACACTTCTGTAGTATTTACTTTTGCTTCTAAAATTCCTAGAATGTCGAAGGAAACCTAAAAAATAATATTTTTAAAATGTATTTTTAGTTCGATATAGTATATTACATTACGAGTGTGGAAAATCACTTTTCACACAAGTGATGTACAATATTTTTCCTACGACCACAAAATAATATCATCAAAAAAATGTAAAACCAAGGTTATTGTTACTATAATAATTAAAATGTATTTAAAAAAATAATCAACAATAATAATTGTATTTATTCAATTTTCATATTTTTTAAACAAAAAAAAAAAAAAACTAGAAAAAAAAAACAAAAAAAAACAAAAAAAATTTCTGCCACGCCAGGATTTGAACCATCGATTGAACGCGGTCGAAAAATGGCAAAGTTGATAAGTTCGACGTCCTAACCACCTGAGCTAATAGCCCTTGTGTCAATTGAATGATCTAATCGATTATGTATTCAACCAGAATAAAGAGCAATCATTATTTTAAAATTATTTTAATAATAATTGTTAAAGATAAATATCTAGGATCTAATTTACAACAATTTCAATAATTTAACAATCATATCGATTTTAGTATTAATATGGATATTACATAGATCAAAATGGAAATTAGCTGTTTGACATTTTGTGACAACTACTGCGGAAAGTAACATATTCTCACTCGGGTGGAAAGTAAATTCTTATTCATACGCGTGTGATATAGGGCACTTTCCATAGGACTATATAGTGTGATATGTGTCACTTTCCTAAGTGGTCGTAGGAAAAAGTATAATTACCTTTTATAAGTATTTGGTGTAAAATGTTGCCGGACATTCGGTTAAATGTTTATCTTCTGGTTTACAACGATTGATCTGCAATTTTTTGTTTTTATTGTAGTTTTTTTTTTATTTGGTGTCATCGGCATCGACTGCTAAAGATACTTAATGAATGAAATAATAAATTTACATCAGGCATTGTAATCTGAAATAAAGACAATGGTTTAGAAAATAGTTATCTATTTTATAGAAGACCCTTACCAAATCTATTCGAATGTATAAATAATAATTATTTATAAAATAAATTCTGGATGTCGAAAAATAAACCATTAAAAGAGACAATTGACAAGAAAAACTGACAAGTGACAATTGATATAAAACTAAACGTTCTGAATTCAGATTTGTAATGTTTACGGTAGGTTAATTAGGTAAATAACAAATAGAAGTTTTGCGAGGTTTTGATTTCCCTCAACAACTTCTCATGAACGTTGCATTTACGTTGTACAGTAATGTTATTACGTTCCCTTAATGCAACATCGCCGAAAGGCTTGGCAACGTTATGTGCTAGCTGGGAAACTAAGGAGACTGATACATCACCTTTAAATTAGTAGAGGAGCATTCAAGAGATTGAGTATACTTATTTTATTTTTACTTCCCTCGATATTTTCACGTTAGATTTTCACAAAAACGGCTTAGAAGAAACACTTCAAATTTTGTATGCAGGTAAGGCTTCCTCTTGGCTTAAAACTGGTTATACTTCCGATCAGATATATACAGGGTGAGCAATTAAAAAACATTTATTTTTAAAAGTCAGCAGATTTCAACTAAAATTGGTTTCTGATAAACATTTTATCTGATCAAAGATAACTAATCTAGAATTAATTTTTAAAAATTCAAAATTGCTTCCCTGTTTTTACAATTTATACAGGGTGTTTTTTATTGGTATGCTAATATTGTAGAGTGTGATTCCTCAGGTCATTTTATGAAGAAAAATTCATATGAACATATGTCTGCAACGGCTTCAATTTTTTGCTACAGGCACTTGAAAATTTGTTTTTTAAAGAGATATTTTTTAATATATAGATAAAATTTTCAATTTTGGCATGTGTTAATGGGATATAAAACCATATATTTTAGTTAGAAAATTTATTTTATTGCTCTACCAGTGGCGTCTTTGCAAATATGTCATCTGATATTTTCTACAAAAAAAGTAGTACGCCACTGACATTTTTCCATGTTAATATTTTTACTTATTTGCCTGGTCAATTCTACATCAATACGGTATCTTGTATTTTTCTCGTCAGCCGCTCGGTTCTAGATTAAAATAATTGAAATTAATCGTCAATACTGCAAAATGAAGAAATTTTAATTTAATTGATGAACGATAAGGTAAACGACACTAAAGTATGTGGTCTAATAATACAAAAATAAAAGGAAATTTCAATACAGTATGTCCATGATATTCAGCAATACTATCTATGGCGTATACTCTTTTAATTTGTTTCGTCCGTAATACTTTAAGAAGTTCTTCTTTCTTATAGCTGTCTTAAAAATACAAATTGTCTATTAGAAAATTTTGTATATCCACTTTCGTCATCGTGTTGAAAGTACTCTTAAACGATCTGCGTCTTGACTAACTCGTCGGCAGATCAACGATTCACCACAGCTGTGGCACAGTTTATAGCTTAAAAGAATCAGTTCGCTCACTCGGACCAATTGGATGTTCCAAAATAACATCCACTCCAGGGATACAAATTCAGGATGCGCAGAAGACTGCTGTTTGAATATAGGCGGTTGTCATAATTGTATTAGGCATTCCAAACAAATGAACTGTCAGTGGAAAGATTTGATATATCCAAGGGTTGCGACATACAATGTTTTCTGTTTACAATACGTAAAATCATGAATAATGGATTACATTTAAATATTTTATGTCAAACACAATAAAAATAAGATACATTTTTTCATAAATTGGCAGGCTTTGTGACTATTATTTCGAATAAAAATAAACGTTCAAGATGCAAGACTCCCTTAGATATACCCTTAGATTATACAAACCTTAGATGGAACATAAGACACTGCGCATAATCCCATTTCGAAATGATTCACACCCACCAATCACAGTTGAGAACATCACATGTCAGAGCGTTGTCCATCCAAATTTAATGTGTCAACGAGAATTAATTTGGTATTTTAGTGACTTAAATTTTGGATATTAACGTTGAAAATGCCAAGATGTGTTGTAAAAAGCTTTATTTATAATAAACCTGCTAAATGTGACGGAGATAAAAGAAACTTACATTTATTTCGGTGAGATATTTAATTTTTAAGGATTCTGTCGACGTCCATATTTGTTGATTTGAAAATAAACAGAATCGGACTTGGTCGTTGGTACATGTTATAAGTAGCAAATAAAGGTTATTATTTTAAACTGTTTACTATTTTTTGTTTCATGGGGAATCTTTTTTTAGGAAGTGAAAAGAGAAACATACAATCAAATACAGAAATATCAATTTCATTGCCAATGTATTCCTTTCAAACTTCACAACTGGTTTCAATAGTATTCTCAAAACTATTTATTTAGTAATTCTCTATACCAGTGTTACTCAAAGTGTGCTCCGCGGAGCCCTGGGGCTCCGCAAAGCCTTTGTGAGGGCTCCGCGAAGAAAATAATCACAATAAAATTTTAGGAAGTAATTTTTTTAAGTCGCTAACAGGAAGGAGGATATGATTTTGCTTTAGGACTTTTTTTAATTTTATTTTTCATGGGTGAAATGGATTTGGGATAATTCTTGCAAGGAATCTTTGGATTAAATCAAAAATAAATTAACAACAAATGATGCTCTTGTGCATTTTCAGCCTGAGTTGCCGATTAAATTATTCGTAGATGCATCAAATATGGGAATAAGGGCCATAATATGTCATGTTTTTGAAAAAAATATTGAGCAATCTGTAGCTTCTGCTTCGCGTACCTTATTAAAGTCCGAACAAAAATATTCCCAAATTGAAAGAGAGGTCCTTGCAATAAATTTTAGCCTAAATAAAATTAATGAATATTTATATCCTAGTTACCGATCACTTACCTCTGGTAACTATTTTTAACCCAGCTAAATGTATACCCCAATTTTCAGCCAACAGACTACGTAGATGGGCAGTAATATTGTCAAATTACAATTATAAAATTGAATATGTGAAATCGGAGCATAATATAAAGCCGATTTTTTATCATGTTTACCTATTGAAAGTCAAAATGAGAGTCAAAATAAAGAAAAATTTGAATCCGTCAAATATTTCGCTTATATGGGATCTATCCATTTAATTTATATTCTGTTATTTTCTCTAATTTTGACATATAAAGTAATATATTTTGTAATCGCAGCAAGTGTCAAAACGATCTACTTTATGCAACCAGTTGCATAAAGTAGAACATTATGCAACTGATTACGAAAAGTTGAATATGTCACCAGTTACGAAATGAAAATAAATAAAACTGCCTCTTTTTTGGTTTTTAAGTTGAAAAATCGAAAAATCGTGAAATCGTGAAATCGAGAAATCGAAAATCGAGTAATCGAAAAATAGAAAAATAAAAAATCCAAAAAACCAAATATCAAAAAAAAGGCAATGAATAGTGACATTTCACATTTAAAAATATGACATTACGTTTAACAACAAAAAAGAAAAGCTGTAAATTGCGTTTTATTTTTAAAATAACACCGTTATTGAAAACTGTCCAGAAATGTTGGGGGTAAAATTTTGACGTACTCCTTTAAGGATAATGAGTAAAAATGTTTTTTTTTTCAAATTTCTCGCGGGTAATGTCAAAAATTAGATCGGAAACACTGCACATGTCCCTTATTTTTATTATTACTATTAAAAAAAAAAAACGTCGTAGAGCAATCAAATACAACAAACAATTCTAAAATATTTGATTGGAAGTACCTACAGAAGAATGATGGTGAATCATTTTTAACACAATTTTATAAATAATCAAGTCAAAATTAGAAATAATCTTGTATATAAACACGTTACGAAATGCCGTTTTGTGTAAGTCGTTCATGTTGCGGGACCTCGCTCCGCTCGTTCCGGAAATATTTACTCGTTACACAAAATAAGGCATTTCGTAACTGGTTACATAAATAACTATTAATTGACTTTCTAATATTTTAATGCATTGAACGGTATTTTCCGTAAATAATTAAATCATAAATAATTATCGGCATATAAGTACCAAAACATTTTTTCTCTTCGAAGAGTAGGTCTATGTCAAATAAACTTAAAATATTATAACGAACGAAAAGGTAACCCATTTCTAATACTATTTAATTATTTATTTTATTTTGGTGCGATCGTAGAAAAAATCTTGTGTGTAATTCGAGCAAAAAGTACTTTGGCTGTTTCAATAACTTTTTGTCTCAACAGCTATTTTGTTGCAATAATTTTATAAACTTTTACTTAGGGTAGATTTCACCGTTTTGTTAAACGAAGATTAAAATGACATTTTTATATTAACAAAAACGAAGTTTAAATTACTAAATGGAGTTTCAAATGACATTTTTACTTTAACAATTTTAATCTTCGTTTAATAATTTAAACTTCGTTTGATACAACGGTGGAATCGGCCCTTAGCTAGTTATATATTGATAAAGTGTTATTGCCCTCATCATACATGAATCGTGCTAACAAATAAAGTAAAAAAAAACGTCTCATAATTTTTCATCTTTTAGTTACCCACCAAAATTAGGTATTACACTACAAATATTTAAGTCCGGCCCAGAACATCTCCCTACTCCTTCCACCCAGTTTTTCGGTTTTGGCAAAATTCGCGCAGCGACAAATGCTTCCTATGTTACCTCTACCCTTTCTAACCTCTTTGGATATACCAGACCTTCTCACTGACAGCTATTGTTAATAGTAAGAGAGCCCACTGCCAATTACGACCGCCATCTGATAACAAAATTAAATATGCTCCAAAGACATGTAACAACATTGTACTTTGCCAAATTGCTCCTGTGCCAATCTGTAATCTAGAGCAAAGTGGTTAAAAAAAAATTATTTTATATACAAAAAATTACATGAGACATGACAGCGATAATTGTGTTTTCTCTGAAAATGACGATCCTAATTCATTATGAATCTAGCTTTTAAACCTGAATTATTAATATTTTTTCCTACGACCACTTAGGAAAGTGACACATATCACACTATATAGACCTGTGGAAAGTGCCCTATATCACACGCGTATGAATAAGAATTTACTTTCCACCCAAGTGAGAATATGCTACTTTCCGCAGTAGCTGTCAGAAAATGTCAAACACATAATTTCTATTTTGATCTATGTAATGTCCATATTAATACTAAAATCGATATGATTGTTAAATTATTGTAAATTAGATCCTAGATATTTATCTTTAACAATTATTTTTAAAATAATTTTAAAATAACTAAGATATATTTGCATTTTATTCTGGTTAAACACATAAGCGATTAGATCAATCAATTACCGTAAGGCCTGTTAGCTCAGTTGGTTAGAGCATCAACTTTGCAATTTGAGACCGTCCAACGACCGCGATCGAATCTTGGCTGTGCCAGAATTTTTTTTTAATTTTTTTTTTATTTTTTTTTATTTGTTTAGAAATTATGAAAATTTAATAAATACGATTATTGTTGATTATTTTTTTAAATACATTTTAATTATTATAATAATCTGGTTTTACATTTTTTGATGAAATTATTTTGTGGTCGTAGGAAAAATATTGTACATCACTTGTGTGAAAAGTGATTTTCCACACTCGTGTGATAGTCGCACTCGGCTTACGCCTCGTGCGACAATATTTCCCACTCGTGTGAAAAATGTCACTTTCCACACTCGTAATGTAATATACTATTACCTAACTTTGGCAGAGATAGTCAATAATAATTATAAACTCTTGTTAGACAATTTCTTTTAAACTATAAGCATAGTAGTTTTTTTGTCGTTTCTATGACAACCTGTAAAAATAAATCACAACAAAAGGCATACAAATAAATTCTTAAATCAGCAAAAATTGATTCATATTTTTAATGATTTTTACCTACTAATCGTATGTAGATGTTTTTGCTCGATGTTAAGAGGAAGAAAATGTTTCCCGTTAACGATATATATCAAGATGTATTTGAATATGTTTGTTATTATCTGGAAAACTTTAAGGGCAAACAAAATTAGCGCTGTCATGCCTTATGTGATTTTTTTAATATAAAATATTTTTTTTTAAACACTTTGCTCAGGATTGGGATTGTCACAGGTGCCATTCGGTAAAGTACAATGTTTTTACAAGCTTTTGGGGTATATTTTATTTCATTATCAGATGGCAGTAAAAGTTTACAGTGGGCTCTTGGGCTATTATGATTTGATTCCGTATGCGCCAGGGATACAAATCCGAGTTGCGCAATGTAAAACTGGAACATTGAGATCAAAAGTGCCGACGCAGAGTGAACGAACTGATTCTTTTAAGCTATAAACTGTGGCTGTGGATTCACAATGCAGTACAGGTGGCTGGAAATACAACCGACAGGACCGGACTAGGTTTGTGAATAAACTTTTTAGAAAATTAACTTAGTTCGTTGTTCATTTTTTTCTGATTTTTAAAATGTAAAAACTATACGAGAACACATTAATTAAGTAAGTTATTACTAGTAAATAGAGAATTTATTAAGAGTACTATTTCAACAATTACAATTAAATGAAACAAATAATTAGAATTTATATGTGATAAATTTTAGTATATTTTTAAAATTTTGTTGAGTCCGTAAACTTAGGGTAAATGCATTTTGCTACATTAAAATCGAATTTGTTTAGTGTTATTTAGACTATTGTTATTAGGATTTGTATTAATACATTTACCCCAAATGCGCTCTTAATTTAACTGAACCTACATAATTCTATGCAGAACCCATCAGAGTTTCTTCTGAGAGTAAAGAAGAATCTCGAGAAGAATTTAAGGAGGAGGAGGATGAGGAAGAGTAGGATGATAATAACCAAAAATTTAATATGTAGATATCACCCTCAACCCAAAAAGTTATTAGAAATATGTACCAACAATTAAAATTGAAAAATAATGGATCTAATTATGGTTGCATAGAAAGAATACACGTTTTGACAAAAATTTCTAAACCTTCGAATAGAAAAGTTATTATAACTCAGAAATGTTTTCCAAGAGAAAAGCGGACTTGAAGGTCTCTAGTAAGTCTAGATCACTGCATGATGGATAAGTATTACAAATTAAAAATTTAAAAAAACCGACTTCAAAAACGTGCAGATGCCACATCTTAACCAAATTTATATGGGACCACCCCTGAGGTACCCCCTTACTAACAAAAAAAGAATCGTATAAATCGGACAAGGTGGTAAAGCATTATCGCTTAACATACATAAAAAATAAAGAGTTTGAGGATTTTCTCATGGATCCAATTATTAGATTTTGACTAAATTTATATGGGACCACCCCTACAGTAGCCCCTTTCTAACAAAAAAAGAATTATTGAAATCGGACACCGTGTTAAAAAATTATCGCTGAACATACATAAAAAATGAAGAGTTTGAGGATTTTCTCATGGACCCAATTATTAGATTTTGACTAAATTTATATGGGACCACCCCTGAAATACCCCCTTTCTAACAAAAAAAGAATCATTGAAATCGGAAACCGTGTTAAAGAATAATCGCTGAACATACATAAAAAAAAAAAAATATCGCGACGAATTGATAACCTTTTTTGAAGTCGGTTAAAAATATTAGAAGAAAGGTTTATAATTTTTATTCTACTAATATTGTACCAACTTTTTAAATGATTAAAAATGAAATCAAGTTGGTTCCTGGTTTTCCTTAAGAATCTAATAAAACCACTAGAAAAGTGCTCCATTCTGTGTGTTTAAGATATCGTACCTTAAGAGCGATATCCATGGTTAGAAACAGGCTTAAAACGACTTCAAGGTTCTCTTTCTCAGTTTTAAATATTTTTTTATAAAATTTGGTATACCTACTAAGCAAATGATAGAGAACTCCGCTGTAGAGCCCGAATTCAGAAAAACTAATTTTTTAATTATTTCTATACAAATTATGAAAATTATTGCAAAAAGGAGTCTTTACCGGGAATTGTTATATAAAAATCAGCTAATTCTTTCCAATACACTTTTTTGTCCAAAGCGTATATTTTTTGAAAACCTTGAATTAGGAAATCTGAGAAAATCTGTTAAGATTCCAATCCATATTAATTGATTTGGCAACAAGGCGGCGGACGTTGGCGGTGCATGCAGTACCGCAAAATTGGGATAAAAATAAAATAATAAAAAACTTTATTCTTTTTAGTTCAAGTGTAGGTGTTTTTGTTTCGTATTTAGTCAATGTGTTTATATGAACTTTTATGTGTAAGCTGAGTTATAATAATTTGTGGTAAAAATGGGAAAACTTTCGGAAATGCCGAAAATTATATTTCCGTTTCAACGGAAATCTATAAAATATCGTGCTAGATTACTTAGAAAAAGACAAACATTAGCACCCCTTCTAAGCATTAAAGTTAAAATATATGGGAAATTAATATACTAAGTATTGAATAAAAAAAAAACCTTTAGCTTTAAAGCAATATTTACAAATTTAAAGCGGATATCCAATAAATGTGGTTTATTTGTGGATTCTGAATATGGTTTTTTTAGGTTCCGACGGTTTATTAGGAACAGACAGTATTATCGAAATTAAATATCCTGCCACTGCTTCAAAACTGACTCCGAAAAAAGCAATGGTTGACAACATAATAAAATTTGCAATTATTAATGATAATGCGAAAATGCAATAATTGTTCAGGGGCAACTTAACGTAACTAATTTTTTTTTTATTTATTTTAATATCATTAAGTATGTTAGTAGAAAAAATAAAAAAGATGATAGATTTTGGTGTATATGGAAAACAAACTAAAGCAATTTTATTTAGATTGTATACTACCCGAGATCTTAGATCCACGTTTCACTAGAGGTTTAGATATTAGAAATTTGAGTAGAAATCCGAGTAGAAATCCGACCAATAGTCCAATAAAAATGATTATTTTTATTCCTTCTTTTACTAATAATAAATCATTTTACTCAATGTTATTTTTAAATATTTTTAGTACTAGAAAACAATTTTTTCTACACCCAAATGGATAGCGTATCTACGTACAGACTACAAAACGAAAAAATATGCTATTGCGTAAAATGAGTTATACTTGTGTAGAATCGATAAATAATAGCATTTCTAGTTTTATTTGATCTATATTTAGAAATAAATAATTATAAATTTTATTTAAACTATATGAAATCAATTTAATTTATATTCACTCATGTTACACAAACTACTATTTTCTACATCCACATAGATATGCTTTTTTCTATACCCACATGAATATTAGCTAATCTACGCACATACTACAAAACAAAAAAGTATTCCATTGCGTTCAACTGAACGAATATATTTCATATTCATTCTACCTAGTAAGAACACTGCAAAACAGTTAAATCCACCAATCAGATTATATATTGGTCACCCGGCTACTATTATTTTTTAAATTTTATATAGTCAAACTAACTGTCAGTATATTTTTGAATTATTGAGATTAAATATACGTAAAAATGAATATTTCTTATGTATAATCGATAAGTAATAGAATTTCTATTTTTATTTCGTCCAAATTTATAAACAAATCTTAAATTTTAATCAAACCATATAAAACTAATTTAATTACAAGTATTAGAACTATAATGGCAAGTGTGGCGACGGCACGGAGTTTGTCTCCAAGCGAGAGACCCGAGTTACAATCAGGGCTGGGGACTAATTAAATTAAATCTTTTTGTATGTTTATTTTATTTTATAAATTATTAAAAGTCATACATTATTTTAAAATTATTTATTTTGTCTTAATAAATTACTTTTTTAAATTTGTAGAATTTCGTTAGGGTGTCGTAGGAAAAATATACTGTACAACTCGAGTGGATTGTCTGTATCGCACTCAGACGATTAAGCACTCCGTCTACGGCGTCGTTCTGAAACTTCGTCTTCGTGCGATATGGCCATCATATCCAATTTTGTTGCACAAACTACTATTCACGCACAGACTACAAAACGAAAATATATACTATTTCGTTCAACTCAACGAATATATTTCATATCCATTCTGGGTAGTGAGAACACTGCAAAAAAATGAAATTCACCAATCACAGTTTATATATTGGACACCCAACAACTATTATTTTTAAAATTTTAAATAAGTGACAATTCTGTCAAACTAATTGTCAGTATATTTTTTAGGAATTGAGATTAAATATACATTAAAATGAGTTATTTTTGCGTAGGATTCATAAATAATTTTAATTTAGACCACAATTTAAAAAATCCTAAATTTGAATTAAACTACCTATATGAAACTAATTTAATTACTACTTTTAGAACTAAAATTTTAAATGTGGAGGTGAAAATGATGATACGGCATCTGTCTTTCACGCGAGAGGCCCGAGTTCAAATCTGCGCTGGGGACTAATTAAATGAAATATTTTTTCATGTTTATTTTATTTCACAAATTAGTAAAGTCATAAATTATTTTAAAATTAATTATTTTGTCTTTTCCTAAAATAATACTTTAAATTTGTAGATTTTCGTTAGTGGGTCGTAGAAAAAAACATACTGTACAACTCCAGTGGATTGTCCACTGTTGTTGCACAAACTAGTATCAAATGGGTTATTATTTAAAAAACGTATTTTTATACAGGGTATTTGTAAATAAGTACGGACGATTTTTGCAAATTGTTATCAAAGTTATTTTGTTAAAAAAAGTTCCTATAAAAAAAGGTCGAAATATGCTTCGTTTCCGAGATACAGAATGTTTAAATTTTAATTTATTAAATTTTATTAATTATTTTGAATAGTTTTAAAGATATTTACTCTAAATTTGCAAAAAAACTTTGAAGGGGCAAATGTGTATTTTTTGGGGTGTTCCAAATATTTCTACTTGTACCAGTGGCGTTTGTGCGAGAATACCACTTTTTTAATAAAAAAGTACTGAGCCACTGACTTTTTCGATCTATGTTTTTTTTATAAAATAACTTCGGCAAACATTCCCTAAAATCATTCACACTTACCAACAAACACCCTGTATATAAGAAAATGTAGAAATAGGTACATATGTATATTTAAAAATATATTTCGTAAATAAATAAATTAGTTATAAAAAAAAAATTTTCGAAAATGTTACACCAGGTTATACCTTTAAAAAATATTTTAAACGAGAAAACAAAACAGAAATACTCTTTGTTAGACCGGACCTGCGATTTATCGGCATTTTTAATATTTTAAATCATCTATAGTTTATAAGTAATAAATTGAAGGGAGCGTAAGTCTGGGAATAGAGCAACGTTGCCAAAGTGGGTTCAGATGCACTGAAAGTTGTCAGTGTGTTCTAAATCTGAATTTGCTGTTAGGTGTTGCATGGATATCGCTCTTAAAAACAGCATATTATGGAATCGGAAAAAATTATGATTTTACGTAATGAATACCTTACTAAAATAGAGAAAGCTCGTCTGCAAGATAGATTCAAGATAGTTTTTTTTTGTATGTTGGCGGCTGGCTTTAAAGCTTTAAAGTCACACTATATCTCTTGCTTGTACTATACTTAAAGTTATCTGTTATGGGTTTCTGGTAAATAAAAGAAAGTGAGAAAATTTAATACATTTAATAAAAAAAAATAAAAAGAATGCAATTATACATTAAATTAATAATTAAATTTGAAAGATGGATGAAAATTGACTGTTAAAAAAAAATTGAATGAAGTTGAATGTAGATATTTAATTGTCTCGACCATCTGGCATTCTATAGTGGTACTTGCTTATCGTATGTCGAGACTTGGAGATATGTCCAGACTTGGTTCTACATGGAGCTGCTTCGGAGCTACTTGGAGCTATTTCGAAACTACTTCGAGACTTGGAGCTTGTTTGGAGAAGCTACATAACCTGGAGCTTGGAAGCTATGTACCTCGGAGCTTGAAGCTTAAACTTGCACTTAGAGCTTAAAGCTTGGAGGTCGGACTTGGAGAAACTACGCTGCTTGGAGCTACTTGGACTTCTTGGAGCCACTATAGGTTTAGAAATAAAAAGAACCTCAGTAACAGGAATACTACATCTACATGCCAGTTTGAAAATCTAACGGACTTATGCATAAACGGGACAAATAATAAAGTTACATCATCTGAACAGAATATAAAATATTTACAGGGCCAAAATAAGTTATAACAATAAGTTAAGAGCCATAGATTTCCGTTTAAACTGTATTTCCAGACTGGCTTGTTATTCAATTATTTAGTTGCCTTCCCGCGTATATTATCAAAGAAAACTTAAAAATAATATTAGGTGGGGTAGCTATAATCTATATATCATAAAATAAAACAATAATAATAATAACCGGCACTAGTCAGCATGATGGTAATAAAAAAAGCCAATGGCCGATCCTTTCGGTTTTCCAGCTAAATCCAGCAAAGCATTAAAATATAAGTTGAAAGATACATTACCTGACAATTATCCCAACGGTAACACATAAGAACATTCGAAAGATACACGATAATTATCTAAATCTACTCATGATAGCCACAACTAGTAAATTATTTGTCGGCACAACACTAGCAAATTGAAGTTTTGAGCTCGATAAACCAAAAGGCCATTTAAATCAACACCAGTCGGTTTTATCTCGGCGCGAATGTAGAAGAAACGATGAGCACGTGCGCAAACTGTACTTTGCAAATCTAGGAAAGCAAGCGGTTGTCGTTTAAACTGTGTTACGAGGGGTTATGGAGAAGTTGTTGTTAAAAATAAATTTGAAATTAATTTAAAATTAACCCAAACAAAATTTAAAATAAATGCGTTTTCACAATTTCCCTTTCGAATGATGTCGGAAAATTTTGAAATTTCATACGTTAAAGTGGTTTTTCACCAAGTTTCTGGCGGTACCAACTAATAATTAGATAAATTGGCTCTGTTGCGAAATATCGCGTATCAAAATACCGCTATTGTTTGAGCGATTCATCAAAATGGATTATTTCGAAATACAGCCTTAACGAAATAACGTTTATTAAAATAGCGCTAGTCAAAACAGCGTCCGAACGAAACAGCGTCTCGAGCCAGGGGTGCTGCGTCAACTTTTTTTTTTTTCATAAAAATGATTAAAAAAATTTAACCAATTTATCTAACCTGTGCGGTCTGGAGCCATCACAAAAAAATTATATATAAAATGAGAAGATTAAACACAAGTTACTCAAGGACAGAGTATCCTTGTGCATTAGAATGGCGTCTGCACTCCAAAAGTTATTTTTGACTACTTCCGTAATTATTATACCGTATATCGTACTATTTTTTTTTTTAGATGGTTCAGGCATTGATTTTTTAAAATTAATTATTTTTAATTAAAAACGTGTAGTACAAAATGGCCTATTTTAAGACCTTTTTCATTGTAAGAATAAACTACAAATTCAATAAATTTTCTGAAAATGAAACCTTGAACCACCTAAGTTAAACATTTTCCTATAAAATCGTTTAATCGGAAAATACGAAAAGGCTTAGACCTCTGAAATAGTTATAAATGAAAATTGGGTTGCATTTTATGTGTATTCTCCATTATTAAAAAAAAATTGGGCTAAAAATGGCGTCCTCGCTTTTCCAAAATAATCAATAATTAGTTCATCCCTATCGAAAAGATATTCTATTTCGTTTATGCTTTTACAGCATAAAAACGAATTAAAATTTGATAACATCAAATGTTTTCTTTTTTTTTAAATATATTGTAGTATTTAAAAAAAATAATTACACTAAAACGAGTTAATAAAATGACAAAAAGAATATAGAATGTGTGATATTAATTTACAGTCGAGCAATGATCGCCTGGTTGAATTTGGTTACGTTGTTGAGTAATGATATTGCGAAACAATTAGATGAGCAGCTGGGTTTAGATACGAGGATTTCAAAAATAATTTTAATTTAATTTTAATTTTTAGTCAAAAAAGGCTTCTTAATGATTAAAAGGAACGTACAAAATTTCAAAACAATATCTGGAGTGATAAGAAAATTATGATAAAAAAGTAATTCTTTTCTTAAAACTGTAATAACCTGTAGCTCAAAAATCAAGAGGTTTACAACATGTTGATATTAATTTTTCTTCTAAAATTCACACAAGGATTTACACCCTTAAAGGCCATCTTCCGCCTGAATTTTTAAGCCAAAAACAGCGGTTAAGCTCGTGCGCAATTACAACTTTATTTTTCAAAATTACTTAAAACTGCTTGTGCAGGTGAAGAAAGAAAACGTATTTCTAGGGATATATAAGAACAAAATGGTTAATTTTTTTAATCATTGCTATTATTCAAGATAGAAACAGGTGGCAATATTACGTATTTTAAGGCGCTAATCATGTCGTTATAAGAAATAATTTGGAAAATCTAATTCTATATATCCCTGCTGCAAATCTTTAACTTTGTCCTAAAATGTTCTTTCTTCAAAGAAGTAAAAAAATAAGTTATTAATCGCGCACGGCCTGCCCTTTTCAAATAACATTTTTCTAACCATAATGTGGCGCCCTTCGCACTGAAATCTATTAACAACAAAACTAATAGATAAACAATCTATTGACCCGCCTTCGTCAAGTGTGAAATTTGCAACGGCCCGCACCCCCCTGATAATTTTAAGTAAGGGATCGGTTGGAAGATGACTTTTAATTATCGGCACTCAATTAATAAACACCTTGTATGATATTTAAGTCATACAATAGCCCAAGGAATTATCTCTTACAATATTGATATTACTGTGACGGTACTAGTCTTTTGAATATTTTACGTCACCACGTATTATCAATATCAATACAAATTAAGTAGATTATACGAAAGATATTTATTGAATACTTTATTCTTCGATCACTTATTTCAACGAACCTACACAATTGATACGTCATCGAAATAAGTGTCGAATCAACATATTACAAAATATTATATAAAATAATAAAATACATTTCTTAACCTAATTATATCCAAGTTCAAGGAACTCTAATAACTACAAAAATTATATACAGTGTGATAAATATATATAAGTACTTATAAGGTACATGCAGGTAATATCGCCATCTTAAGGTTCTACAGTAATTTGGACAAAGCAACATGACTAAAAACCAAATAACTTTTACAGGTGTTTTTCCGTTGATATAAGCAACAATTTTAACATTAACTAAACTGTTTTTGTTTTCCTTTTAAAAGGGTTAAGCACTTATAAAAAAAATATTGTCCATTGGCGGTATTACCAACCCCCCGTTGGTAATAACGCCAAGTTGTTGATCTAATTGTTTAAGTATAGAAACTAATCGAAGGAATAAAAAATACAAATAATAATAAACATATAAGACATTTTCAAACATTTATTAATTTCTAAAAGCAATATGGACAAATATAAGGAACAATTTTGTCAGATTTGGTTAAACCAATACACTCATCATGAAAGTAGGAATTGCAAGCACTGCATAGGCGCATATCGGCTACTCTATCCTCTTTGCAGGCTTTGCAAAACCAACTTTCCTTATCACATGTTTTTTTGTGATCGTGATCAATCTTTCGATTCGAGGGTTTGTTTTTTTTTTTCGTTTCGTAGTGAGCTAAAAAGGTCTTTCTTTAGAACCTGTGCTCTGCTATTAATTGCTGGATTCCTTCTAGGTTTAGTAGATTTTTGTGAGAAATCTGGTGTCGGTAGCATCTCGGAAAAGGAAGTTGTGCCTAGGTTGTTTGTATTTTCAGATTCGCTCTCTTCGTTTTCACTTTCTTCAGATGAGTCAAAGTTACTTACACTGATATCATCTGAATCATCACTACTTTCGGATAACTCCCTCGCAATACGTTTTTTAGTTGGATTTTTTTTGACCTGGACCATTTTTGAGGTGCTGGCTTGGGGACTACTGTGTTTTGGTGGTTGGATAGCTTCGGATAGACTTTCAGGTGGTTGAATTTTCTCAATATCTTCCGTTAAATTTTTATTCTCAGTAATGCTGCTTGGAGCAAAAGCTTCGACTGGTATGACATCTTGATTAAATGGGTAGATTCCTGTTGCTTGGAAACCTGACTTTATATTAGCAGGTGTTAGAGATTTATCCCATACTTCAGAAAAAATAGCTCCAAAACGTTGCTTGGTTATTGAACGATCTATATTTTTGGTCCAGTATTTTAAGACCTCATCATCCCAATAGTGTTCAAAAGAACGAAACACTGCTTTATCCATGGGTTGTAATTCATGGGTGGTGTTACTTGGTAAGCAATATAATGTTATGTTGAGCTCATCTGCTACTTGAACAATTGAATAATCCAAATGTGAAGATGCACCATCAAAAATCAGGAGACAAGGGCCAGGTGCTTTATATTTTGAAAAATGTTTCAGCCACACTTTAAAACTTTCAATTGTCATGCTGCCTTTTGGGGTCATTAAAGCGATACCTCCTGGAGGAAACTGGTCTGTCCATTCTGGTTTTAATCGTTTCCCTTTAAATAAAATTACAGGTGGTATGACAGAGCCTATTGCATTAGCACATGACACAACGGTGACATTTTGTGCATGTTCATTTGCAACCACATGAACTCGTCTAGCTCCTTTTTTCGCTAATACAGACTGCTGATGATGTAGAGTTAGGCGACATCCTTTCTCGTCCATATTGTATATGCATTGGGGTTTTTCATTATTTCTAATGTCTGCATAATATCTTTCAGTTTGTTAAAATGATCATTAACTATGAACTTATTAAGTTTTTGAGCTCTTGCAGGATTTAGGTTTTGAGCTTTACGATTTCGAATTTCGTCATGTCGTTTTAAAAATCCTTTGAGCCAATAACGTCCTGCCATTTTTGATGTCTCAGAAAACGGGGTTTTAATTTGATTCGTTATGCAAAAATTGTACACGCATCTCCTAAGTACCCTCGATGTTAAGGGATATCCAATTTCGGCTAGACGTATTATTCTTTGACATAAGTTCGATTCTTCATCAGAATTAAGTATGCACTTACGTCCCATGGGAAGTTTAACTGCTACATTTTTCTTTATATAATCTCTTAATGTTCTTCGTGGAATTGCAAAGTTGATACTTGCTTTATTTACGGAGTAACCATTTCTGATGGCAGTTAGAGCATTTTGCATGTTGTCTGCATTCCATTTTCCTCTCAATCCCTTGCTTTTGTATTTTGGCATGGTGAAAAATCTGTAAAAAAACCGTTACTTTATATCAACCCGATGCAGGTAATAACGCCATGGCGTTATTGCTCTTCAAGTGTATTGGCGATATTACCAACAACCACGTGTTCAAATATTTTCCCCAAATTTAACCCTAAAAATGTTTTATTTGACTGGTTGAATTACATAGCCTCCAGTATATAACATATATTTTATAACTAACCCGACAAAAAAACAAATACTCACCAAAAAACTGTCCTTACCGGCAAAACAATTCACTAAAGAATAAATAAAATACGTTCGCGCCTAACGTTCTGTTTAAATACATGAACCATACGGCGTACAATCATCAACTGACGCTTTTCATGGTAGAAGATCTTATTTGTAGAATAACCTCATTATATTCTCAGCGCCATCTATTATTTAAAGGTTATAGTTTTTTAAGAAATCTAAATTGGCGTTATTACCAACTTGGCGTTATTACCTGCATGTACCTTATTATTACATTACATTTATAAGTACTTCCTAATTAGATTGAAGACTATTTTGTTCATTTACCCTTTTTAAGCCTTCGATTGATTTTTTTTAATTTGTGGTCGTATTGTTTTAATTATAAATGACCTACTACTAACCTTGAAATCGCAACATACAAAGTTTTTGATTTTTCAGATACAATATTGACAAATTATTTTTTTTTACAGATGGTGGTGCAAAAAGTTACAAGGCAATCAAAAGTTGTAATATAAATCAAGCTGGTCAAGAATGCGAATATTTTTTGAAAAACATGCAAACAACAAGTCCTACGTCAAAAATATCACTATATAATAACAAATGTTCTACTTGTGAAAAAGAAAAATGCAATCAATATAATAAAGCGACGGCAGCACTCATTCCGACATTCGTAGTTTTTATTATATCGTTTGTTTTGTGTAAATTAATCTAAACCAATTTAGATCAATAAAATTAATGTTTATTTAACAAATGAATTTTATTGTTGCGTGCTTAAAAGAAAGTTATATTAATCCATGTAATAATGTAATTATTTATACCATTAGAATATTATAATTTTTTCCGTCCTTTGTTAACTTATTACAACACCCAGCTAGCACCGGACGTCGTTTCACGTCATAATCACGTTGAATTTTGTTCAAATACGTCGATGTGATTTTTTGACACAAAAGTAACGTGATAATGACGTCATATTCGGACCAATTTGACACGTAAACACAGTTGTTGCGAACAAAATAAACCTATTTATGTCATTAATGCACTTCGAGCCACATACTTTGATTTTCTTTTATTATACGGAGAATGGTCGCACTACGCAGCTTTCTGAGTGCCTTTTAAAAGGAGATAGAAAACTCCGTCATTTTGAACCCTTATTACGTGGTGGTCCACATACTTTAATTTTCTTTTACTATACGGAGAATGGTCGCACTGCGCAGCTTTCTGAGTGCCTTTTAAAAGGAGATAGAAAACTCCGCCATTTAAAAGATCCGTTTAAATAATGACAGAAGTTAAGAAGAAAATATTTTTAAAGGCCGTTAAATATAAAGGAGTTGTTACAGAATAGAACCCAATGTAAGTAAAATTTATTAAAAAAAAATATATTAAAATCCCCACTAAAAATTACGTTAAGCTTAGTATCACATATACAGGGTGTCTGTAAAAGGTCTTTACAAAAACATACCACATATTCCTTAGACCAAAATAAGTCGATTTAAGTAAAATTACCTTAGTACAAAGTTGCTTCGTTTGGGCTCCAGAGGGCCTTGAACAATTTTAAATCGTTTTTCCCATATAAATTTAAAACGGCATATGCGATTTTGCTGAAATTTGGTATATTGGTAGAGTTTTATGTGGCAAAAAAAATGGTATTAAAATTTTGTCCGATTATAATACATAGGCGTAGAACTTGATTTTTTAAATAATTGCACCTTTAAAAATTCTACGCCAATGGAAGAAAAGGAGTTTGAGTATGAAATTTAGATTGCGCAACTCATTTACTTTAAAAAAGGTACTCTTGATAAGACTCGATTACTCTCATGGTTTTCGCTAAATTTCTGTTTTAATAATTTAGAGTGTATAGGTTTCACAAAAATATTTAGGTATTTACAACAATCAAAATAGAGATTTTACAAAAATTGTTCAAAATGTTCATCATTTTCACGCATACAAAGATTTATACGTCGAAGAAAATTAAAATGTATCCTTTCCATAACTTCTTCATCACCTCTAAGATTGTTTATTGCATCTTGAATACGTTGCCAGAGTTGTTCCTCATTTTCTACAGGTTCCCTGTAAACTGTGGATTTCAGATGTCCCCATAAAAAGTAATCCATCGGTGTTAGGTCTGGGGAACGTGGTGGCCAGTTTACAGGTGCGTCATTACCTCTGCCTATCCATTTGTGTGGATATTGTTCATTCAAGTGGTTTCTAACGTTTAAAGAAAAATGTGGTGGATCTCCATCTTTCATAAACCACATATCTCTCCGAAGTGGAGAGATAAGTAATTCTGGCAACGTATTTTGTAGAAAATCCAAATAATTTTCTCCAGTTAATCTTCGTGGAAGTATGACAGGACCAACAATGAAATTACCAATTATTCCAGCCCACACAATAATTTTGAATTCGTGCTGAAAATGGTTTACCTTTATTGCATGCGGATTTTCAACGGCATAAACATGTTCATTATGGGTATTAGTTATGCCTCTTCTTGTAAAACCCGCTTCATCGGTAAAGAGAACCTTCTTGACAAAGTTTGGATTTCTTTCTCTTTGCATATTAACAAATCGACAAAAACCCAAACGAATTTGAGGATCATGGACTAATAATTCTTGTACTGGCTTCTTATGGTATGGATATAGCAATTGTTCTCTAAGCACTCTATGAAAGACATCTTTACTTACTCCTAGTTCCCTTCCAATTCGTCTGGTGCTTAATTCTGGATCTTCTTCAACACGTTCTAAAATGTCTTCTTCAACTTCAGGAATCCTTACAAAACGTTCTCTTCCATTATCAACAGTATTGGGAGCAAAGGAACCGATCTCCCGAAGACGTCTCTCAACAGCAGCAAAAGTTGGGTGGCTAGGTAGGGGAGGACGGGGTTGAAAGTTCAGATTTTCATTGAACTAGTAAAAAATATATCGAAACGATGTGCAATCTCTGTAACTTTAGCAGTAATAAAACATACATTATCATAGTATCAGACTATATAATAACTTGTGGGGAATTATTAATAGCTCATCTTACAGAACAATTTTATCTCGACAACTCGGTGCGGCACAACCTGCCCCGTCAAGGGGCTGGTTGTTCCGTCATAGGGGCAGATTGTTCCCCTCACATTTGTATTACTTTTTGTTCGAATAACGTATAATTAATGAACAAGACAACTGGTTTTCGAAATCATTTATTATTTCTCAACTTCAGAAATAAAACAAAACACAAAAGCAATCGTTAAAAAAATCCTATATACTAATAATACCACAAAAAAACATGATTATTCATCATTCTCATCATCTGAATTGCAATTGGGGCAAATATAAACTTCAACGTCATCTCTTTCTAAGCAATTTAAGTGAGCCCAATTTTTGCACATAATGCATTCAATCCACTTCTCTCTGGGTTTCGAATTTGAATAGGAATCGTAGCAAATTAAACAATACCATTCTAAATCATCTTTTTCATTATCACTTTCATCGCTTTCTTGAAGAACTCGCCTTTTCACTTCGCTTTTCCGTTTTTCCTGTATTCTGCCCTTTTCCTGAGCTTTTTCCCTTGCCTTTTCCAGTTCCGTTTCCTTTGTTTTCCTTATTCTGATCTTCATCTTTTTCTTTTCTTATTAGCCTGTTCTTCTGCCAATGCATTTTTCTCGGGTGTGTCTGTAAGAACAGCCGTTTTTCTTTTGCGTCGTCTAGAAGTAGTCGACAATCTTGGTGGTGCTTTCGGGAACGGCTTAACTAATTCTGGAGAAAATGTTACATCATCTACTGTTGTTGGTATTGTTTGCGGTTCTGGTTCCATCGATAACTTGTTATTAGATGGTTCTGGAAACGATACGGACTGTCGCACAATGTGTTGTGAATTTTCAATATTAGAGGCCCAGGCTGATCATTCAGCTCTGTTTCCTGATGAAAGTCAGCATTAGGCATTGGCCTATCCGTCACAAAAGATGGGGCGAAGTCTTCGTCCGTGAATATGTTAGGGTCGAAGGGGCATACTCCTGCCTTCTTAAATGAGTTTATGATATTGGTAGGAGTTGCTGCTAAAGGCCAAGCATATTTCAGAATTCCTGGTAATTCATATATAGACATCGTCTTTCCTGGATTGTTCCGGAGCCAGTTGTCTTGAGCTTTGGCACAGTATGTCTTCAACGGCCCATTTACACCAACATCAAGTGGCTGAAGACGATGTGTACAATGTGGAGGAAATGATAACATGATAACTGAACTAGCTTTTGCTTTTTCGACCACACCAATGTCGATATGAGATTGATGGTTATCCAACAGCAACAACACGGGTTCCTCTGGGGTTGGTTTGGTATATTTTATGAAGTGATCCATATAAAGAAGAAATTCAGTAGCATTCATCCACCCTGAGCTATTTCCTGCCCCAATTGACTCAGGAGGACCATCACGTAGAAATAGTTCTTTGTATTTCAACCGCGGAAAAATAAACATCGGCGGTATCGTGTTACCCGCTGCATTGGCTGCTAATTCGACGGTAACCAAGGTACCGCGCTCTGCAGAAACAATAGCACCCACTTGCTTCATACCTTTCTGGGCTACAATTTTTTTGGGCTTCAACACCGGTCGTTACCCCTGTCTCATCTAAGTTCCAAATTCTAGAGGGGGGGTAAACTATATCTGAGAAGAATGTCACCAAGTTTCGTAAAAAACTCGTTCACATTGTTCCTATTGAACGAAGATGCACGGCCCGCACTTGTTGCTTCGGGAGTTCTTATAGCCAGTGATGGGTTCCTTTTCAAGAAACCGGTGAACCAATCAGCTCCTGCTTTATGGTTTTTATGCTATGGAGCTGGAATATGTGGCATGCTAAATTTTATGGCACAATCGTAAGCTAACTTTCGCACTTCGTCTGGCAAGAGACCGAAGTAGATTGAGGCACATTTTAGAAGATAATCTGCCATTATCTGTTCATGCTCCCGAGTAAACACCAGTCTAGGTTTGTAACCCACTGAAGGCACCTCACCGGCTCTCAACTTTTTGATAAATCGAAATAATGTCATGTGGCAGATTTCGACTTCTCTTGCAACTGTTTTGATTTTTTTTACCATCTTTAATAACAGCATCAGCTGCTCTGCGTAGGAGTTCCTCAGAAGTTTTACCTCGTTCAGTTTTTCTCTTATACGTACGCATCCTGAAATTGAAAAAATTGCATATAATTTATTTATCGGGGTAAGTTGTTCCGAGGCACAACTAGCCCCAAAGTAAAGGAACTACCAACCCCACATTCCATTTTCGAATATCATTCAAATTTATTTTCAATAGTCGAAATAAGTCTAATAACGATAATGACATAAGATTCCTGAATATTTTTACATCAATTTAGTTCAAGTTGCAAATCATTATCTTCAAAATTGATCGAAATAGACCCAAAAGTTTAATCACAAATATATTTACTTACGTGTCAGTCGACGATCTCTATTCACACACCTAACACACCGCCACCTTGAATGCAACTAAAAGGACAGCCGAGAGTGCGCGATCACTCGGCAACTTGTACCACAGCTTATTCACTACCAGCTGGTCATCTCATCGGCGGCACCTTTGTACTTTGAAAGTCACCAGTCGGTAGGTCGGTATTCGCGTGCTGTAGAGAGTGGGATAGCGAGCCACTATACTAGCAACGATTCGCGTATCAGGCCCGTATTGTTGTTTTAACGGAAATCGGATTACAGAAACGATAAAAATTATAAATGTATATTACAAAATATTTATTAAAAACCACTTGCACATTAGCTTACATAATTACTAAGAAAATAATTACAGATTTTTCCAAATTATTAATTTTCTATTTCTCTGGGCTACTTTAAAATTGCTATTGGCATATTTTAGCATATAATAAGTTGTGAATCTTGCATATAAATTCAGCAAGTACGTATGCGGAAAATTTGTACAGAGGTGAATAAATGTGACGGTTTTAAAAATATTAACACCCGTATGCATAGTCGATCGCCAGCGATTTGCCGGAGATTCATTCCGGCGTATCGCCAGCGATTCGCTGGCGAAAGCCCGAAAGGGCGGCGACCCTCTGGCGATTGTCACCGGCATGTCATTTCTAGCAAGTTTTCATGTTCTTTTATAGGGATTATCACCGGCATTTCTCGCATTTTATTATTGATTCATTTCTTAAAACTCAAAAAACAATGAACGAATATCAAATTTTTCCCTGTAAAAGAACTAGAAAACTTGCGTGAAATGGCATGCCGGTGACAATCTCCAGCGAGTCGCCACCTTTTTGGGCTTTCACCGGCGGATCGCTGGCGATGCGCCGAAATGAATCTATGGCGAGTCTCTGGCGATCGACTATGCATACAGCTGTAAGAATTGTGGAAACTAAGTTATCCATAACAATCAATTTCTCAAAATTATTTTGGAACAATATTTATGTTATAAAATTTTAAAAAAATTGTTTGTGGCGGCCGTACTGATCCAAATCTGAGTGCCTGTACGCTTTATAAAAGAAAATAATGACGTTTCATTCACTTTAGTACTATTTGTATTTGCATATTACACGCACGTGTCACAAATATGCTGTGCCAAACACTATTTTATTAAATAACCGCAAACATATTTAACAAAATTTTTTTCAAAAATATTTTATTTTCTATAATCAACATCTACGATTACATTTTTAGTAGGTAATGCAGGTTCACACCGGTTTTCCACATTCTGTGGCATATCTTTCATCTGCAGTAAAACACGACTAGCATCGTCCTCGCAGTTTTTCTGTACCTGAATGTCACAGATCTAAACAAGGTAATTTTGTGAACGCTGGTATAAACTGTATTGGGGTTGGATTTGCATTATTTCCTCACTGTTAATTAACAGAACCAAAAAAATTTCAAGACAATCGTGATGTGTTTGTCGAGAAATTTTATGTCACAATGGTGCATATTTTTCCATAAATACAAAATACCGTTAATAGTTATTTTATAGCCCAATATGCACTTAAGTATTTTTGTAACATTTACACCATCTATGTTAAATACTTCCATATTATTGAAAGTTAAGCACTCCTTCAAAGCAAGTTTGTTCTCTGTTGCCTACATACACTTCCTGATATTGTGTAGCTGCTGGGCCTCCAGATGTATTTAAAATATCGAACAAATTATTCATTCTTAAAATCAAGTCCACTGTAGTAGTAGCTGCTGATTAAAGTACATCGAATCTAATCTATAAATACATACTGTAAGCTACAGAAACACTAAAAACTTGAGCTGTTAATTTGACCTACATTTTCTCAAAACTGTTGAGGAAAATGTATGAGTCAGTCCAATTTTGGAACCCCCTCGAATATTGTATGACTTATCGTATTAATAAAATTGTTTTATATGCTCCCATGAGGTTACTGAATCATTAATATTAAAATTGTGTTTTTTAGACTATTTCTAGGAGCTTTCAACAAATGAGTGATATCAAAGAAAAATACAATTTTGTCATTCCCAAACATGAAGTATGGGTGTTCTGATGAAACATCCAGTAATTTTGCTAACTGCAAATTATTTGAGCCCATATCACATACAACGCCTACTACTTGGAGCCCTATGTTAGTAACTTCTTGTATGGCGTTTAAAATTAGTTGCTTTAATTGCAATCCAGGACACGTAGAATTAACTAGATAATAGGCAAGTGGTTGTTTCCAATTGGTACATATACCTCTAGCCATCACTACTGTGGCAGCTAGTGCTGGTTTAAAAGATATGTATTCACCTCCCATGTCTTCAAGACCATATACCCTGTCTGAATTTACATTATAAAACAAATTATCTTTACAGTTTATTTCATCCACAAAAATAAACAAAGTTTATGTAATACCTCAAAACGTCAGCTTTATTCTTTAAAATTTTAAATAGTACACTATTTTTTATACAAACAGAAAAATGAATGTTACTGTTTAACTTTTGTAAGGTGCCAATTCTAGGCAGACAAAAGTTATTTGACAGTTGTTGTTTTTTATGTAACTTTGGACCTACAAAATATAGCGACAAACACCATTGTCTAGATTCACTAGTGAATCGTCTGCCTTTCGGTTTCTTAATTATTTCTCCTACTTGTAAATTTATAAAATCCGCTATATCTTTGGACGGAAATTTTTTTATAGTTAGCTGCTTATAATCGGACAAAGTAGGTAACTTTAACAAGATAGAAGTTAGATTTTTTACTAAAAAATTTAAACTATAATTGTTCGTATTGTTCCTGCATTTTAGCGGCCGATAAACGATTGAAAATACGCATTATCGCAATGTAACCTCGAAAATAAACTATTTACACACAACACGATAAAATACACTAAGTTCGCTTCTGTACTTCTGTTCTCTACACTGCTACTTTCCGGCGGCAAGTGAAGCCCAGACAGCTGGCAATGACTCCGCCCATATGCGCAGCCGTCTCAACTCCAACGTTCCGTTTTAAGGCGAGATGACCAGCTGGTAGTGAATAAGCTGTGCTTGTACCGTACTTCAAACGTATCGCTATCTCTTTCTGCTCGCACGTATACTCATCGGAACAACCAACCCCCGGAACTTTCAGCCCCATCTTCCCCTACACGACGATTTGGAAATCTTTCAGAGTACACCCTCGAGCATTTCCTTCACAAAATCCTAATGTCAGTAACATATCGGTATATTCTGCATTGGTATATTGTACAGCCATATTAATAAACCACGCATTTGTTTTTTTAATTATTGAGTCAGATAGAACACTTTCAATCGTTAACAAGAGATTAGGTGTTAAAACTTGACAATATTTTTATTTAGATGAAACTATGGAAACCAACAATAAATGTTTTTGTATACGTATTGCAGGCAAATAATTAATATTCCTCAAAAAATTGTAGATGGCAAGAATCGAGTATTTTTGTTAAAAGTCTCGATTAGAGGTGTTGAAGAAGATATGAAAAAAGTACATTTTTATGTTTTTCATCGTATAAAATTTTGTCCGATAATAATACATAGGCGTAGAACTTGATTTTTTAAATAATTGCACCTTTAAAAATTCTACGCCAATAGCAAAAATCTGATGTGTCCAACACATGACTTTCCTATCTAGGTATTACAGGCTTTTTCCGGTTATTTTGTACAACCTATTGCAGCATCTCTATAAATGTTTAGAGGATAAACTAAATATATACATTGTCCACATACATCTACCGCGAAACATTTTTCTATAGATATTCATTGAAAATGAAAATACTGAAAAATTTAAATTTAGCACTTTTCCTACAATTTTTCCATTACGGTCCATTTTAAAAAAATCATGTATAAACAAATATTATAGAGATGGATATCGCAAACAACTTTTATTTCAACAATTTTCATAAAAATCAGAATTTTGCACATTTTGTCAAATTTTTCGAATACGGACCATTTCAGGAAATTTTTATATAAAGCAAAAATTATAGATAATAGTATTAGAAGTAACTTTTATTTAAACAATTTTTTTCTTCAAACATAAATAACAGATATATTCCATAAAATATAAAAACGGCCTCCCATAAAGTACCCCCCCCAGATGTTCCGACTTTGTCCAAGATCTAATCATTTCACGTCAGGCCGAAATAAAACTTAAGTTTAAAATTTAATGTTTTTTTCTTTATCCATTTTTGAGTTTTCTTCAAATTTCGAAATTTACACATTTTCTCAAATATCTCGAATACGGTCCATTTTAGAGAAATTATCTATAGGACAAAAATTATAGAGAATTATATTACAAACAACTTTTGTTTGAACAATTTTTATAAAAAAAATATTTTTTTACATTTTGTCAAATTTCGCGAATACGGACCATTTTAGGAAAATTTTGTATATAACAAAAATTATAGATAATAAAATAAGAAGTAACTTTCATTTGAAGAATTTTCTTCCCCAATTGTAAATAACAGATATATTCCATAAAATATAAAAATGATCACCCATAAAGTACCCCCCCAGATGTTCCGACTCTGCCCAAAATCTAATCAGCTCATTAGACGTTGGAACAAAGCTTAAGTTTGAAATTTGGTGTTTTTCCGTGTATCGGTTCATGAGTTATGCGTTATACAGACACACACACACACACACACACACACAGACACACACACACACACACACACACACACACACACACACACACACACACACACACACACACACACACACACACACAGACACACACAGACACACACACACACACACACACACACACACACACACACACACACACACACACACACACACACACACACACACACACACACACACACACACACACACACACACACACACACACACACACACACACACACACACACACACACACACACACACACACACACACACACACACACACACACACACACACACACACACACACACACACACACACACACACACACACACACACACACACACACACACACACACACACACACACACACACACACACACACACACACACACACACACACACACACACACACACACACACACACACACACACACACACACACACACACACACACACACACACACACACACACACACACACACACACACACACACACACACACACACACACACACACACACACACACACACACACACACACACACACACACACACACACACACACACACACACACACACACACACACACACACACACACACACACACACACACACACACACACACACACACACACACACACACACACACACACACACACACACACACACACACACACACACACACACACACACACACACACACACATCATCGCGAAAATAGTCAAAACGGATTCAGGGGACCTCAAAACGTAAAAATCCGTCGAAAACTCGAGGTCGAAAAAAATCATGATTCCTATACTTTCCTTATATCTGTATACAGATAGGAAAGTAAAAAAGGGGTTTTTGAGTATGAAATTTGGATTGGGTACTCATTTATTACAAAAAAGTATCCTTGATAACACTCGATTTACTCTCATGGTTTTGACAAAGTTTGTATTTTAATAATTATTGTTTATGTTCTAAAATTACTAAAATGCAAATTTCGTCAAAACCATGAGAGTAATCGAGTCTTATCAGGAGTACCTTTTTTAAAGTAAATGAGTTGCGCAATCTAAATTTCGTACTTAAACCCCTTTTCTTCCATTGGCGTAGAATTTTTAAAGGTGCAATTATTTAAAAAATCAAGTTATCGGACAAAATTTTAATGCCATTTTTTTTTTCCACATAAAACTCTACCAATATACTAAATTTCAGCAAAATCGCATATGCCGTTTTAAATTTATATGGGAAAAACGATATAAAAATTGTAAATTCAAGGCCCTCTGGAGCCCAAACGAAGCAACTTTGTACGAAGGTAATTTTACTTAAATCGACTTATTTTGGTCTAAGGAATATGTGGTATGTTTTTGTAAAGACCTTTTACAGACACCCTGTATTTTTTTTTATTTTTGTAGAATTTGGATGGTGTCACCACTACTCAACTTTTTTGTTATATAAAATTTTATTAAAAATCGAACAATACTGAAATGCAACATCTATTTGAAAACTTTTTTGTCTCCTAGAATTTGTTTGTAAAATGTTTGGTTTAGACGATACAGCCACTTAAAATAACATCTAAAAATATTCAATGTAAATTATGTATGCAAAAATATCAAAATTCGATTTTCATTGTTAAAACTATGTAGTAAGTGTATACAGGAGGAGAATGTAATTTTGAACATTTGTTAAATAATTTTTTCTTTTATTTTGATCACATTAGTTTGAAATTTAAAAATAAACTTGATTTTGATATTTTTCATACGTAGAATTTTCATTGAATATTTTTAAGTTGTCATTCAAAATGGAGGTACCGTCTAAACTAAAATTTTTACAAACAAATACTAAGAGACAAAAAAGTTTCCAAATGGATGTTGCATTCCAGTGGCGTTTCAATTGTAATTAAATTTTATACTACAAAAAAGTTGAGTGGAGAAAAGAGCAGTGACCCCTTCCAAAAACATATAAAAATGAAGAAAAAAATATTGCCTCTTCCTCGGTATTATTAGTCATGGTATTCTAACACGTCATTTTAAATTTTTATCTTATACACCCTGTAACTATTTTTGGGTGCACTTTTGTATATAGGTAAGTACGGTTTAATCGACCTATTTTTGACCCAAGAATATGTAGTATAATTTATGACCAATCTTTTTGAAACACCCTGTATAAGTACTACATATATTCAAAGGGCGCCAAAATATTTCCGGCACGCGGACGGTGATAACCCTTGCGGGGGCCCTGGTAATGGACACAACCGCCGAATTAAAAAAAATATACTAATTTGTGCCTCTTAAAAAGGCCAATAATTAGACTGTTTGAAATTAAAGCATATACAGGTCGTAGAAAAAATATTTAAAGTGCGCAGTTGTTGGAAGTAGTGCATAAACCTACATTCATCAAATACGTCGTCGATAAAATGGATAGTAAATGTGGTGTAGAAGTGTTGAAGCTTCAGCCATGTCACTGTAAACTGAATGCTATCGAAATGAAAAATGAAGTTTCTTCAAAAAATACTCCATTCAAATTGGATGATCTGAAGATGTTACTTGAAAACACTATAGCCAATGTAACAACTGCTACGTGAGCAGCATGCATCTAAGATGTCATTAAGAAAGAAGATAAAATGTAGAATGTCGATTCACATGTTGAAGTTATGGTTGAGCCTATTACTATTATGCCGAATAATAATGATAGTACTACATGGTGGTACTGATAATGAATTATTATGTTTTGAAACTGATTTGGATCCTTAAGATTAAAAGTATGAACAATATGTAGACCACTTGCAAGTAATAAATAATAAAACATTTATAAGTAATTTATTGCTAACAATATAAGAGCAGACTGAAATATGAAACTGCAAATTAGGTACCAACTGCCTAATTAAGAAGTTTTCCAAATTTCTTATGTTATTCTTGTGAAATTATTTTTCAGATTAAAAACATTGTCCTTACAATAAACTCCCCATTTCATAAAATATAAATACCATTTAGTTTTCTAAACGTCTCAAACGTCTAATTAAATAATTTTTACATATCAAACCTACACGCCACTGGAACTTCTTTCCCCTTTCTGTTCGAACACCGCAACGCTCCATCATCTAGAAGATGCAAGGGATAATTTAGAGTATTTCTGAGCCCACTCCAAAAGGCCCTTGTTTTCTTCTTTAAAACGATTTGTAACTACCTATGTACTTTTTACTAAATAATTCCTATAGCAAATCTTTTTTCAAAAATGTAGATTCAGTTAATTAAGCCCTTTGACTTTTTTTGCTCTCGGTTGTTTTAAATGTTTGTAACAAACCATCTCATCTGCTTTTAAATTTAAGGTGGACAAAGCTGCAATTAATTTAATAATGGTGAATAGTTGCAAAACAATTACTCCAATTACTACCATTAGCCTTCAATTTTAGTTAAGGCTTAGTACCTTTATTCTAACGATTTAAATGTGTAAAAAGTAAAAACTCCAGGCTTACTGAAATTTCAAACTATTTCGGGATATAAACAAAGTGTGATCCGAATTCAGCTCGGAGGCCGTACCCAAATCCAAAATGTTTAAAATAAACCATTCACACAATATTTCTTCCCATAATTTAAATAAAAAGTAATTCATTTGAAATTTGATGGAAATCATTACATGATTTTTCCATGCCGTTTTATAGCTTGTCTTTCAAAAAATCAAATTATTGATTTTATAAAAACTCCAACACAGGTACATAGTCCAAAAATAAAAATGCAAACACCACTAAATATTAATAAAATAGATTTTTTTAAAAATTAATGTACGGACAACAGCCCAATATTTTTACTCAGCTCGATTTTTCATTCCGTGACGTCACACCCTTCCTTAGCAACGGACGGAAGGGGACACCGTGTCGTCTTCGAACCGTGATCAAGAATATACCTAGGTATCCCTTTCGATCACAGCCATCTTAGTCATAAAAAAAATTGAAAATAATATAATTTCGGATTTATTATTCTATATATATTTTTTTAATATCTATAGGCACATTCGAATAAAAAATAATGTATGAAACACGGACGAAAAGTGTATTTTCGGACTTCTACGAACTTCTCGCAGTCGCTATTTTTACCGTGGATATCGAAAACTGAACAGTGATGAAAAAATATAAACATAGGTAAGTGGTGTGAAATATTTTAATGCCATTTTTCTCACGTGCCAATTTCTACTTACAATATATAATAATGAAATACTAAGGTGAGTAATACAATAATTAATTAAACATAAAGAAATTGAATAAAGTGATTAAAAAACATTTTGTACTATTCATAACTTTATTGCTTTATCATGTTGTGTTGTTTGTGCCAATAGAATTTCTTCTTCACTAGTTTCTATGTGGCCTCTTATCAGATGATCCAGTGGTTACTTCAAAATGTGTTCTCTTTTATTTAATTACTGGGAATTCCAAAGTAAGAATGACGACAACGACAACGACAACGACAACGACAACGACAACGACAACGACAACGACAACGACAACGACAACGACAACGACAACGACAACGACAACGACAACGACAACGACAACGACAACGACAACGACAACGACAACGACAACGACAACGACAACGACAACGACAACGACAACGACAACGACAACGACAACGACAACGACAACGACAACGACAACGACAACGACAACGACAACGACAACGACAACGACAACGACAACGACAACGACAACGACAACGACAACGACAACGACAACGACAACGACAACGACAACGACAACGACAACGACAACGACAACGACAACGACAACGACAACGACAACGACAACGACAACGACAACGACAACGACAACGACAACGACAACGACAACGACAACGACAACGACAACGACAACGACAACGACAACGACAACGACAACGACAACGACAACGACAACGACAACGACAACGACAACGACAACGACAACGACAACGACAACGACAACGACAACGACAACGACAACGACAACGACAACGACAACGACAACGACAACGACAACGACAACGACAACGACAACGACAACGACAACGACAACGACAACGACAACGACAACGACAACGACAACGACAACGACAACGACAACGACAACGACAACGACAACGACAACGACAACGACAACGACAACGACAACGACAACGACAACGACAACGACAACGACAACGACAACGACAACGACAACGACAACGACAACGACAACGACAACGACAACGACAACGACAACGACAACGACAACGACAACGACAACGACAACGACAACGACAACGACAACGACAACGACAACGACAACGACAACGACAACGACAACGACAACGACAACGACAACGACAACGACAACGACAACGACAACGACAACGACAACGACAACGACAACGACAACGACAACGACAACGACAACGACAACGACAACGACAACGACAACGACAACGACAACGACAACGACAACGACAACGACAACGACAACGACAACGACAACGACAACGACAACGACAACGACAACGACAACGACAACGACAACGACAACGACAACGACAACGACAACGACAAATCTATTTGACTAAACTAGATTGACAACGACGAGAACGACAACGAGAATCCTATTTGACTAAACTAAATTGACAATGACCAAAACTACAACGACAACGACGACTACGACAGCAACAACGACAAATCTATTTGACAAAACTAAAGTGACAACGACGAGAACAACAACGACAACAACGACAACGAATACGACAGCAACAACGACAAATCTATTTGACTAAACTAAATTGATAACGACGAGAACAACAACGACAACGACAAATCTATTTAATTAAATTAAATTGATTTATTTATTATTTCCATATTTACTAGAATTTTTTCGCCAATGCGAAGAGTGTGTAGCAAAAACGGATTCCCTAAAAAATAATATAAATATTATGTTTTGATCAATACATTTTTGTTGTTCCGTTAAAAAGTATAATAAATGGGTTGGTTTAATCCACTTTTTTTTATATAAAGCAATGTCCATACCTATTTCTGATCCGAAAAGAAAAAGAGCAAAAATAATAGTTATTTATGCAACAAGTGCAAAAAGTAACACGTCGAGTGCAATAAACACTTTTTGCACGAGTTGCATACAATGTTTTTTCTACGGTCATGCAAAAACCAAAAAATGTTTTATTTGGGCGACACTAAGTGCAGAAGAATAAATAGCGTAATTGAATAGCAAAATATTTAATAACTAATAATAAGCATCGATTAACATTGAAAAAGTACTATAACTATGTTAAGAAAATAAATTTTTTACTAATTTATTTATTAAATGATTGAAAATAATATAAAATATGCAATTGTTTTTAAAACGTAATACAATGTCACAGAAAATGAAAATGGACTAAATATTTGGCGTCGATTTGAATATTTATGTTTGTCATGATCATAAAACGCTGTAGTAAAATAACAGATGAGTGCAATAGTGCAATAAAGAACCAATTTTTGCACTAAATATAGTTCAATAAAGTTTTGTTTTTTGCATGAACGTAGAAAAAAAATTAAACGTTTTAAATAAACCATTTCGATGGAAAATCGCATTCTCTACAAAAAAATTCCTATTACTCCTGAATTTTGCTTCACTTTTTAGATATAATAAAACACTATAAGTGTTGTATTTTTAGCGCTATTTCCAATTTCCACCTTCACTTGATTAAAATTTAAAAAAATAATAGTAGCCAGGTGACCAAAACATGAACTGTGATTGTGGATTTCATATTCGTGCAGTGTTTTTACTAGGTAGAATGAATATTAAATATATTTGTTCAGTTGAACTCAATATCCTACTTTTTCGTTTTGTAGTCTGTGCGTAGAATAGCAATATCTAAATGGGCGTAAAAACATTTAACCCTCTAACCGGAATATCTTTGTTTGGTTTTATATAGGGGTAAATTGAGGGCACATATCACGAAAATGAAGTCCATTTTTCGATGGGTTAAGTGTTTGATCTCTAGGTGCAAAAATAGATAGGCCGACAAAAGGCGGGTATTCCGTTGAAACTGAAGTTTCATAAATGACAAAAGGCGGTTAGACCGTTAAACATATCATAAAATAAAAGACTGGCTTTAGTATTTTGTTGTTTATTTTTACACTAAAATGGGTGAAATACATAGGTAATATAAGGTAAAATAATTCTACCAGGAACTACCCAAATATGCTAAAAACTACCGGTTTCACTCAATCTGGCATGTATCTTTCTAAATGTTTTAGCACATGGCGTTACCCTATTCGGATAACGTTGCTGAGAAATTCTTCTAGCTTCCGCTGAATTCCCATTTGCTAAGCCATAAATGAAGTGCATTTGAGCCATTTCAGCGTTAGTAAAGTTATTCATTTAAATGTCTGACATACAAATAAATAAACAATTGGCGACTAGTAAAATGTCAAACAAGTACCTGGGAAAAATTGAAGACAACTATTTTGTTGTACATTGTTCAAAGAGATTAAAACTAATAAAAAAGAATGCAAATATTTACTGTGTTTGTTGCTTTTTCTTTCAAATCGAACATTAAAAACAAGACAGTGGCGTAACATGTTTTTCCTTTCATATTTTTTAGCGATTAGTTTGATTAAAATATCTTAAGTGGTTTTGGAAATATTTAAAAAATTGTATTTTTTTATGAAACTTTCACACCCTGTATTTCCGTAACGAAGCATTATTGAGACATAGTGTATATGACAAAAATACCTTCATTTTAGCTGCACAATACGCTCCTGAAGTTATGTACCGTCGAGTGTACCGTACTTATCAAACACCCTGTATATTGCAGCCATTGCTATAATTGTCTTTTTTTGTTCATTTTTTTTCGACTCCGCACCGGCGAGTCACACTAGAAATATCAAACACGTTTGAAATCCAGGCTTGCGCCAATTTTGCTCAAGTATGTCAATATTTATGTCCATAATTACACACTCTTGGTATGTACGTCAAAGTCTCTCATCAAAGTATTGCTGTTTAATGCTTTTGTTTGTGGGCAACAGCGTTCTTAGCTCGCCATAGACTTGGCTCACATGCTTTGCATGGGCCATGCTAAAACCTTCTCCAAGACGCTATGTGTATGGCCAGCTATTAGGTACTGCAAGGCAAAAATAAAATAAATATTTTAAAACAATAACTTATCAGTTAACAAACATTGAGCATCACTAGTTTTAAACACACTCGATGCAAAACTGAAGAAGGGTTAATAAGTAAAAGGTAATGAGGAAGCTATACAGCTTTACTACCCACCTATGAGTTGAATATTCTGGTGACAAAATAAGGTAAGTTACCGAGACACCTATCCCGATGTTGTCCCAGCCACAAGGCATTTTATACTTTAAACTTAGATCTGCCAATGCTGTGAATATCTGATGTTAGAAAACACATAATTTACTAATATAATATTACTTTTCCCTTGCCGAACTTTAAAAATGTCTAAAAAATAATCTCAAGGTCAAATAAAAATTATAGCAAATTTTTCTTGGTATGACTACAAAATATCAATAAACTTCAAAAATATTTAAATTAAAATATTAAAAGGATGCTATTTTTCACTGATTTAAATAGTAAAATAAGTCATAAAATCAAATAAACTCGTTATTGGAATGCAAGCAATTTTTTTATGACAGATACAAAAGAAAAATGCCGGCAAGAAATTACTTATAACAGTGAAATTCAAATCTAAATAGTGAACCATCAACAAGTTAAATAATATAAAAGTAATTGAAACACAATAATTGATTTAAAAAGGCACTTACATTTTTATCACAAATAAAACTAACAAAAACCTAAACCTTTTAACAATCACCGACATTCAATAACTAATTCACGTTTCTATGACGATGACTCTCTGCTTCTGTTCCAGCGCATGCACGACTTTGGTTCCTGGAATTTACCGCGGTCAAAAGCCATAGAATAGGTGGACGCTTTATATTGCCATTCAACGGGGACGGGAATTAAATACGATCCCTTTCAGTACAAATATCAAATTTATTCCAGCAAGTAAAGTGATAACTAACAAATGCATTTTTAACATGTTTCGGCGAAAAAAATTGTAACCGATGTGAACAAGTGAATTTCCCGAAGCCCGCCTTTTGTCGGACATTCCGGCTAGAGGGTTAAATTGGTTACTATGATTATTTCGTAAATTAATTCAAATCCAGAGGATAAGGATAAGTTCACATTTTATTTATTTTGTACATGCAGAATTAATCTCTTTTAATTTTTTTGTTAATATTACAATTTTTTCAATTTTAATAAATAAATTGCTCTATGTTCAATATTATCTGCTGGGCTATAATTAAAAGATTAAACGACTTACCTTAAGAAAGTTCAATCTATATTATATGAACTTGTCTGTTCTCCAATATATAACACTTTGTAGTATATCTCTCGTGATATTGTACCATCATAACAATAAACAATAACCAGAAGGATATCTCCGATCACGTGATCTTCGAGGGCTCATGACCTTCAAGCACACCTACACCGATATATTTATTTTTATTATTTTAATAGATTGAATATCTTCAATATTTATAAGATTTGTCTTATTTATTTCTTCTATAGTTATTTACTATAGAGAAGAATATATAAGAGGAGATTTAAATAAAAATCGTTTTATTTTATTGGTAGTAGTATTTGTTATTTCCCTGCCTGGGCCGCAATCCCTTAGAATCTTATTACGTGTGATAGACATCCCACCAGGTTTGGAAGTCTCCAATGTGTTTAAATCACTTAAAATTAAAGCTGACAATTTTAATGAAATGGACAAATATTGTGTACTATGTGTGGATGAGATAAGCATAAAGTTAATTTTTTTTAACCGTAGTGCGGATTATGTTGTAGGCGTGGAAGATCCCGGCAATGGGAAAAGAGTATTTAAACCAGCAAGAACATCCACCGTCTTGTTGGTCAGATGGGATATTCTCTAATTATTGGAAGCAACCTTTGAGTTATTTTTTTACAATAGTACATGCCCTGGTTTAGAGTTAAAGTATATAGTTTTTGATGCTAATAAAAAGTTAAGGAATATTGGACTGAACGTTATTGTTACCGTAAGTGATATGGGCTCCAATAATATTCAATGTAAAAACTTTTTGTGAATAACCCCTGAGAGACCTTATTTTATTTTTGACGATCAAATCAATTTTTTTATATTCGATACACTTCACCTCATCAAGGCTATGAGAAACATGTTACTGAAATATACCTTTTTTGTTTCTAATAAAATAGTTTCTTGGTCATATATTACGCAATTTTATAATATTGATAAGACGTTAGTTACTAGATCAGCGCCTAAACTAACTGATTCGCATATATTTCCTAGTAATTTTGAAAAAATGAAGGTAAAATATTGTTACGCTGGTTTTTGGTATCACAATTTATATGAACTCAACTTTTACAATAACTCAATTCAACTGACACAATAACTTTAACTAATAACCTTAACGTTTAACTTCTATCATAAAACTAAAACTCTGACGTCAGCTTGCCTTCCCTTCTGGAACCTTCTCGAACAATCTGGACTTTTCTTTGACAAGGAATGACATTTCGAGACTTTTCGGGAATATTCTATCTTCTTCATTTACTCGTACCTTTACTCATGATGACCGCAGCACGCTACAGGGTGCTGCGTAACATTGCTCCCTCCTCTCTAGTTATTCGCCTAGAATAACTTGATTACTGGGATCTGGTTGGAGCCAACAGGGAGGATCTGAACCACGGTATGGCGCTAACTTCTCAATGTGAACCACCTTGGGTTTACTTCTCGTTGACAACTGAATACGGTAGATCAGGTCGTTGATTTTCTTGAGGACGGTGTAGGGGCCTTCTCAGTTCCGTTGCAGCTTCTGACAAAGTCCTTTTCGGCGCTTGGGATTGTACAATCATACTGGATCGCCTCTCTCAAAATGTGTCCCTGTGGCATGCATGTCGATTCTAGCTTTTGCTTTATCGCTATTAACTTTCAAACGTTGACGAGAGAAATCGTATACCTTCTCTAATCTTTCTTTTAAGTTCTGTATGTACGTAGGAGGAGTATGCATCTCTTCTTCACCAGGAGGCTGCCTTCCAAAAAGAAGATCATGGGGAAGTTTCATCTCCCTTCCTGTGATCATCATGGAAAGGGTATAACTGATCGTTTCATGTTCAGAACTTCGGTAGGCTAGCAGAAATAGAGGAATTAAAGTCTCCCAGTCCTTTTGATTATCAGAGACGAACATTGGAAGATACTGGCATATCGTTCTGTTGTGTCTTTCTACTATTCCGTCAGACTGTGGGTGTAGAGGCGTAGTGCGTGTTTTCCTGATGTCTAACAGTTTCATTAATTCTTGCCATAATTCTGATTCAAACTTTTGTCCTTGGTCAGAATGTAATTCCAGGGGGACTCCGTGTCTCGCAATGACGTTCGTCATAAATGCTTCCGCTACTGTCGTCGCTTCCTGATTAGGAATAGGCACTATTTCGGGCCACTTTGAAAAATAGTCCATAACTACCATCAAGTATTTGTTTACCCTTTCTGTTATGGGAAGTGGTCCGAGGATATCAATGGCTCTCCGGAAAGGTACTGTGCCAACTACTACTATAAAAACCCAACTAGCCTTAATATTGTTACTCATGAACACGAAACAAGACGAAAAAACAAAATTAAATATAAAGACTTAGCATCTCGCAAGACTGTAGGCCAAAAATGCCACTTCTTCTTAGCATCAAAAGTGTTAAATTATTTACCTCCAAAAATTCTAAAATCAAAATCATTATCGCAATTTAAAACAAGAACAAAAAAATTTTTATTAGAAGAATATAGAGCAAATATCAGAAATAATATTGATATGAATATCGATAGATAAATGAAAAATAAAAAAAGAATAAAAAAATTTATTAAAAAAAAAATAAATAAAATAAAAAATAATGAAAATTAAAAAAAAAGCGGCAAATTTCTCTATTATTATTATTATTATTATTATATGTCAGTATTTGTATTATATTAATTAATTGTAAAATAAAACATAAAATAGTACTTAACATATCTCTACACACGCCACGAACAGTTTTTATACTTTGTGGCAATGGGTAGTTTATTTGTATGTACCTAAAAAAAAAAAAAAAAAAAAAAAAAAAATTATAGTATTAAAAAAAAAAATTTATTATATTTAATTTTTTGTACATTTTTCAAATAAACTTTTATTATTATTATTATTACTTTACCTCTACTTCTTGGTACCTCTGGGGTTCTTGTAGCTTATACCTTTTCGAATCTATTTTTAAACTGCAAAAAAGAGCAATCCGCTATGTATTTGGTTTAAGTAGTAGGACACATTGCGAAAATTACTTCAAAAATTTCAAAATTCTAACCCTTCCTGCTCTATTTATTTTCGAATCCGTCTGCTTAGTTCGCAAGCACATTCAAAATTTATCCGAAAGACCGACTCGTAGATATCCTACAAGAAATTTAGAGACTGATGTTTATTTAACAATGCTCACTTCTGACCTATTAAAACATTCCATTACCTACAATGCCAAAAAATTGTATAATAACCTTCCGATGCAATTAAAATCTATAAATACATACGATAAGTTCCGAAGACTGGCTAAAGCTTTTCTTCTAGAAATACCATATTACACAGTAGCAGAATTTTATAACGTACCTTAGACATTTGAGTTCCACATACAATGGCATTAATTAAATAATTAAATATTAAAGTTTAAATTTAAATTTAAATTTAAAAATTAAATTAGAATAATTATAATGACGGATATTGCATATCCATTGCAATTGTTATTCCTATTTTGTCTGTTTGTTTCTGTTTGTTTTTTCTGCTGTTTAGTTAGTTATTTTTATAATATGTTTAGTATTTAAGTTACACGCTTTGTCTATAAAATTTTTGTAAATTTTTTTACGACAATAAAGCATATCTCTCTCTCTCTCTCTCTGTTTTGGGCCCTTTTCTGCCATTACAGAGGTCACATTCCTTACACCAATCTTCTACATCCCGCCGGCAATTGATCCAATAAAATCTTTCCCGAACTCGTGCAAGTGTCCTTTTACTACCAAAGTGTCCTCCTGAACGACTGCTATGAAGCTCTTCCAATGCATTTCTGACCTGGGATTTCGGCAGAATCACTTGGCGGACTACATGTACTCTATCGGGGCTCTCCCACTTCCGGTGCAATAGGCCATCCTGAAGATACAGGGAATCCCACTGAGTCCAGTACCCTTTAATGGTTCCACTATATTTGGCTATCTCTTGTCATGTAGGTCTGACTCCATTTCTGAACCATTCTCGGACAACCTTCAAGTCATTGTCTTTCTTTTGAGTCTTTCTTAGGCTTTCAAGGGTAATTTCGTCTTCGTTATCCTCTGGCTTGATAGTGGTCGCCTATAGACTAACTTCTTTAACCAGTTCCTCTCGTTCTTCAAGCCTTTTACAGTACCGGCATTGTCGTTCTAAACAGGGTCGCCTGGAGAGAATATCTGCGTTGCTATGGAGACGTCCCCTTCGATGCACTATCTTAAAGTTATATTATTGCAGTCTTTCTATCCATCTAGCAATTTGTCCCTCAGGTTTTTTAAAATTCATCAGCCACTGCAAGGCACTATGGTCACTTCTAATGATAAAACTTCTGTTAAAAAGGTAAGTACGGAAGTGTTCAAGTGCTTTCACAATAGCTAATAGTTCTTTCCTGGTGACGCAATAATTATTCTCTGCTTTTCCCAAGGTCTTACTAAAGTAAGCGATTACTTTCTCTTCCCCCTCCTGTTCTTGGGATAGCACGGCACCCACGCCGTGTTGGGAAGCGTCGCAGTGTAAAATAAATTATCATTTTTCTGGAGGGTATGATAGGATGGGTGCTGTGGTCAATCGTTTTTTTTAACTCTGTGAAGGCATTTTGACAATCCGGCGTCCAGTCAAATAGGCTACTATTTTCAGTTAGTCGATGAAGGGATTTAGCAATTTGACCAAAGTCTTTGACGAATTTTCGGTAATATAAACACAGTCCAAGAAAACTTCTAATTTCTCTTCTATCTTTTGATTTCGGCCAATCTCTGACAGCTGTAATTTTCTCCGGGTCAGTTTAGATTCCTTCTGCGGAAACGATTTGACCCAGATAATAGGCTTCCGACTGGAATAGTGAACATTTATTTTGATTAAGCCTTAGATTGGGATTTCTTAATCTGTCAAATACTTCACTCAAATTTAGTAGATGTTCATCAAAAGTTTTTGACATGATCATTATATCATCGAGATATACTAGACAAGTTTTTCAGGTTAATCCTTTTAAAACCATTTCCATTAGACGTTCAAAGGTAGCTGGGGCATTATAGAGACCAAACGGGAGAACCTGGAATCTGTATAATCCGCTGCCAGTTGAGAAAGCAGTTTTATATCGATCGACAGGATGTACTTCTACTTGCCAGTATCCACTCTTCAAGTCTAGCGTGGAAAACCATTTTGCACCTGATAGAGTGTTTAGTGTGTCGTCTATTCGGGGGAGTGGATAGTTGTCTTTCTGTGTTATCTGATTTAATCTTCTATGATCTACACAGAAACAAGTAGATCCGTCTTTCTTAATTACTAGGACCACAGGTGAGCACCAGGGACCAGAAGCTTCTTCATTGATATTTGCAGCTATCATGTCCTGTATCGTATTTGCTACTTCTTTTTGTTTAGCAAATGGAAGTCTTCTAGGTGCTTGGCGTATTGGCCTTGCATCGCCTGTATAAATTCTATGCTGAACAAGACTTGTACGCCCCGTAGATTTTCCTGTCTCGAAAATGTCACAGTTGGTATTGATGAATTCTTTGACTTTTCTAAGTTCTTCAGTTGTCAGGTGATCATAATTTTTAACTAGCTGTTTTACGAACCTGGCGTTAACTGAGTTACTTGTGGTGGCTTTCCCCATGGAACGATCTTCGCACTTGATTATGTTTTCCACCAGTGTACAGAGCTCTATTGCTTGTCCTTTCTTCAGTTTGAATGGTCTCTTCGTTAAATTGGCAACCCTTACTGGAATTAGTTGATCAACGTTAACGAGACATCTAGCTACCAGAATTCCGTCACTCACGGATTCTTCACTTTCTACAATGCCCACATGCAAGCCGTGTGATTTCTCGCTAATTCTCGCCGAGACGACAGCTTCAGAATTTTGGGGTACTTCCATGTCTTCTTCTACTAGGACCTCTATCGGTTGAGTCTTTTCTTCCGAATTTAGGACAATTTCCTCATTTCCAATTACCAAGATCTTGTTTTGAAGGTCGATGATAAACTTATTTTGCATAATGTCCATACCCAGGACACACTGATCTTTAATATCGGTCACCAGAAATAAGTGTTCTATCAGTGTATTTCCAATCTGTACAGTTGCTGATATCTCGCCTAGAACAGGAGTAGTGTGCCCTGTAGCTGTAGAACTAAGCTTCTTCGAGTTGGTCGTGGTTTTCGATGCATGATCCCTGTTCGAATGAAAGACTTAGTTGCACCAGTATCAAGGACGAAGGGGCCTTCTTGGTTATCGATATACCCCTTGACCAATAGATTTTTTTTATTTTTAAGGTGTAAGTGCGAATTTTGGGGCCCTCTGCTACAGCCGACGTCTGCCCCGTAGTGTCGACCTTTATTTGTTTCCCTGACTATTGTTAGAAAGCCGGCTAGGTGTGGGCGACCGGCTTCTCCGAGAGGCATATCTGCTATAATTATTTCTTGTTGGACTTCGTGACGGGCTTCGGGAGGTTGATGTAGGTGAATGTCTAGTATCATTCTCCGATTATCGATTCATTGAACGAGCCCTACTTCGACAGGTTCTTTGAAGGTGTCCGATTCTTCCGCAATTAAAGCATCTTCTGTTCTCATTTTGACTATTTCGTTGCATACTTTGCAGAATATTTAAGATTTGTGAGAGAATAGGTTAAGTGATAGTATTAGTAGTAGCCTCTTCGCTTTCCTGGAATCTTATTTCTCTCAATTTTGCGTGAGAAGATCTAGATATACTTTTTGCTGCTTCGTATTCCTGGGCTGCATGTAGTGTCTCACTCAACGTCTTGTGGTATTGTAGCCAAAGAGCCTGCTGCATTTCCACGTCCTGCAGTCCATCAATGAATGCTTGTACGCCGATTTGTTCTAAGAAATCTTTAGGTGCCTGTGGATAGGCCAGATGCAGCAATCTTTTAATATCGGCTTCACATTCTTGTAGACTCTTACTGTGTTTCTGACTACGAACTTTTATCTGGCTTTGGAATACCTGTTTTAAATGCTGCTGGCCATATCTTGGACGAGAGATAAATAACTGGGTTCTTCTTGGGGAAGTAACTGTAAAATAGTTGCTGCCTGACCTCGCAGTGATACTGTTAATGAAGCTGCCATCTCTTTCTCGGTCCAGCCATTGGCACTAGCTGCAGCTTCAAATTGAAGTCGATATGTTTCCCATGTTGTCTGACCGTCAAATGTGGGTGGCTTAAGGGTCTTACTAGTATAGTTTTGTGAAACTGGGATTCGAATCTGGCTTGGTTCGGTTATGGATGAAGACGAGGTAGTGTTTTCAGCTTCAACGTTGCTTACTGGAGCTTGGCTGCGAATTCTTCTTTCTAACTCAACTATTTCAGTTCTAGTTTGCCTTTCCAAGTTTGCTCTAGCCTTTTCTTGTTGTTGCTCTAAATTAACTTTTAAATTCTCGTGTTGTTGTTCTAAATTAGTTTTTAGATTATTTTGTTGTTGTTCCAAATTTGCTTTTAAATTCTCTTGCTGTTGCTCTAAATTAGTTCTTAGATTCTCTTGTTGCTCTTCTAAATTAGTTTGTAAATTTTCCAAATTAGTTTTTAAGTTTCCTTGTTGTTGGGCTAAGATATCTATTCGACTGTTTAGCTGATCTACCTCTTGCTTGAAATTTTAATTTCTACTTCTGCTTTCCTACGCCTTTCCTCTTTCTCTTTTTCATTTTCCTTCCTACGTCTTTCCTTTTCCTCCTCTTCTTCCTTCCTACGACTTTCCTTTTCCTCTTCTTCTTTCTTCCTACGCCTTTCCTTTTTCTCCTCTTCTTCCTTCCTATGCCTTTCCTTTTCCTCCTCTTCAGGTATTTAGTCTTACAGTTTCAGCGGCTTTAAATGTGTACGTCGAATTAGGTAACTTGTCTAATGAAGCTGCTGATTTTATTGATAAAATTGATATTTTAAACTAATCAAAAACATCAGATGCGAAGGAATATAATTTGGTGTTTAAGGGTCTCGACCACATACTTTGATTTTCTAAGTATGTGGTCTCGACTTTTAACTGACATTTTTAAATGAGATGTTATTGCTGTTGGACAACTTAAAAGTTTTTAATAACCTAAGCGAGAATGTAACTAAAAAAATGAAGTTTATAATAGGTTTTAAAATAACAATTAGCTCCATTCTTCATTTATGGGATTTTCTTAAAACAAAAAACGTTAAGTTTCTTTTTACTAGACGTTTAAACCAAGATCCGTTAGAAAATTTGTTTGGTCTCATAAGACAGCAAAATAGTAATTGTGCTAATCCAACAGCCATTCAATTTCAAAGAACCTTTAGAAAGTTGTTCTCTGTAAAGCTACTCAATTCAGGAACTCAAAACTGCGAGAATGACATGGATATTATGCTTCTGCGAGTATCTGATGTCATTAAAGAGGATACAAATTCATTCGTAGCTCATACACATCCCCATACATCAAATTTGTCAGAAATTGATAGCAGTTATCAAAAAGAGTCCACGTTAGAAACGAATTTCGAAAGGTATTTTGCGGGTCACCTAAAGAAAAAATGCCTATCTATACATTCTTGTACAATTTGTGAGGAATATTCAAAAGCCTATCAAAATTTGGGCGATTCATCTTTATTTTGTTACTATAAAGCTTATAACAGCTCCAATTTAGATTTATTTGGTAACTTAAACATGCCACCCAATGATTTTGTAAAATTTATCTCCTTTTTAGAGTTAATATTTCAAATAAATTTTGAAACTATTATTATACACAAAAATGTAATAGATACGTTTTAAAGTATCTGTAGAAATACAAGTTTTTCACATCCATGTGAAAAATTTCCACATAATTATTTAATAAAATTATTCGGTAGAGTAAGATTATTTTATACTCTTAAATGTATTAACCGAAATTTTAAAACTATAAAAGGCAAAAAGGTTGTAGGTTGTAAGTAAATATTTTTTTATATATATAAATCTTTTACTTACCTATATTTGTAATGTATGAACTTAAAAAATAAATCAATAGCTACCCAATATTTTGTTTATTTTCCTGACCTTTTTTTCGGTGCGCCTATGGAATACAAGTAATAACTAAAAGACGAGGTCATAGCTCGTCGGCATCAACTACAAAGGAATTAAATGAGAGATATCCTTCTGGTTATTATTTATTCTTGTGATGGTACCATGTGCGAGTGGTTCATGAATACTGGGTGAGAAAAATTCATTTCTATATACGTTGTGGCACAACAATATCACGAGAGATATACCTACTACAAAGTGTTATATATTGGAGAACAGACAAGTGAAATTTGTTAATGTACCGCATGATATTTTATTAACCCTAGAACGGTATCGTTCTACCGCTTGTTGGTATGGACACGTAAAATTTACGCATTCACAAATTTTTGCATGTACACTTTGTAAAATTATCTGTTTCACTAGTTTTTTTTATCGGAACCTAAAATAATGTTTTTAACATATTTTTATAACAAAACAATATTTTAAAATGAAAAAAATACAGTAACTGAATTTAAAAATAAAGAGAACATTTTTTTATTTGATTTTTTTTTGAACACGTGCATGTTTTTATTTGGTATTCCTCACACTGTTTTGGTACATTTTACGCAGTAGTTAGTTGCCATTCTTTCCTTTAATGTAGGACAAAGGTGGCAAAGGTCCCTTTTTGATCTTCTCCCCTTCGATATTTGTACTGGGTAAAAAGGTTTCTTTAATATCTATTGCACTTACTGTACTTAGGTACCCTATTTGTTGACGTTGTGATTGCCATGGTTAATAAGACTTTTGTGAAGTACTCAAAACGTGTTAAAATTTTACACCTAATTCTTTAACATTGTGTGACTAAATTATGTATGAATTAATGCAAGCCATGTTTATCATATTGTAAAAGACACATAGGGCCATTTGCAGCGACAGTCGTTAAGAAATAAGCGAAGCCTAAAATTTTTAGCTTGGCGACACGTCAGATAAACGTACAACAAAAAACTGCTTATTGGTATCGATGCGTATTTCTTACGTGTATACTTTTCAAAATCAAGTCACATCTTCTTTTGCTAAATAGTTCCAACTCTGACACCTAGAAATCTTCAAAAGTGGATGTTTCCTGAGGCACTGCTGAAAGCTCAAGATCGCGACTCAAAAGAATTAGTGAAGAGGGCCCTTTCGCTACAAAGCACACGTAAATTTTACGTACGATACCGCTCTAGGGTTAAGCTCTGAAATTTCATAACAATACCTACTTTTAGTAATAGGGGAAAACCTAAATCTGATAATCCATAGCAGCTTATTTTCAGAGGTGTTTTTGAAGCGTTTAATAACATTAGCAGAATGCCTCGATTCCTCCTATCCCAGTAATACCATTGACATCTTGTCAATTCGGTGTAGAGATTCTCAGACTACAATATTAAAAGTGTAAATGAGTATAAAAATTGCGTGAGTTCAAAACTGTAAATTTTACAGTAAGCGAACAAACCAGAGTAATTATAATATTAACTTTTTTTTTGAAATCATGTAAATTGATAAGAAATTATTTTTTATTTGGATAATTTAAATAACATAAAAATTCACGGATTTAAGCAACATTCAATTAGTTATTTTGAGGCGCCATTTACTAAGTAATAGCAAACATTTATTGTTGGTTTATGAAGTTCGAATTGCCTAACAACATGACATTAAAATCCAGATTTCCTTAAAAAGTGGACCTACCCAATTTTTATATGATGCCAACAATATACTAATCCTAATGTACCACACATTTTTTCTTGTTTTAATATTCTTAGGAGCCGATTTTTCATCTTTGAGTAAAGTTACACGTAGATTAGCGAACTATAGCTCAATCAGCAAATAGTTACTTACACTAGCGATACAGGTAGCTTTCGTTACAAATACGTAATAGGGCCATTACAAAGAATAATTTTGTTTACAAAAATCGAATTGCAAACATTCACGATGTCATCCCGTCGGCTTACTGCCAAAACAAGATAAGTTTCATTTTGTTAGTTTTGAGTAAATTAAGTTTAAAAGTTTTAACCTACACCAAAACAACTTCATCAAAGAAAACATTTATTAAGTGATAAAATAACATAGATCGTGATACTATAAACATAATTATTACCAGAAATAAAAAAAAAAATAAGTGGCAAATGTATAACTAGCAGAACAATTTTTTTCTGTACTTATCCTATTTTGGCTGAAATTAGGAATTCAGGAAAAAAAGGGACACTTATTTGGTTTTGCACTCTAAGCATGCTAATGTAACGATAAAATAAAAACTGCAAAAATAAGATAATTACACTTATCTGTTTTATATGTACGCATAGGTATTTTAACAATCTTCTAAACTTCAATATTTAAAATAAGTTAAATGGCACTTAACCTGTTTAAGAAGTTAAGAATTAATTCCATTTTTACATATGGAATTCTTACTTATCGTTAAATGTGCACTTAACTTGTTTTAGCCGTACAGTTTTGGGCAAAATGCTAAAACAAGCCTACATTTTTCAGTAGTCTTCCGTTGTCCAACACTTATCTGGTTTTTGCAGTATATTTTTATAACCATCTTGGGTACAAAAATACCCTTAACGCAAAAATGGTAAAAATGTACTTATCTTGTTTTGGCAGTAAGCCGACGATCTACGTAGTTGTCAAATTATTATGAGATAGTATGGAAAAGTCATGTTACAAGGATTGTCTATGGTTATAATTCGGAATTGCCTAAATATGAGGCTTTAAAACGTACAAAAGGCTTTTAAAATTTCATTGGGGGAGTATACTTGCATTCTTAATGCCAGTTATAGCAGAGTAAAGCAAGCGTAGTAGACGAAATACGGTTTTATTCATGAAACGCAGCTCGCTCCTCAGATGAACAAACTCGCACAAACCATCTCCACTCAAATTAGCAACTGCCTCCTTAATAATGTGGCAAACACAATAAAAATAGTCTATACAACAAGTAAGTGCAAAAAAGCCGGGAAAACTATATTTGCAACCCTAACATTGCAAGACCAAGGAGACGAATAATACTACAAGAAACCAGAAAAATCGTGAATATTGGCGAACTATTAACTAACCTGGGAAAAAATACCAAATCCCAGGGAGATTCATGCAAAAATTTTTCCCGAAGAAAAAGAAAGGAGAAAATAGCACAGCGTCAGTAAAGTCGGACAGAAAAGACTCACAACAACAAACTGTCTCTCGAGCCAATCAGTTCATAGAAGATAAGGTAAAAGAAACCATGAAGATAGCTCCCAGCTCTGACGGACAGAAAGAAAATATGGATAACGCGTTCTACAAACTTTCTCAAGACGAAACCACCAAATTCCAAGACAGTACGGATATAAAAATGACTGTGAACAGCTCCAGTTCGAGTCCAAACAGCCGAAATAGTGCCCATGAGGACGAGTAAATTCGAAACTACACCTTAAAAGATCTGAAAATATTAGACATCTCAAAAATATGGAGAAAAATAAAAAACCACAATATTTGAAAAAAGCTGCACCTCACAAACGCAGGAATGAATGAAAAAGACAACTTTGTTCCCTAATAAGTGGCAATTCCGGAAGCAGAAGGCCTAAAAATCACTATTAGACAAATTAGACAAATCAGACACCAGATAAACATGTAATAATAAATACTTCACCCAATAGCAAAGGTCTAAGAAAAGTCGCACAGATAATGGTGATGTCAACAAGATAGATGTTCTTCCACAATCGGAGCCCATGGAGGTACAGGATAATAACAATGAGTACATATCATCCCCGAAAATCAGTGGACACCTAAAGAGGATAATGAAGCAAAAAGTTATAGCATCAATGCCCAAACCGATCGAGACATAGAACAGATTCCAAGTTCTCTGAAGAAGAAGATGAACAAATACTAGAAAAACCAATGCAAGCGAGGAAAGAAAGGGCTTAAAATCTAAAAATATCCACTATAGAAAATATGCCACCGATAATATTGGATGGAATTCCCGAAAACCACAAGGGACTTACAGGAATACTTACAGAAATCATCAAGAGTAATTTCAATGTAAAGTATACAAACAATTTTACTATTGCATTCACTGAGGACAAAGATAATTACGGCAATATGCAGGACATTTAAAAAACGAAGAATTGGCGTTCCATACATACACTAGCAAAAATGACAAGTCGCATGCATGCATTCGTACTGCGTGTATTAGGGGATGGCACAAAAAATAGAAGACCTCGAATAAGATCTCGTATACAACAAGATTATAACAAATGCAGCATAACGAATGACTACCAGAAACAGGCTTCTATTCCTGGTGGTGCTGTACACAAGGGTAACGTGGGAGCTAAACAAATCATAAAGTGCCACAACTGCCAGGCGTGGGGTCACGCCACTTTAAACTGCGGAAGACATCCGAATTGTCCAAAATGTGAATCGGACCACCACATAAGGACATGTATAAAGTCCAGAGACACCCCTGCTACTTGCATAAACTGTGGAGCCACCCAGCAAATTTCACGAAATGCTGTTAACGATAGAGTGTATAAAACAATAGGCATGATCAAACGGCTACACCTTATGATACATAGGGATAGCAAGGTTAGTCAGAGTAACCAAATTTTGTTATACAAGCAAATTATAAGACCTATTCTGACATACGGAGGTCCAATTTTCTGTTCTATGACAGAAAGCCATTTTACAAAACAGGTGTCTTAGGTTGACACTGGGATGCAATAGGTACACCAGAATAACACACTTACACGAACAGGCAAACATATATCTACTATTAAACAATATATACTAGACACTTCAGAGCGTTTCTACAAATAACCTAAAAGAGGAAATACAGAACACAAACATTCATAAGAGTGAAACTAGAAGGTATGTTTGGCTACACGAAAAGCTAAACATTTACAGACAACAACCATAACAATAAAGCGATAGACAGGCTCCCAAAACATCGACAAACTTTAAAAATATACTACCCGAAACGGCTACATTTACGAGATATAGTCTGACCGCGGACTGATTGGTTGACCTGCAGTGTGAGAAATCGCTCACCATTGTTGAATTCTCTCTCTCACCGGGGGCCAATCAGAGCACTTCGCTTTCGGGTAGGATCATGGAGGTATAATACTAATGGAGATGCCATGAGGCAATTGTTTTGCATATGATACGTTTTATTAAAAATGACCCCACTGGGCGTGGCTTAAATGGTTGACTAAGCAGGGTCGTATTCAAATATAATTAAAGTCCGTATGCAGAATTACAACTTTTAAATGACTTACTTACCTAAGATTTGTTTCAACATGATTGATTCGAAATTAATTTGATGACATTGCGCAATTATGACTTCTACACTATTTACTATTATTTATTAACCGTTTTCAGACCAAGCCAATGCCAAGACCATAAAAGAGATTAATATTATTATATTGTTCTGTCTTCGCCGAAACCATCCGATATATGACCTGTGTGATCGAAAATCAACGTTCGAATAACACTGTGCATCAGATTTGTTAATCTCTTTGTGCTTTAAAACTAAAACCCGAACTACGATTTTTCGTTCAAGGACTCTCTTGTCTTGATCAAAGCTGCCAATGTCAAAATCTGACAATGAGGAGAATTATGACATCAAATAACCAAACCAAAAACCAAACCACTACGTGAATTGTGAATAAATATATTTCAGTAAAAATACAGCCGAGTTTGTAGAAAGGACAATTAATTACTTTTAAATGTAAAACATGTAGGTCTTTCTGCTGCAGATGACATACATTAAAAATATGACCCGCTACAGTCAAAAGTTTAAAAAGACCAAAAATTTAGCTAGGTATGACTTTATGGTTAAAAGTAGATGGAAGAAAACCATGATCAAAACTACTCTGTCAAAACCAATCGGAACTAAAAAGACTCAGTTAATAGTTGTTGGTTTTATTTATGTTTGAAATAATTAATTATATAGGGTAGGTACATATATTACTAAAATTGCAAGCAAGTACTTACTAAAGATTTCTATAATTGGTACCTATGTATAATAAACAACAATCTCACAGATGCACATCATACAAGTTTACAAATAGAATTATAGAAATAATTTATTTTAAAAATAGGCATTCAGTTGCGATTTGTGATTACAAAAAGAAAACTTTAACCTCTTTTTCTGATCAGTTATGTTAGTGTTATAGTGAAAAAGTTTCTAGAAACTGGTGTTTTTAATCCTAATAAAGCATTGTGAATTTCTAAGAAAAGTGCATGATGAAAATTGTTTTGACCAAAATTTTGAATGTCATGCCATTTAAAAAGAAACTCTGTGGCTGTGGATAACATTTGATACAAAATCTTATCCTAAAAATAACTGTTTGGTTGCATTGGAGGAATAATTGTGTATTGTGAACAAAGTCGGCAGGTTTTTAATTTAAGGAACATCAATTTAATGTTTGTTCATTTAATATTAATAATAATTGTAATGTGGTACATGAGCAGGCATATTATTTTATATCATGATGATGAGGAGGTACATAGCAGTAAGTGATGGCCACAAATCTAATTAAATAATAAAAATACATCACCAGTATTTATTATTATACAGTATATTCATTATCAAAACGGTATAATAATAGCAAATTAGAATCTAATAAAAACTGCTTTTAAATACTTGAAATTTTGTTCTAAATTATGTGTTACTTAAAAAGTTAGTCATTTAAGTGTAATTATAAGTTGGTTTTTAAGTTTAATTATAAGTTTGTTTTTAAGTTTAATTATAGTTGGTTTTTAAGTTTAATTATAAAGTTAGTTATTTAAGTTTTATTATAGTTATCTAAGTTTTAATATAGTTATTTGTCTCTATTATAAAGTTAGTCAAGCCAATGTTCTTTATTAAGATAGTTATTTAAGTTTTATTGTAAATAAAGTGTATACTAACTAAACATTCATTTATTGTCGGAACAGCATTATTTTTCAATCTGACCCTAAACTCACTCTTATCAAAAAAGTGAATAGAGCACAACATGCTATTCGGTTTAGGCTCAAATTGGTCTTTTCCCACAAATTTAGACCAAATTTTGAGATATTGTGGGTCTTTTGGAAACCTATAATAAAAAAAAGTTAGGCATTCTAAAAAAAATTCTAAGTACACTCCTCATACTTACTTATGAAAACTTAAATTAGATATTTTCTTACGCTCTTTCACTGAATAGTTTTTACAATTAATTTTGGCACACTTAGTCATGATTTTTATACAAATTAATAAAAAAAAAACACTTATTAAGATAGAAATAACGTCGAAATAATTAAATTTGAACAAAGTTCTGACAGCTCTTTGACAACTATGACATGACCACTAAGAGAGGGGGAAGAGGTGTCGTTTTTTTGGCATGCCATCTCCATAGTATTCAACCCACATACTTTGATTTTCTTTTACTATACGGAGAATGGTCGCACTGCGCAGCTTTCTGAGTGCCTTTTAAAAGGAGATAGAAAACTCCGCCATTTTGAACCCTTATTACGTGTTGCCTACATCTTGGCGCAATATTTTTAATAGGTGCGTTTTAATCATCCGCTTCTGCTTCGGAATTGTCAATTTTCTTGTTTTAGTCTGACAGGTTAAAACGACTAAACCGGTTTAGTGCTGTTTTATTATAGGTGGTTGTCATATATTGTATTATTCGAGTTGCGCAGTGTATAAACTGGAACATTGAGATCAAAAGTGCCAACGCCACATACTTTGATTACTATACGAGGCAAGAGAGAGGTCCGACACGCCAAACATAGGGCGCGGCCATTTTGAACCCTGTGACACAGTTTACAGCTAAAGAATCAGATCGCTCACTCTGCGTCGGCACTTTTGATCTCAATGTTTCAGTTTATATACTGTGCAACTCGGATAATACAATATATGACAACCGCCTATAATAAAACAGCAGTCTTCTGCGTATCCTGAAGTTGTATCCCTGGAGTGGATGTTATTTTGAAACTTTCAACTGGTCCGACTGAGCTAACTGATTCTTTAGCAATAAACTGTGACTTCAAAAATAATATTCACTGACACTGACAGCAGCAAGCAAAATATCAGGTGCGTTTTAATCATCCTCTTCTGCTTTCGGAATTGTCAGTTTAGTCGATTTAACCTGTCAGATTAAAACAAGAAAACCGACAATTCCGAAGCAGTAGCGGATGATTAAAACGCACCTATTAAAAATATTGCGACCATTCTCAGTATAGTAAAAGAAAATCAAAGTATGTGGCCAACGCAGAGTGAGCGATATGATTCTTTAGCTATAAACTGTGGCATAGGAATCAAAAAGGCCGCGCCCTATGTTGGGCGTGTCGGACCTCTCTCTTTCACCGTATAGTAATCAAAGTATGTGATGTCATGGCACATTGTCATGGTCATAACGTTGTTCAGACTTAGGTAGATATATCGGCTCGACGTCTTTTGAGGTGTGCCCTGATTGGTCGAGCCTTGCCGACCGTGGTCATGTACTTTTTATGGAAACGAAAAAGAAATGAAGAAAAAAAAATTATAATAAACAAGACGACAAGACTGACGAAGAAGACTGTCAATACATTTTAATATTACACTTTTTTTGAGGTCTAAATAAATTTTTATTATTATAGCGAGATGTCTAACTCATATACCAAAACCTACATCTGCCTCCTCAGATGAAGTGGAACTGTTTGAAGAACCGACGGGTCCTACTGAGCAGGATGCAGAGTGTTTCTTTTGTAACCGCAAGTTTAGCGAAAATGTTAGGGGAGAAAATTGAGTCATGTGCATCATGTGTGATCAATGGGTGCTTAGTGAGTGTGCGGGTTACGAAGCTAAAACATACATTTGTGACTACTGCAAATAGACTTTAATTTTTTAGTTTTTAATTGGTTTTGGAAGATGTATTCCTAAGTTATAGCTTCTGTAAATTTCATCCAGCTAATTTGGAATACCCTATTCCAAATTACCTGCAGGTTATATTAAATAAGGTTAAAAGGTTTATTTTTTAGTGAAGTCCAAATATCTGTTGTTCTCTTTCCCATAATTTTATAACAATTTGGTGTTTAGAAATACATATTGTTCTTAAATAATTGTGCATGTTTTTATTTCTTATCGATTTAGAATTTATTTTTCACTTTTTTTTATATAAATGATATTCCAAATTACCTTCCTTTCCTCTACTCATGAAATATTTGAATATCGCTGTCATGTTATGTGATTTTTTGAATATATTTTTTTAACTACATACTTTGCTCAGGATAGTGATTGACAGAAGCTCTTTGGTAAAGTACAATGTTTTAACATGACTTTGAAGCATATTTGATTTCATTATCAGATGACGGAAAATAATTTACTGTGAGCTGTTGGGCTAAGTAAACAATATTTATACCAAATTAACAAAAAATGCAAATGATTAAATAATATTATGAAATTACAAGTTACAGCTTACCGTATCTGATATCATTTGTCCATAGTAATTCACAAGGAAATGTGCAATTGTCGCGATTATTAGTGCTCCATACATAGTTTTATTAAACATTGGATTAACATTCTAAAAAAAAGAAATAAGAAAATTATGTCGAAATAAAGTTATAGTTGTGGAAATACTCCAATGCATAAATCAATTTTCCTTACTCTAAACTCTAAAGGGAAATAAATATTACATTTGCTTATGGCACCACTGAACTGTTGTATGAAGATACTTTTAGTAAGATATTTCGTTACGAACACTTGGTTTAGTTGCGATCGAGACCACACATGTAGATGGCACCACTCACCTGGTCTCTAAGTCAGGTCCCTTGGTCATGTCAGTGCTTGAGTGTGAATTATAATTTAAAACCTTTTTGTATTTTTTCTTGTCTTTGGTAATATATACCCACTCAACATGAAACATTACCAGTCTTCTTTGTAACGTTTCTCATAGAGACTTTTCTTGATAATTATATTTTTAAAACGGTACTAAAATATCCCATAGATGTTTTAATTTTAACATCATATTTATTAACATTCCTCGCATGTATCTACAAATGAAGTTTATGTACGCTGGAATACGTGAATTATCAGTTACATAAACATCTTCTGATTTATATGATTCTTTTTTTGTTAGTAAGGGGGTACCTCAGGGGTGGTCCCATATAAATGTGGTTAAGATGTGGTGACGGCATCTGCATGTTTTTGAAGTCTGTTTTTTTAACTTTTTAATTTCTAATACTTGTTAAGGTATTCTACATTTTACGTTAAATTTTCTTTGCCACTATTCAATAATTATTTATTGGTATAAGAAAAATTAACTAATTTATAAAAGGAATGTCACTTTAAAAACTGTTTTAAGACTGTTTTAGACTACACAAGTTTTTGATACAATTTCTTGTACAATTTAAATTGTATATTATCAAACCTGCAGTAAATTGTCTGAAAAATTAGATTGGATAATCATTTTTCAAACAATTTACTATGTGATCCTATATAGTTTAAATTCTATAAGAAATTGTATCAAATCTTGTACAAGCCCTACCACTGGTTCAAATGAAAACAACATATCTTAACCTAAAAATACTTACCGATGAAAGGATAAATTTTGATTTAAATGATCTACCTTATTGAACACTAAACATGCATGTACCATAATTCTTTATATTTCTCACAAAAGTTCACATAAATAGTATTTTATAAATGAATAAATCAATAAGTCACACAGAAACTGTCAGATACTGTCAGAAATACAAAATAGCTGTTAGACCTGATTGGCAACATTGCGGCTGGTTATGGTACTACATTTCATTCATAAAAATTGTAAATTCGTAAAATAAGATATTCAGCGTTGCCGTATTTACGGACTTCTTCGAAACCCTAATATTTTGTTTAGATTAATATTGATTTTTTAATAAAAAATTTAGCTTATATTAAAACTTCAAAGAATAATTTGATTAAAAACATATTTTTATTTATATAATATAAAATTATAGTTACAGGACACATCAAATTTTATTTTTCGAAAGTAATTTCTCCAAATAATTTTGACAGACTGATAAAATCGGCAAAGACGCAATAAACGAGAATCTGGTGGGAATAATGATTTGCCACATCAAAATGTAAACAATTTGGTCTCTTAGTTGGAATGTCTTTGGTTAGTTACAGTAATTACTTGATTTGGAAAAACAGTTCAAGCCAGTTCAATACTATTTTTCATATTAAGCTAAGCATGTTACTTATTTTAGAATAATATTTTTGACGTTTGTAGAAAAAATTTTGTTTACATCTCATGCGCGAAATACTTTGGTGATCTCGACTATTTTTTTTAACTCGGCTGCGCCTCGTTAAAAAATCAGTTCTCGATCAACAAAGTAGCATTTCGCGCACTAGATACAAAAATAACTATTAAAAACTACCCATTGTTCTAATAAACAGTTTACTGTTATTGGCTTACAGTGAAGGATATTTCTAATTTACCTTAAGAAAACATTAATAACATTAATTAAATCATGTTAAAAAAAAAATTATTTCTCTTACCAAAAATTAAACAAAAATCAACAGCCTAGACTAAGAGGCCATTAAACAAGTGTTATCGCCGTAGCAGCGTGAATCAAACACTTCAAATCATATTTAAAAAAAAATCAACTTTTGGTTGATTTATTAATTATAAACCCTCTCAAAAGTGCCTGCCTAAATTACTTCTTTTTAGTTACTTCCTGTGACAAACATTTATTTATTTATGTTAATTTATATAACTCACAATAATATCGCATACAGGTCAGCACAGTAATGTGTACAAGTTACACATCTTTAAGATGGCTATCTTTAGTCTTTACATCGCAGACCTGGCAGACCTAACAAATCGTCCCGCGTTCATAGATGGCGATACCAATGATCGCTTGCTATTTACGTAACCGGTAGTACCTCCGAGCAATTACTACTAGAGGGAGTCTTCCCCCCTTCCCGCGCTAAATTTTGTTAGCAACATCTACTCCCCCCGAGGGGGAAAATACCTCTTCTGTAATTGGCTTATTTAATCAGCGTTGCCAAGTTTGACAGCGCCAGTTCTGACACTTTCTGACACATGTCAATTTCTTATTTGTATTTTACGAAAAATATTATTTATAACGTTGTAAGGGTTGTAAATGTATATTTAAGATTTATTATCTCTAATAATATGGTGAAAACATGCTTTATGTGTAAAAGGCCTGTTGAAAATGCTTCTTCAAGATAATATCATAAGTAAGTACAGACACAACCTAATTATCAGAGGCGGTGCATTAGGCAATCACCTTTAATTTGCAATTAAACTTTCTTATTTTCTTATCGAAAAATTAAAATTAAGAGCAAGTAAACTCCAGCTAAGTTCGTCTTCATCCGTCTCATAATGATTATAGTAAAGGTTAATTATTTATTATTATTTTAATATCACATCTTTGTAAAGTTTATTGTTATTTTTTTTAGGTTTCCTTTTCTTGATAAGAAAAAGAAATACATGGTTTCAAAAGATAGGAATTCAACAAGTGACCACCTGAATAACTTTTTATGCTAATGAACATTTTTATTACAGACCTCAGAGGAAAAAATATTAAAGAAAAATGCAATTTCAACGAAAGAAGTATAATAATCAATCCTGTCACTACTTCTACACTATATTCATCTGCTACTAAAATACTAAAACAGCAAGTAAATAGAGAAACTTAAGTTTCTTTCAAAAAGAATGTTTAAGGAAAAAGGCATAGCCATTTTTTGTTGACACTTTTTTAACCAATCTAAAAGACTAATGTTGTGTATTGTTTAAATTTTAATTTTTTCTACTTAATTTGTTTTAGGTTTAAACAAAATGAACTTCTAAGATATGCATGGAATATCCCAAAAGAGCTAAGGAAGGTTTTCAAATTCTTTAAGAAAACTATTCAGAGCCAAAAACATAAAATAGTCTTCCTGTCCAAAATATAAATAGGTATAAATAATTAGATATTATGAGTGATTTTTTATTCTATAAATAGAATATTTATTATTGGAGTTTACATCGTTATGCTAAAACAATGCTAGAACAACTTAAATAATGTGGATTTTGACTATTTTGAGTTATGCAGATCATTATAATCTAAAAAAATGTTTGTCTGGTACTATAGTCAGGTATAAAAACGTTCATTTATTTAAACACCGTTGCAATATACATTTTATTTAGTTTTTAAGTTAAAACCTATTAGGACATCCTAAAATGACTTTTTTCGTTTGATGTGATATTAATTATTCCACATTTTCGTTGGTGAAATAGGATATATTAAGATGTCTTACTGTTTTCTCTGATTATCTAAAAAGTTAGAACAATATACAAAGATTGTTATAACAAAAAAGAGATATACCTTTACTTAAACACAACACAATTAGTCAGTTCAGTTGTATGATAATTTAAAGCAGAAATCCAGAAAACTTTAAAAATGTGTTTAAATGTGTTTTTACTATAACAAGGACATAATTATTAAAAAAACTTGGCACATTAACATTGAGGATAGGTTTTTATAATATATATTATACAAATCACAACGAAGTACACAAAATGACATTATTAATAATTTAGCAATAAAAAAGTTACTTTTTTTAAATTGTCTCAGTACCTACCCAGTATTTTTCTAGCACAATGATATTATATGAATGTGCATTGTGTGATATTTTATATTTTAGGAATAAAATGATATATTTTTTTGCAGGTTTCTGTTAACAACGATTCCAAGAACTTTTGAAAATATTATTAAAACGGCCTTTTCAAATATAATTCTCAATTAAGAGCTTTTGATATAACATTAAATTTTTATTCTCCATAAGGTTACAGCTTCCTAAGAAGAAAGTTTAACAAGACTTATCAGATCCAAAATATCAAAATTTTGCCAACCAATTGATGGTTCTACTGGTTTCCATAGGAAAATTCTCCTCGAAACTACTAAAAGAAAAGTGGCAGAGGCAACCGAAGAAGGCAAAAAGTCTTTTACAAAACAAAAATAGAAATTTGTTTAAGAATCTAATTATTGTTTAAAGTTTTACCATTAATAATTTTTGATAACGATTTAAGATTATGAAGTTCTATTATGTATTTTACTCTTTGATAACCTATGTTTAAATTTTTATTAGGACCAAAATAAATTATAATTTTCATTTCAACTACAAAAACCTTCATAATATTAAAAAAAGGAAAAACGTTAGATTAGTTATGTTCAGGAATAAACTCTTTAAACATGTATCTACTTAAAATGTGTTACTTTTAGAAGGTATGTTATTACAGATGTTGCTAACACAACAATCGCCTACAAACTCGTTTTCATGCACCCTCTATTAGTAATTGCTCGGAGGGTAGTACTGTATTATGGAGTAGTCTGTTTGCCAGTATTAAGTATTTCATCAAAGTTCTTTTACCTTTGATATTAATTTTGACTATTTTATTATCATACTTTTTCTGTTAAATTTCCTGGGATTATAATAGGAAGGTAACTTGTCTCCAGAGACCACTAACGAGACGGGTAACTCAATGCAATTTTGCTTTTCACCAAGAATTAATTGGGCGATTGGACTGGAAGATGTAGCCGATGGCGCTGGTATACATTCTGCCTTGTGGCCTTTTTCTTTGTAAGCAATCAATCAATTTAAAATTTTTCTTAAAAAAGAAGAATGGCGGGAAATTCAAATATGTAGATACACTTTATCTAAATTTTGTATATAAAATGATTTTTTTCTGATTTCTGATTTGCCAAATATTCAGCAGTTTTCACAAAACATTGACCTAAAGTTGAAAAATAGGTGATTTTAACACCCTATCTCTGTAAATATTTAATTTAGACCGTAAGTATGTGGTATCTGCGAAATCAGCTCTTCAAGGAGAATTCAAAATTACGAAAATATATAGGGTGTTCCATTTAAAAAATAGTAACTTTGATATGGCACACTTTTCAAAATAATTTTAAAACGTAGTGTTAAATGACATGTATACCATATTAAGATAGATATGTTATATCTTAAGGCGTTTGCCGTACAGAGACCGTGTCGTATGTGGTACCCCACCCTGTATAATGAAAAAATTCTAAAATTTAAATTTGAAATACCTATTAGTAGATGAGATTGGCCGGTTCTGGAAATGAGAAAGAGGTACAGAGAGAGGCAATTGGGTAATTAGTAATTATCCTAAGTACCCCCCCACCCTTCGCGCAATTGGCAAGTACCTCCCAATTACATCATGTACTGTAATAAGTGCAATTGCACAGTAAGTACCACCCAATTACATCATGTACTGTAATAGGTGCAATTGCACAGTAAGTACCTCCCAATTACCATGTACACGCCATACTGTAATGATTGTAATTGCATAATAAGTACTTCCAATTACCCACATGGTATACATCTCATTACTCCATACATATTAAAGTGTAAGTACACCATAGGTAGTAATGACTGTATGCAATGTAGTGTAATGAATGTTATCTAAGTGCCTCCTAGTGATTACTGTTGGCAGCACGTCCTTAACTCTCGGCCGTCGTGCCTAGAGTGCTTAGCCTGCGTTAGAGACGGTCGTGCTTAACCGAAATATCGAGGTAAGGGACTAAGAAGGGGTAGCCTGCGCCAGAGATAGACGCGCAATTAGCAAGTACCTCCCAATTACATCATGTACTGTAAATAAATGCAATTGCACAGTAAGTACCTCCCAATTACCATGTACACGCCATACTGTAATGATTGTAATTGCATAATAAGTACCTCCCAATTACCCACAGGGTATGCATAGTGTAATGGGTGTAATTACTTCATACATATATAGATGTAAATATTTACTATGTATATCGGGTAGCATGTAACGAGCATAGTAAGTACCCCTTAGATATAGGTATAGGATATAGTGTAATGAGTTAAGTCTAAGTACATCTCAATGATTACTATTGTAGCATAGGGAAAATACGTCGGAGCATACCTAAACACATCCTTGACTCTCAACCGTCATAGCTATAGTGAAGCGCTAGTCTCCAGCAGACGCGCAAGACGTAAACATCGGTGGAAGGGATAGTTCCCCATTCTTCACAAAATTAGCGGGTACCTCTCAGGCTTGTATATTATGAATATGAGTTGCATAGTAAGTATTTTTTAGATACCCTATACACCATGTGTAATGAATATCATAAGTACCTCTCATCACCCCATACACATTGAAATGTAATGAGTGTAGCTACCTTGTATATATAGTAATTTCTATACATGTCATGAAGTGTAATGAGTAATTTAAGTAGCTCTTGGTTATTACTATTGTAGCATATATAGCATTTTGTATCCTAAGTACATTCTAAATAATAGACATAAATGGGGGATGAAGTCCGCACATCCTTGACTCTCGATCACCATGATTAGAGTGAGGAACCGGCCGGGCGCAAGCATACACGGCATGAATATCGAGGCAGGAACTTGGAAAAAGTGGGGGATTTAGTTAACAAGTACTTTCCAATTCTGAACCCACTGTACTGAGTCTAATTACATAGTAAGAAACTTTCAATGTATAATAAGCATCGCAAATACTTTTCAATACTCCATTCACATATAGGTACCTTGTATCCCAGATAGCACAAATACGTCTTATGGACGTTCTAAAAACGTCCTGCTTGGACATTCAGGACATCCTCAAAACGTCCATTTCGCGGCCGTGGACGTCTTATGGACGTATTTGGAACGTCCATTGTTAATAATCAGGATGTCTTAAGAACGTCCATTTAAGGACATTCCATGGACATTTTCAAAAGCTCAAATGGGGAATAATAGGATGTAAGGAAATTAGTGAAAATAATGAATAATTTCAAAAAAATTTATTTGGAAGCAAATAACCTATAAATAGTGAAATTGTTAAAACTTTTTCTTCAAATTCATCCCGTCTCTCCTCTACTTTGCTCTTTTCAATCATGCCTGGATTGAGAGCAGTTGTTTTTTATTCTTTTTGATTTGGCCATATTTGCCTTCCCAGTTGAACCTGAAAATAATTTAATCGCATATTCAAAATTCAGATCAACATGAAAATCCAATCTGTTGGTTTAAGTTTGCCCTGCTAGACATTATGTATTCACTAACCTTTTAGCTTTGTAGTATTCACTGGAAAACTCCTCTACTTTGCTCTTTTCAACCATTCCTGGATTGACAGCAGTCAGTTTTATCTTGATTTGGTCATATTTGCCTTCTCAACTGAATCTGAAAATAATTTAATCGCTTATTCAAAATAAAAGGCATATCAAAAATAAAATCTAATCTGTTTGTTTCAGTTTGCCTTGCTAGACATTATAAATTCACTAACCTTTTAGCTTTGAAAAACTTCCACCTTTCTCAGATATAAAAATGGTACAAATGGCGGAATGATAGAACTTGTACTCGTATAATATGTATATACCATCGAATCATGAACATTGAACACTTTGTTTTAATAAAACCTGAGCCCTGGGAATATTTCACTTCAGTTCTTGAATCTGAATCATACCTAAATAAATAAAAATAAAAAGTCACTTGTCAACAATGTCACTTTCTTGCAAAAGATCTTCTTTGTTTTTGTCTATTTGGCCTTCATTCAATTGGATATTGGGACAATGCCATCTTTAATAATTATTTATATTATCTCATTATATATGTTTTTTGTATACTATAACCAAAGAATAATACAATGCGAATGTAAATCCATGGAAATATAGTAAAGTACGTACAATTGACGTTTTGCGGATATCGATTTCTTGACGTCCCGAGGATTTACTAAACTGGACATACTTAAAACGTCCATAATAGGTCCCGGACGTACAGACGTTAAATGGACATGTATTGGACGTCCTTAGGACGTCCTGTGCTATCTGGGATGTATATCATGTGTAATAAATTATAGTTAGTACTCCCCATTACTTCAAACACAATGAAGTGGTATGAGTGTAAGTACATTATGTATAGTAATTGCTATGTATATCATGAAGTGTAGTGAGTTTAATATAAGTACCTCTTGGGTATAACTATTGTACCGTACAGAGCGTGAATATCGAAGGAGCTTAAAGGAGGTGGGGGATTTTTGAGAGGATATATAGTAGCGTACGTATCCAAAAAGTTTAAACATCGTGAGCTTCCGCAGTGTATGGTTTCAAAACGGCTAAAAATATCTTATTTTAATACAAAATACATACAAAAACGGAAAAAAATAACATCAGAATAATTAAAATATCTTTCTCAGGTGAAAGACACCAAAAATTTAAAACAAAAAAATAAGTAAAATGCAGACACATTGACACAAAACGTTTTCAACTAAACTATTATGTTTTGATTAGTGGACATCTACGTATAATAATACGCAAACCTCGAACTCAGGTAAAAAGTGCCGGGTCCTTTAGGCATCTAGTTGGGCTAAGTTTAGTAGAAATATGTGTTTTTATGGTCGCCATCTATAACGAAGTTTAGGTAGTTCTTCTAGAGTAGGATAATGAGATATAGTAGAACCCTGTTTTTAATAGTTTTCGGATTATTTATTGTGGGTAGAAAACTACAATATTTTAAGAACAAAATAAGTAAATATTTGGTGAAATATTAAGCTGTATATTATAATTACTAAAATATCGAATGTTTATTGAATCAGTAGTCATTTATATACCAATGCTACACTTTTTTTAATTGGATTCACAAAAATATCAAATAAATAATAAAAATAGTGAAAATGTATAAGTGTAATTGTGTTATAATATTAAGCATCTGTGGTAGAGCTACTGTAAATATTTTTTACTTATATAGTATACACATTATTTCATTAAAAATTTCTACAATTTTATTGTAAGTATAACTTGACCCATATTTGTTCCTTTAATAACGGCCATATATTGTTTCACATTATTACGATAGGTGGATAATGTATTCCGCTAAGCTCTGGCCTAATGCCGCCTTCTTAAAATAAAATGAATAGTATAAGAAAAACGATGAAGGCAGGAGTCTTTGCCGCGAATACGATACATGTAAGTTGGACTTGCACACATTTTGTGAGGAGGTAGTTAGTTACCCTAGGTATGAAAACTTTCTTGAAAGATATCTTACCATACATAACCACACAAATAAGGAGCAAACACGGATTAATGGAAGAGCCAGAGTCAGATGATGAAATCGATTGGAGATTACTAATATTTATTTATTTATTTTATGCGCATTCCCAACGGGCTGAGCATTGCTATCGAAAACGGTAGTAGTTTCAACACATTGTGTGCCAATGTGTCTGCGTTTTACTTAATTTTTGTTTTAAATTTAAATTTTTGCTGTCTTTCAAATAAGAAAGATATTGTAATTATTCTGATATTATTTTCCATTTTTGTATGTATTTTGTATTGAAATGAATTATTTTTTTGAGCTTTACTTATTTTTTGTCAGTTATTTGACTTTTTTGGTGTTTTTTATATATGAAAGGCACATGTAACGTATGGGAGGGTGGGTTACCTCACGACATTTAAGCCTCATAAGGGCCCATTGTGCATCCTTCTAAGATGATATGCACCAAGTTTCGTGAGCCAGCCTACAGATTTAATGTAGGTGACAACGTCGCTAAGAGCTTATTTCAAATCGGTCGGTGTTAGCCGATATTCGCTAAATACAAATATTTTAATAAATCGTAGGGGGGACATGCTCGATGGTCTTCATCTTCTTGTTCGCACTTCTTGCAGTGTGTATTCTGAGAGCCCCATCAATATGAAGATGCTGCCATACTTGGACAATGACAAGCCATAGTCATTATATATGAAAAGGCCCAATCCTGCCTGAAAGATATTGCATTTTTTTCTGTATGTTTTAATTTTTTATGTTGCTATTATAATATGCTCATATTAAGTAAGAAATACATATGTCATTAACGAAAACGCATAGTTTGCGTACGTACCTTCCACCACCAATTTTTAAAAAAATTTTTTTTTCGAACCGAAATTTGTAGTATGTTTGGTAGAGGCCGCAATTGAGATTTCCCATTTAAAGTACACTGTGACGTCAATATTATTTGAAATGACATCGCTGTGAATAGAAACATTTCAGTCATACAAAATGAATTAATGTAGTTGACGTCTCCAAGAGTTGTGTGCTTCCCTTATATTGGCCGGTATTAGGTGTTTCTCACCAAACAAAAATTTTCCAATAAATGAAAGCGTTGGGCAATGGTAGCGGATATGCTCGATGGCCTCATCTTCTTGTTCGCACCTCCTGCAGAGAACAGATTCTGACAGCCCCATGATATGGGAATGCTTCCATACTTGGTAATAATCAGTCAGAATAACTATTAGGCGCAGACTATGTCTAGTCATATCAAATATTTGGCTATATATGTGTTTAAGACATTCATTGCAGATAAACACATACAATAAATATATCTTACGCTCAGCAACGGTGTCAACAGTGTGTGACGCGACACTGCGCCAGCCAATAAGAAGAGACGGTCCAAAAACCTTGCGCGGCGCGATGAATGTGCCGTCCGAACAAGAACGCGGGATTACATTGATTGATATTGACTATTTGACTTCTGCAACGCTCTTTTTTTTACGTTTATTTGGCTAATTATTTGTAATTATTCTATTAAAATAAAGATTAGAATCAGTGAAACATACAGTCCATAATTACATCAATTTCAACGATTTAACAATACGAAAGGCTTAATCCTGTGTCAAAAATAATGTATTTTTCAATGAAATACAAACTTTTTTCTTATTTTATATATCTGAAATTATACTTATGTTCACTTTTAACAAAAATAATAACATGTAACCTTTTCTAAAGAAAAACAACATTAAAACTGTGTATATTGTTTTATTTATATTCCAATTATAAATATAGATATATTAGTAATCTCCAATCGATTTCATCATCTGATTCTGGCTCTTCCATTAATCCGTGTTTGCTCCTTATTTGTGTGGTTATGTATGGTAAGATATCTTTTAAGAAAGTTTTCATACCTAGGGTAACTAACTACCTCCTCACAAAATGTGTGCAAGTCCAACTTACATGTATCGTATTCGCGGCAAAGGCTCCTGCCTTCATCGTTTTTCTTATACTATTCATTTTATTTTAAGAAGGCGGCATTAGGCCAGAGCTTAGCGGAATACATTATCTACCTATCGTAATAATGTGAAACAATATATGGCCGTTATTAAAGGAACAAATATGGGTCAAGTTATACTTACAATAAAATTGTAGACATTTTTAATGAAATAATGTGTATACTATATAAGTAAAAAATATTTACAGTGGCTCTACCACAGATGCTTAATATTATAACACAATTACACTTATACATTTTCACTATTTTTATTATTTATTTGATATTTTTGTGAATCCAATTAAAAAAAAGTCTAGCATTGGTATATAAATGACTACTAATTCAATAAACATTCGATATTTTAGTAATTATAATATTCAGCTTAATATTTCACCAAATATTTACCTATTTTGTTCTTAAAATATCGTAGTTTTCTACCCACAATAAATAATCCGAAAATTATCAAAAACACTGTTCTACTATATCTCATCATCCTACTCTAGAAGAACTACCTAAACTTCGTTATAGATGGCGACCATAAAAAACACATATTTCTACTAAACTTAGCCCAACTAGATGCCTAAAGGACCCGGCACTTTTTACCTGAGTTCGAGGTTTGCGTATTATTATACGTAGATCTTCACTAATCAAAACAATAGTTTAGTTGAAAACGTTGTGTGTCAATGTGTCTGCATTTTACTTATTTTTTTGTTTTAAATTTTTGGTGTCTTTCACCTGAGAAAGATATTTTAATTATTCTGATGTTATTTTTTTCCGTTTTTGTATGTATTTTGTATTAAAATAAGAAATTTATAGCCGTTTTGAAACCATACGCTGCGGAAGCTCATGATGTTTAAACTTTTTGGATACGTACGCTACTATATATCCTCTCAAAAATCCCCCACATCTTTAAAGCTCCTTCGATATTCACGCTCTGTACGGTACAATAGTTATACCCAATAGGTACTTATATTAAACTCACTACACTTCATGATATACATAGCAATTACTATACATAATGTACTTACACTCATACCACTTCATTGTGAACTTATTACACATGATATACATACAAGGTACCTATATGTGAATGGAGTATTGAAAAGTATTTGCGATGCTTATTATACATTGAAAGTTTCTTACTATGCAATTAGACTCAGTACAGTGTGTTCAGAATTGGGAAGTACTTGTTAACTAAATCCCCCACTTTTTCCAAGTTCCTGTCTCGATATTCATGCCGTGTATGCTTGCGCCCGGCCGGTTCCTCACTCTAATCATGGTGATCGAGAGTCAAGGATGTGCGGACTTCATCCCCCATTTATGTCTATTATTTAGAATGTACTTAGGATACAAAATGCTATATATGCTACACTCATTACATTTCAATGTGTATGGGGCGATGAGAGGTACTTATGATATTCATTACACATGGTGTATAGGGTGTCTGAAAAATACTTACTATGCAACTCATATTCATAATATACAAGCCTGAGAGGTACCCGCTAATTTTGTGAAGAATGGGGAACTATCCCTTACACCGATGTTTACGTCTTGCGCGTCTGCTGGAGACTAGCGCTTCACTATAGCTATGACGGTTGAGAGTCAAGGATGTGTTTAGGAATGCTCCGACGTATTTTCCCTATGCTACAATAGTAATCATTGAGATGTACTTAGACTTAACTCATTACACTATATCCTATACCTAGTAATTACTATCTAAGAGGTACTTACTATGCTCGTTACATGCTACCCGATATACATAGTAAATACTTACATCTATATATGTATGAAGTAATTACACCCATTACACTATGCATACCCTGTGGGTAATTGGGAGGTACTTATTATGCAATTACAATCATTACAGTATGGCGTGTACATGGTAATTGGGAGGTGCAATTGCATTTATTTACAGTACATGATGTAATTGGGAGGTACTTGCTAATTGCGCGTCTATCTCTGGCGCAGGCTACCCCTTCTTAGTCCCTTACCTCGATATTTCGGTTAAGCACGACCGTCTCTAACGCAGGCTAAGCACTCTAGGCACGACGGCCGAGAGTTAAGGACGTGCTGCCAACAGTAATCACTAGGAGGCACTTAGATAACATTCATTACACTACATTGCATACAGTCATTACTACCTAAGGTGTACTTACACTTTAATATGTATGGAGTAATGAGATGTATAGCCTGTGGGTAATTAGGAGGTACTTATTATGCAATTACAATCATTACAGTATGGCGTGTACATGGTAATTGGGAGGTACTTACTGTGCAATTGCACCTATTACAGTACATGATGTAATTGGGTGGTACTTACTGTGCAATTTCACTTATTACAGTACATGATGTAATTGGGAGGCACTTGCTAATTGCGCGAAGGGTGGGGGTACTTAGGATAATTACTAATTACCCAATTGTCTCTCTCTGTACCTCTTTCTCATTTCCAGAACCGGCCAATCTCATCTACTCCTATTCTAACTTATAGATTTTGAATTTTAGGACAGAAAAACGAAACAATTATCTGGTTATCAATATCGGAAACACAAACTACAGAAGAAGGAAAAATCCCTAAAACTGGCCGATTCTTTAAAAAAATATCTGCAAGGACAGGGACAGGGGGATATTTCACAATGTACTGCTGAGACGAGTTCTGAAGCTATTATTTCTAATGAAGCTGGAAGCAGTGAAACCTTAGTAGTAAACGAAAGATCTGGTTTTACTTCAACGTGTTTTACGGAGGAGATTTAAGATGAAACTCAAATGACCAAAAGTGACAATGACGACATTGAATCAAATTCGGAAGTTACCATGCAAATGAATTTGGACGAAGACGAAGATATTTTGTTATCAATGTTATCTGAAGATCCTGGGGAATGGCCAGACATTATAACTGCTGACTCTGCAAGAACTTTAGTTGAAAAAGGACCCTCTCAAGTAATTTTTGAGAACTTTCCAATAAGTGAAGGTGGGCGTAAGTTTTCTAAAAATTATTATTACCGTCAACTTCCAAACGGCGAAAAAACTAAAAGGAGGTGGTTAATCTATTCTGAATCTAAAAATTCGATTTACTGCTTTTGCTGTAAAATCTCTGGCAAAATCTCTAGTTCTAGTTCAACAACAAATTTATCTTGTAAACAGGGATGTTCTGATTGGCAACATTTGACACAAATTTTATCAAGACACGAGAAAGGTGTTTTTCATAACGAGAACGTCATATCTTGGTTTAATTTGTTAAATATGTTATCCAAACAATGTACGATAAATCAAAAATAGTTACGTTTAATTGAAGTAGAAAAAAATATTGGTAGGGTGTTATTGAAAGAATTATTTGTGTTATACAGTTTTTATCTAGGCAATGCCTTGCTTTACGTGGTCCGTGTAATAAATTATATGAAAATTATAATGGTAAATTCCTTAAAGCTATTGAAATGATTGCAAAATTTGACTCTGTAATGCAAGAACATGTTAGCCGAACACAAAAAGTCCAAAAAAGTGGCAAGGCAATGCCTAACTATTTAGGAAATAAAATTCGAAAGGTTTAATTAGTTCTAAAATTCGAAAAAATATTTTAGATTTAGTTAGAAAAAATAAATACTATTCAATTATGCTTGATTGTATGCCGGATATAAGCCATGTTGAACAAATGAGTCTCGTTATTAGATTTGTAAATTTAAACGAATCAACAAGAAAAGTTGAATTGCGTGAGCATTTTATAGAATTTTGTCCTATAACAGATTCAACCAGAGAAGGTTTGAGTAAATATTTAATAAACTTATTACAGAAATTAAATTTAAATTTTTATGACATGCGTGGACAAGGTTATGATAACGGTGCAAATATGCGGGAAATTCATAATGGATTGCAAAAAAAAATATTAAACTTGAATCCTAGAGCGTTTTTTGTACCTTGTTCAGCACATACCTTACATTTAGTCGTTAACGATGCTGCAAAGATTTCTTTTAAAACATCAGGTTTTTTTGATATCGTTCAAGAACTTTATGTATTTTTTTCAGCATCCACAAAAAAATCGCATATTTCGGGAACGGGAATAAATTTAAAGCCATTGAGTGAAACACGTTGGTCAAGTAGAATTGATGCGATAAAACCTTTACGTCATCGAATTGGTCAGATTTATGATGCATTAATACAAATAATGGAAAACAGCTCTTCCTCAAACGATTTAAATAGTTCACATCAAGCACGTTCGTTAGCTTCAAAAATTAAAAATTTTACATTTTTATGTTCAACAATTATTTGGTATAACATTTTGTTCAAAATAGATTCGGTTAGCAAAACTTTGCAAAATCCGGAAATAAATATAAAAATTAGTATAGATTATTTAAATAATTTAATAAATTATTTTTCAACATTGAGATCAGATGAAGGTTTTAATAAACTTCTTGTTGACGTTCACGAACTTGCTGAAGATCTAGAAGTTGAATCAAACTTTCCACTTTCTCAGACTATGCGACGTAGTAAAAAAAACGAAACAATTTGATTATGAACCGATGCAAAAACTCATTTCAAAGTGAATGTTTTTTTTCTCTATTTTGGACCGCATACTATCATCTTTACAAGAGCGATTCAAAGGATTGCAAAGTTTTAACGACATGTTTGGATTTATGTATAATATGTTCACCTAAACAAATGAGATATTGTTAAAATCATGTAAACATTTGAATTCTCTTTTGACGGATGATTCTCGTAACGAATTTGATATTGATGCATCTGATTTATATGAAGAAATTAAAACACTCAAGATTTACTTTGAATCAGCTTCAACTTCAGAAGGTTCTCAACAAGATCCTAAGTTCATTTTGGAGTTTATATTTCAAAATCAATTATTGTCAACTTTTCCAAATATTTCAATAGCCCTTAGACTTTTACTCATTTTGCCCGTATCAGTAGCCTCGGGAAAAAGATCGTTTTCTAAGCTAAAAATTATTAAAAATTATTTGAGATCTACCATGTTACAAGATAGACTCAATGATTTATCTATAATTGCCATAGAAAATGATATGGATTCCCTGAATTTGGAAGAATTGATTAGGAATTTTTCCGCAAAGAAAGCAAGAAAAACGATTTTTCTATGATTTCTTACAGTAGGGACAATGACAATCCATTTTTAAACTAGTAAAAACATGTCATTCATGTCATGTAAACTTATTATTCAGCTAGTAAATTTGCAGCAACAATGCAACAAAAAATAAATATAATTTTGTAGTATATTCATTAATGTTAAACTAACTGATCCGATTGTATTAGATCAATTAGATATCACTTTGTAATGCTATAACATTTTTATTTTTGTTATACATATTATAAATAGAATATTTTATGTTTTAGTTTTATTCAGTTAATTAAAAAATTACTGTTAAAATTGTAGTTTTTATTAGTGAGATGCAAACTTTCACCTAAATATTTTTGCTATTACTCAAAAATATTTAAATGAAAACAATATTAACTAACTTTATGTCATGTCTTGAATTACATTTTTGACGAAAGTATTTTGAAATAGGGGCGGCTAAATTTAAGTTTTGCACACGGGCGGCCAAATGTCACGGCACGCCCCTGCCCATCAACTCTGATATTTATGTTCAAGAAGCACCAAATAGTGGTTGGACGCCCGGAGTTGTAATACAGAAAATAAGGGATATATGTTATAGAGTCAAATTGGAAAATGGTTTTGATTTAGTTCGAAACCGAAAATTTATGAAAATAGTAAATAAAAAAATCAAACAATCAGATAAGAAATAAAATCAAAACCATTTTCCAACCAGCAATAACTATAAACCTGTTAGAAAAATATCTCCGGAGAATAATATTTTTTAGAAATAGAGGAAGATAAGATAGAGACTGAAGTCAGTGAAAAAAGTGAAATAAACAGAAGTGTGGGTAGTGAGAGAGATAGTGCAAAAAGAAAGTGCTTCCGATATAAGGAATAGTGAATCAGAATCAGAAGATGATAGTAACAATGAGGAACTAGTGTTAGAGGATAGAAATAACATATTGTTAAGTGGCTGAACTAACTTACCTCCTCAGAGTTACAGTACAGAGGAGAAAGTAACTTCTTCAGGTAAATTAGTTAAACCACCAGATAAGCTAAACCTCTAAAAAGGGGAGATGTTAGGATTAGTGTTTTAATATAAGTTGGCACCAACGAGTGTCAATCCAAGTTGACAGATTACTGATCTGTCAACTAGGAACTAACAGTCGACATTGTCAATTGTCATGTTACCGAATTTATTTATGGAAGACTATATTTAATAAAGTATTAAAAACTCTTAATAATTACTTAATATAACCTGGAAATAATACCTTCACAATAAGTACTGAGTACTCTAAAACGTAAAGTCGAGTACTGACCAGCTTTGAGTGCAAATAAAATATATTCTTAGCATATGCATAATCTTAAAAAGTATATACTAAAAAAGAATGTATAATTATTGCGTGGACAGTAAAATAAAACCATTAAAACTATAAAATTAATTATAGATTCAGTAAAACCTATAATAAAATTCATCAGTATGACTTACAGCAATATTACCTGTGTAGTAAGCTGACAAATGCACTTGATACAGCCCCTCGAACAAAAAAAAATAAGAACATTTGGTTAGCTACTGTAAATTAATAAATAAGAATACCCTTACGTATTTCCACAACTATACATACTACAAGAAGAATCTAACATTTCTTAATAAATATAGAGGATGTATTCCTGCATGGATCTACGAAAAAAAGTCGCGAACATTTGGTCCCGCGAAAAAATGTCGCACACAAAAAGGTCGCGAGCAATTGATCGCGCGAAAAAAAGGCGAGTAGGAAAATAGCGCGTAACAATGTTGATATTTCTATTATTATCTTTTATTATCTTTTAATCCCAATGAAAAACAATCATTGGTCTTAAAGTGTTATAATGAGGGCATCGTAATAAGAAAGGTTTGGTAAAATTTAGTATTCATAGATTTGTTTTGAAAATCTTTATATTGCAGGTAACCTTTTAAAGTATTGTAACACGAGTGTGGGTTGAAACTATTTATTTGATTAAAATACAAAATAACTATCCCAACGCGTAAACTATTTACAATTATTACTATTTACAATTGAAACGTTGATCCGCCACGCGCTGACCGGCTTTCTATCTTCCACTAAAAATTGACAGACATATCATCAATAATCCATGGTAACGGCTTCCATGACCGTTCTCGATCATTCCTCACACTTTCTCCAAGTTTATGTCAGCCTGCCCGATTGTAGGTTGGGTTTCCTGTCACCTTGACGGTTCGTTGTCTCGTACTGTTGTGGCAAACCCTGGCACTGTCTCGTCCGTAGAGCCAAACCGTTACACTGCCCCCTCCTCAGATGCATTCCTCCTGGAATGCTGTTGATGTCTTCAAGGTTCTCTCCGTCGTGGAGCCGCTGTATTCGTACATCTTCATCGTGGTCTCCGGCGAATGGTGCTAGTCGATCAGAATGGACTACTATCGGTTTTCCTCTGGGAGCCTTGTAGATTCGATAGACTACGTCATTGATCCTCTTCCTGATGACATATGGACCCTCCCAGCTCTTCTGCAGCTTTGGACAGAAGCCCCGCCTTCTTCGTGGGTTGTAGAGCCATACCAGGTCACCTTCCTTATAGCAGGACTCTGCTGCTCGGCTGTCGTAATACTTCTTCATTCGGTCGCTAGCTAACTGCAGGTTGGTCCGTACTAGCTCATGGGTATCTCCCATCTTCCTGCGGAGGTCTGACACATAATCTTCTCCGGCCATGTCTTCACCAGGTTTGGAACCAAACATCAGATCACATGGCAGCCTCATCTCTCGACCAAAGAGTACTTTTGACGGTGTCTGTCCTGAGGATTCATTAACAGCTGATCTGTAGGCCATCAAGAACAGTGGAATGTGCTCGTCCCAGTCCCGCTGATGATCGGAGACAACCTTCGATAAGTGCCTGATCAATGTTCTGTTCATGCGTTCCACCATTCCATCGGACTGCGGGTGTAGGGCCGTTGTTCTGGTCTTCCGTTACCCAACTTCTGGCAGACGTCTTGGAACAGCTTGCTTTCGAAGTTCCTTCCTTGATCGGAATGTAGTTCCGAGGGCACCCCAAATCGGCTGATGAATTCTTTCACCAGGATGTCAGCGAGGGTGGCAGCTTCTTGGTTGGCAACAGCATACGCTTCTACCCACTTGGTGAAGTAGTCCATTACGACGAAAATGTACTTCTTCCCTGCATCGGTTTCTGGCAGAGGACCCAGTACATCTACAGCGATCCTCTCGAATGGGCTTCCTACGATGTACTGCTGCATTCCAGCCCTACGCTTGCGTTGTGGTCCGTTGCTCGCCGCACAGGTGGCACATCTTCGGCACCAGTCTCTTACGTCGTCGGAGCAGCTCACCCAGTAGAACCTTTCTCGAACCTTCTGTAACGTCTTCTTCACACCCAGGTGTCCTCCTGATGTTCCATCGTGAAGCTGTCGTAGTATCTCTGGTATGCAGGTCTTCGGGACTAGCAGCTGCCTCTTTGATTCAGTGCCATCGGCATTTTCAACGATTCTTTTTAGCAACCCCTCTTCAATCACCAAGGAGTTCCACTGAGCCCAGTAGGATTTCAGTCCTGGTGAAGATGATGATACCTCTTGCCAGGTTGGACGACGATTTGCTGACACCCATTCTCTAATTCTTTTCAGGTCAGGGTCGCTCTCTTGCTGCTCTTGAATCCTTCCTTTGGACCATTCCTCGCTGACGACTTTAGTCTGGCGCAGGCTGGCTTCCTTCTCCTCAAGGCGACTGCAATGGGAGCAATTCTGTTGGCAAGGTCTTCTGGAAAGGGCGTCGGCGTTGCGGTGGCTCACCCCGGGTCGGTGTTCGATGTGGAAGTCGTATTCCTGCAGTTTTTCCATCCATCTCGCTACTTGTCCTTTAGGATTCTTGAAATTAAGTAACCACTTCAAGCTGGCATGGTCAGTTCTGATCAGGAACCTTCACCCATACAGGTACTTGTAGAAATGCTCAACGGACTTCACCACTGCTAGAAGTTCTCGCCTGGTGACACAGTAGTTACGTTCAGGTTTGGACAACGTCTTGCTGAAGTAACCAAGGACTCTTTCCCGACCATCCTGGAGCTGTGATAAAACGGCACCGATTCCCACGTTGCTGGCATCAGTATCGAGGATGAACTTTCCTTCGGGAAGTGGATAGCCTAGGATCGGAGTCGACGTCAGCTGTTTCTTCAGAGCGTCGAAGGCTTCTTGGCATTCTTCATCCCAGCTGAAGCTTCTACCTTCCTCAGTCAATCGGGTCAACGGCTTGGCGATGTCTCCGAACATCTTAACGTAGCGGCGGTAGTAAGAGCAAAGTCCAAGGAAGCTTCTCAGTTGGTGCTTATCGGAGGGGACTGGCCATTGCTCGACTACCTGAATCTTGTCTGGATCTACGGCGACACCTTCTCTGCTAACTATATGTCCTAGGTAGCTGACCTCGGTTTGGAACAGGTGGCATTTTTTTACGTTTAACGTCAGGTTTGCAGCTTGAAGTCTCTTGAAAACCTCTTCGAGGTTTAGCAGGTGTTCGTCAAACGTCCGCCCCAGTATGATGACATCATCTAAATAAACGAGACAGGTTTTCCGGGATAAACCCCTGAGGATGTTTTCCATCAGTCGTTCAAAAGTGGCTGGAGCGTTGCAAAGACCAAATGGAAGGACTGTAAACTGCCACAAACCAGTTCCGCTGGTGAACGCCGTCTTCTCTTTGTCGGCGGGATCCATTTCTACCTGCCAATAACCGCTCTTCAGATCCAGGGTAGAGAACAGCTTGGAACCCGCTAGTGCATCTAGGGCGTCGTCGATTCTTGGCAGAGGGTAGCTGTCCTTCTTAGTGACATCGTTGAGCCTGCGGTAGTCGACGCAGAACCGTGTTGATCCATCCTTCTTCTTCACCAGTACTACGGGAGAGGCCCAGGGGCTGCTGGAAGGTTCAACCACTCCGTCTTTCACCATCTCCTGGAGCGTTCTCTCCGCCTCTTCCGTCTTGACTTGGGGCAGTCGTCGAGCAGCTTGGCGGATAAGGCGCGCCTCACCAGTGTCAATTTTGTGTCTTACTATGCTGGTTCTTCCTGGTCTGCCATCCGTCGAACCCAGAATGGAACGGTAGCGGTTGACTAGGTCTCTCACCTTCTTCCTCTCTTGTTGAGACAGGGATGGACCGACAGTGGCTAGGATCTGTCCGAGTTTGTCTGACTTCCGTTCTTCCTCAGCAATCCCTTGGTAAATCACTGCTGTTACTGGCTCGAAAGTTCCTACTTGAGCGCCTTTCTTGAGGGTGACTGGATGGTCGTTGATGTTGATGAGACGAACAGGCACATTTGCAGCGGACTTGATTAGTGCCTTACCAACGAGGATGCCTCTTCCTAGCTCCTGGTCGTGGTTTCTGGGCTCCACCATGGCTGGAATTCCGTCTTGGATGGACCCGTTCAGACGAGCTACGGTTATGGACTCACATCTTGCTGGGAGTTCGACGTCTTCGGCTAGCATTACCTCTGCGACGGCTGTCTCACGTTGGTGAAGAATCAACTCTTCGGCGCCGATGTGGATGACTCGTTGCCTCAAGTCTAACTGGAAGCCATAGATATCCATAATGTCCATTCCTAAGATGACGTCCTCTTCGATGTCGGCTACTAAGGCAGGGTGTGAAACATGGGTGGAACCAAACTGTATTCTTACGTCTACCTCACCGTGGACCTTGGCTGCTTCTCCTGTAGCGGTTCGTAATCGCTACCTGGTGGGTGACATCTTCTGTTTCCTGGCGACTCCTCGGCGGACGATGGTCTTCGTTGCTCCGGTATCCACCAGCATTGAATACCTCTTGCCGTCTACGGTGCCGTCTACATAGATGCTGCTGGGACGGTGACTCAGTGAAGCCAGGACGAGGAGAGGGTCTTGCAGGCTATTTCGGGTCGATGTCGCCCTCCTGGAGTCGACCCGTTCTAGTTTTCCGGCTGCCTGGGTGGTCTTGTCACGATGCTGGCATGTACTTCTGACGTGACCAAGTTCTCCGCAGCTCCAACATCGTACTGATCTCCTCTTCTTTGTCGCCATAGTCTTCATCAGGCTCACCAGCTCTTCTAGGATCTCCCTGTTGGACTCTCCATGGTGTTCCTCTTCGCTGGAGTGGCTGGTGATGGCTCGGACTCGGTCATGGGCACGGGACGCTGCAGTTGCTGCTTCAAACTCCAACGCCGTTGACAGTGTATCCACCAGGACCTTGGGACGGACTAGGCGCAGTGCTCTCTGCAACTCCTGGTCTCTCATTCCATCGACGAACGCTTGGACAGCTAGGCATTCGAGTACGCTTTCAGGGGCCGAGGGTTAGGCAAAGCGTACCATCCGTGCAACGTTGGCTTCGAACTCCTGGATGGACTCACCTGCCTTCTGTCTTCTATTCTTAAGTTGGGACTGGTAGACTTGTTCCAGGTGTGCTTGGCCGTACCTCATCTCTAGACGCTTCACCAGTTGATCGAAGTCTTTGGACTCGTCGGCATGGAGGTTCTGCAGGACATCTAAAGCATCACCACGTAGGGCAACTGTGAGTGCTACTGCCTTCTCCCCAGGGGACCATCCGTTGGCGTCGGCCGCTGCGTTGAACTGCTTGAGATAGTTGGGCCAGAAGGTCTTGCCGTCGAAGGTAGGTGGCTTCATTCTGGCTTTGGTCTCACCTACAGCGCCGAAGTCTCGTCGATCTTCACCTCTTGAAGACTGGCGGGAGAATCGTTCTTCGATCGCATGGAGCTTGATCTCGAGAGTTGAAAGATTGCTCTTCAGCCTTTCTACCACGGGGTTGGGTTCCTCTTCTCTGCTTCCAGGAGGTGGCGGATTGGACAGGGAATCTTGTAATTTCTGGATCTCTTCTTCGACGCCGGATATTCTTTCCTCCTGCTGAGCGATCACACCGGATATTCTTTTTTCCTGTTGAGCAATCACACCGGTTATTCTTTCTTCCTGCTGAGCAATCACACCGGATATTCTTTCTTCCTGTTGGGAAATTTCTGCTCGCAGTTCTGCTGCCTGGTTAGCCATGGCCCGGGAGAGGTTGGAGACTTCTTCATTAACCTCATGAACCTCGGTGGACATGCTGGTCATCTTTTCAGCAAGCTCATCTCGCTGATTGGACATCTCGGAGGACAGGCTGGTCATCTTTTCAGCAAGCTCATCTCGCTGATTGGACATCTCGGAGGACAGGCTGGTCATCTTTTCTGCAAGCTCATCTCGCTGATTGGACATCTCGGTGGAGAGCTTGGATACTTTTTCACTAACCCTCGTAGACTGAAGGGACATCTCGGTGGACAGGTTGGACATCTTTTCGGCAAGCTCGGCGTGGAGAAAGGACTTCACAGCCTTCAGGGAGGGATCTTCAAACTCTATGGTATCAGGATCGTCACCTCGACTTTCGTAGTACTCCCTCAAACGTGCTACCAACACCGTCTTGGGTCCCGTCGTGTTTAGCTCAAGTTCTTCTAGCTCTCTTCTGAGCTCTGCAACCAGCAACTGATTTATCTTCTTAGACATCTTCTTTCTTCATCCCACACCTGACACCAATTGTAACACGAGTGTGGGTTGAAACTATTTATTTGATTAAAATACAAAATAACTATCCCAACGCGTAAACTATTTACAATTATTACTATTTACAATTGAAATGTTGATCCGCCACGTGCTGACCGGCTTTCTATCTTCCACTAAAAATTGACAGACATATCATCAATAATCCATGGTAACGGCTTCCATGACCGTTCTCGATCATCCCTCACACTTTCTCCAAGTTTCTGTCAGCCTGCCCGATTGTAGGTTGGGTTTCCTGTCACCTTGACGGTTCGTTATCTCGTACTGTTGTGGCAAACCCTGGCACTGTCTCGTCAGTATGTTAGATTGGTAGGTGCTGCGGTGCAATGTGCATGATAACGTCTTCAATTTCCCACGCGACCATCTGGCGGTCACCTGGCATCCGGCCATCTGGCGGCCATATGGTGAACACCTGGCATCCGGCACATTTGGCGACCACCTGCATATGGCCATCTGGCAGCCATCTGGCGGCCACCTGGCATCCGGCCATCTGGCGGCCATATGGTGAACACCTGGCATCCGGCACATTTGGCGACCACCTGCATAGGGCCATCTGGCGGCCACCTGGCATCCGGCCATCTGGCGGCCATATGGTGAACACCTGGCATCCGGTTCTCACGCGAACACCTGCACCCGGCCATCTGGCGAACACATGGCATCCGGCACATTTGGCGACTACCTGCATATGGTGAACACATGGCGGCCATTTGATATCACCCCCTTTCCCCCCTCCCCCCCACTTTTATTTGCTCTCTATTTAAAGCATCGCTTTATTTTAGCATCTCAGTTACGATGAATACATGTAATAAGTGTGGTAAGAGCTTCACGCGGGCTACTAGTCTTCGCCGTCACCAATTAAGTAGATGTGATGAGAACTGTCCAATCCCAAAGAAGAGGATAAGACCTCTCGGTATTGAAGTGATTGATGGTAGTGTTTCAAAACTTACCCATGCTTTTAAAAACAGAATTGCATCATTCCGGATTACCAGTACACATTCAATATCGCATAGTGATTTCCTAGATGATATTAAACCAAAAGTTTTGGGAATTATTAATGACCATCTCCAGAGGTATACGTCATTGAAGATTAACTTTGAATTGTTTGGCATTTATGTAAAACCAGATGCGAAATTATCTGATATCAAGTCCATGAACACCAAAAACGAGATAGTAACAGTTAGTAGTAATTTAAATAAGATTTTTGAAAAATTTAAAGAGGATATAATGGTCCAAGCTTCAGAATTTCAAGAAAAAGACTCGAACTGGTCATTGCAGGAAATACTGTTCCTTGATGTTAATATTAACCGATATAGTGCCATAGCAGCTTCATCATACATACAACTCCCATGGTTTATTAAGAAAAAATGTGCTGTATTAAACATTAAAAACATAGATAATAAGTGCTTCGCTTGGTGTGTGAACGCGGCCATTTTCCCCGCTACCGGTGATCCCGCCAATCCAGAATCGTATCCTCCATATGATTTCGATTTCGATAACATTGAGTTCCCCATTAAATTAAGTGATATTAAAAGATTTAAAAAACTCAACAATATTTCTGTAAATGTGTATGGATTGGACACTTAGTTTAAAGGTCCGAAAAAGCAATATGAAGTTGTTGGACCTCTGCATTTTACTTCACAAAGAAAACCAACCCATGTAAATCTACTTCTTCTAACTGGTAATGATCAAAGTCATTACTGTCTTATTACTGACTTGAGTAGACTGGTTAGAAGCCAGAAGACTACACACGAAACTAAACTTCATTTCTGCGATGGGTGTCTCCAATCCTTTAATACGACGGAAAAACTCAGTAGTCATCAGGAAAATGATTGCACTCACGTTTACACCAAACTACCAAGTACGGACTTGAAAATTAATAAGTGCGGTGAACAGCTCCCTGAAAACATCCTTAAGTTTGTAAATATAGAAAAGAAGCTACCGGTCCCATTTGTGATCTATGCGGACTTTGAAAGTTTGTTAATGCCATTACAAGGCGCAGAACCATATGATGGAAAATCTTTTACAACTAGAGTTGCAGAACACGTGCCGTATTCATTTGCCTTTTATGTCAAGTGTAATTATGATGACAGATTATCACAACTAGTAACATATGAAGGCGAAGATGCTGCTCAAATTTTTGTACAAAAACTTGATACTGTTGTACACGATTTATATAATCATCACCTGAAACACGTGAAACCGATGCTTCCATTGACAAAAGAATAGAAAAAGATACATGAAAACGCTACATTGTGTTATTTGTGCCAAAAATCGTTCAATCTTTTAAACCGAAAGGTCCGAGATCATTACCATTTAACAGGTCAATATAGAGGACCAGCACATAATTCATGTAATATTAATTACAAGATCTCAAATACTATACCAGTGTTCTTCCATAATTTAAGCAACTATGACTGTCACCTGTTTATTAAAGAACTATCAACAAAAGGAGAAAGAGTATCGGTCATTGCTCAGACCAAAGAAAAGTATATTTCTTTCTCTAAAGCAATACTAGTTGAAAAAGCAGAAAATAAACATGTATACATGTCTCTGAGATTTGTAGATTCATTTAGATTCCTAGCAAAGTCTCTGGATAATTTAAGCACTACTTTGGATTCCAGCCAGTGTGTGAAAGTTAAAAAACATTTTCCAGACATTAATCAGTTTGAGTTAATGAGGCGTAAAGGAGTCTTTCCATATTCCCACATTGACATCATTGAGAAGATCAAGGAAAATCAACTACCATCTAAAGATAAATTTTATAACACACTAACAAGTGAGCACATTTCTGATGAGGACTTTGAAAGAGCCCAGGAAGTTTGGGATATATTTAAGTGTCAATCTTTAAGTGATTATGCCATGCTTTATTTAAAGTCAGATGTACTACTATTAGCAGATGTTTTTGAAAACTTTAGGAAAGTTTGTCTTAAAGAATACCATCTTGACCCCTGCCAATACGTTACAGCGCCATCTTTAAGTTGGGATGCTATGTTATATAAAACCAAAATTCAACTGGAGCTATTAACAGATATCGACATGGTGAATTTCTTCAAAAAGGGCATTAGAGGCGGTGTAGCACAATGTAGTAAAAGAGAGGCCGTAGCAAATAATCAATATGTGAGTAACTTTGATCCACAGAAACCAGAAAAATACATAATGTACTTGGATGCTACGAATTTATATGGGTCTGCAATGAGGCAATATCTACCATATGGTGGTTTCAGATGGTTACATAACGAACTCCAAAACTTTGATATAAATATAGATGATGAATCACCACAGGGGTATGTTCTAGAAGTAGATTTGGAATACCCAGCCCATCTACATGATGCTCATAATGATCTACCCTTCTGCCCGGAAAGCATAGCACCACCTAAAAGTAAAATAAAAAAACTAATACCAAATTTATATAACAAAACCAAATACATCATCCACTATAGAAATCTAAAACAATGCCTTCGACATGGTTTAAAACTGAAGAAAATCCATCGTGTGCTGAAGTTCAATCAATCACCATGGCTTAAAAATTACATCGATTTAAATACATCACTTAGAAATAATGCAAAAAACGAATTTGAGAAAGATTTGTTCAAGCTCCTTGTTAACGCCATCTTTGGTAAGACAATGGAAAACATAGAGAAAAGAATAAATGTCCGCCTTTGTACTCGCTGGACAACTAAAACAAGGTCAATTGGAGCAAGAGCACTGATAGCCAAACCAGAATTTAAATCTTGTTCTGTCTTCAATGAGAACTTGGTGGCCGTCCAATTGGGAAAAACCAAAATTATACACGACAAGCCCCTATACGTAGGCTTCTCGATATTGGATATATCAAAAACTGTAATATACAATTTCTATTATGGATATATTAAAAGCAAATACGGAGAAGATGCTACCCTATTGTACACAGATACTGATTCACTGATTCTCGAGATATGCACACCCAACTTCTACGAGGATATGAAAGAAAATTTACATTACTTTGACACCTCCAACTACCCAGTCGATAACATACATGGTATATCTAAAACAAAGTCTATCCTTGGTAAAATGAAGGATGAATTCGCATCGGCACCAATTAAAAGTTTTTATGGTACAGGCGCCAAAGCTTATTGTGTGGAAGCCAACAAGCTGCTGAAAAAGGCAAAAGGCGTATCCAAGCATATCACCAAACACCAACTCCAGCTGAGTGACTATGTTCGCATTGTAAAAGATGGTGGGACCATATTTAGAAAAATGTATGTTTTTGTTTCTGACATGCATACAATCTATACCGAATTGAGAAACAAGGTAGCTCTCTCTGCAAAAGACGATAAAAGATATGTCATTCCTGGTGATGTAAAAACTCTTGCCTGGGGGCATCTACTCCTTAATCCTCCAGGAACTTTGGATGATTTACTTGCAGCCATGGATGAAATGGATCCAAAACCCATGGAAGATTTGGTTGAGGAGGAGCCAACCCTAGATGATATACCACTAGATGATTTGTTTATTATATCAGATTTTGAATATAATACATATCTGTCAATTTCAAGTAAATAAAACACTCTGTATTAACATATCTTTTTATTTAAAACCTTATACAATTCTAATATTAGAAGTATAGCTGAAAAAGTTGAACATGTTGCAATGTAATATATGATAGCGGATATCTTCTCAGGTTGTTGTTCCTGGGGCACAGAATTAAGGGGCAACCAATCGGAATATTCGGCCTTACCATTACCATGTACAATATTCAATTTATATCTAGAACTATTTTTAGGTATTTCGGATTGCAGAGTTGGAATATTGTTTGACACGTATGTTGTCATTCTTGACCATTTCACAGGCCATGTCTCATTCAATACGCCATTACTATCAAAACATATGAAAACTTCTCTGGCGTTGAATGGCTGCTGGACCAGGAGAAGATTCCCCAGAATCGCATGTAAAATGATAAACTTTGGTGCCAACATGGTACTAGACTATCTCTAGAATGCGCTCGCTATTTATATTGTCAATTATAATTTAAAAGTGACACCTTCCCCCACTCCTAAGGCCTGTCTCTCGCGAATCATCTCCAGACTTGTTCATTCTTGTCAACATCTGGTGTCTAGACAATATCCGGTTGATGTCAATAACCTCAGACTTGTACATTCTAAGCTCTTATAAAATAAAAAGACATCATAGGAGTGGGGGGGGAGGAGATGGATATAAGAACCGAAGAAACAATGATATTAATTCAAAATTAATTAATCTGTCTTTAACGATGGAAGCTACAGTACCGTATTTGGGTGAGCGTCGTTTTTACCTAAACCCATCCAACTCAAAGTTTGTGTCGGTGTGTTTAACATATAACCTATTGTTTGAACCAACTGTTGTCATCAGTGGAAACAAAAAAGATTATGTGATGTTCAGTGAAACCGAGTGGAACAGCTTTCTATCACATAAAATTGTGATTGATAATTTCATGGCTGGTAGCCACCAACAACCAATCGATGATGGTAAATATAGACTAGAATTTATGCAGTTACCCTGCATGTCTGCTGTTAAAATTTCAACAAGTAACTCACAGATTATTTTGGGGGCCAACTCTATTTCAACGCTTTGGAAAATACTCCCCATCATTAACCACCAATTGGAAGTTTTAAGAAAAGAGAAATTTAATAGTACCCTTAAAATATTGAAGATGGGGATTGATTCCAACAATCCCATTGAAACTGGTCTCAAGATAATGGAACCAATAAAGAATATAAATAAAACCACATATGGTATGGCGCTAGAACTTCTTTATAGATATCCAGAGCTTTTCAATGATCAAGTTTAATGACCATGTAAAAATACACTACATTGAACCAAAATGTTCATGTAGGACCAGATATTGGGAATTTGTGGCCGTCGACAGAGCAAGATTCCAAAGAAGAATCGAAGAAACTGCTAAAATTATTAATCCTGTATTAGAAAAAAGAAATAAAATACATATTTAAAAAAAGTTTTTTATTTTAGTATTATATAACATTATTTTTATTAATCCATGAATTATGTGAACTATCCATTCCAAGCCATTTTACAAACACTTTATTTTCCTTTCTCCTTAAAACTTTTTCAACTAAATAGATATCGGGAAATTGTGCCTTTTGCAATTCTTCAGTATAGAAACCACCTCTAATTTCTTCATTTTTGATGTCTTCCAAAATGTATGTAGTTGGATTTGTATATTTTACTTTTTTAATTGTAAAAATTTAATTGGTCCAATTGGGAGTATATCCTTTTTTAAAGACACTACGATATTTACTTATTCGAACATGATCTCCAACTTTAAATTTAGGTTTGCGTTTATCAATGGTTTTTAAGTAGTTAAATGCAGTAACATACTTTGCGTTTCTCTGATTAACTTTGGTGGGAATAGCACCCGTTGTAGAATGTCTCGTATTATTGTATGTATTCACAATGTCAGGAAGTATTTTCACCCATTTATATGAACCCTGTAAACTGAATTGTTTCCACAATAAAGACTTTAGAGTTCTTATGGCTCTCTCGGCGATGCTTGCTTTCAAATTTGAAAAACTGCTATAATGGTTAATTCCATGTTTCTTCATTAATTGATTAAACTCCTTATTATAGAATTCTGTTCCATTGTCCGTCTGAAGATTTTTAGGCGGGGGCATTTTATTCAAAATACTTTTCATAGCAACAACAATTTCTTTACCAGTTTTTGTTTTTAAAGGTAGTGCCCACACAAATTTACTGAATGCATTAATGACTACAAGAATATAGTTATAACCACCATTTTCTTTTGAAAACTGCGACATAATAGCCAAATCGGCTTGAATTAAATCGTTTAAACCTTTCACGATTACATGACGTCTTTGATAATTTATTCGAGCTGGTTTATGAAGTTCTTCAACAACTCGCAATTTAGACATTTTTAACTAGGGGGCACTGTAGTACTATTTCAATGCAGATGGAAGCAGGTTTACCAAGTTTGAATCTAATAACGTCCCCTTTTATAATGTTTATATTAACTAATTCATGAAATTTGTAACTAAGCTGATTTAGTAAAACATCACCATCAGCTTTGTAATGAGCAACATTATCAATTTTACCTGATAAAGGAAACTTAAAAGCAATACCACCATTATCCAACACGTAATATTCTTTATTTAAGCTCGTTTTTTTCTCTCCCTTCAAACGAAGCAGACACTTGACATGATAGTCAAAAGACTCACAAAAATAAAACGGAGCATTTAATTGCGGGGATAAAACAACCTCATCATCACCACTAGAGAGGTAGTGTTGATTAAACTTGTTGAGAGGCATTATTAAAATGATGCTATAAAGAGGAATCTTCTTTATTTATCTTTTTCCAAAGGACATTGAATTATAAATTCAACAAAAAGTTCATCTGAAGTAGAAGTTATATAAAATTGAAGTATGTCACCCTTATTTATAATATTTGAATTTAATATCTTTTCTATATTATCGCTTTCTGTTTTATATAAAACACTAAGGTTGGTTGGATAACATTGAATGTTTTCAACTTTACCGGTAATTGGTATTTTATATTTACTAGTATTATTATCTAGTCGATAGAAACCATATTCACCTTTATGCCCATGAATAGTAAGCACACATTTACTATGATATTTAGAAGGTTGACAAATATAAAATGATGATGTTGGGATAGATGAAACAATTTCATCAGAAGATGTAGATGATAGGTAATGTTGATTGAACTTGTTGAGAGGCATGTTTTAAAATGAATGTTAGATTAAATTAATATGTATTTATAAGATTATTCCACCTTCCCGTAGTTCTTCTATGATAGAAACTATTTCGTTGTGGTGTGCATTATTACCAGCCATTTGAGACGCCATAAGCAAGCGTAGTCTGTCAACCAACTCGTTAAAATCATCAAAATATTTGTATTCCACTTTTTTGTTATTAAAATCCATTAAACCTTCTCCATGTTTTTCCATGAGGTTTGTTTTAGAAGTTTTACTTCTTAAATTACGTTTTGGTGTTTCCAGAATTGTTGACTGCTGTTTTTCATGTGTTTTTTTTTTTAATAATAGGTTTAATAATTTCTACAAACTTTTTAGCATTTGAAGTCGATAAACCCCTTGATGGATCATAGCCCAAAAACTGTGCATTGCTCTTCTTAATAATATTTATATAAGTATTTAAATCCTGTGGTGTAAATTCTATAGGATTTTGCTTAAAAAGTAATTCGTAAAGACCTTTAGTTCCCTCGTATTCTTTTTCTTTGACTTCTACGTTACCACTCTCTTTGAAAATTATAGGTGAGTCACCAATAGCCCAATCACGAAATTCGGGGCTAAAATAAACACCAAATGTATTGTCATAAGCATTTTCGGTATCACTAATTTTTCCTTCTATATATTCTCTAATTAAAGGATGAAACTTGTTTAAATACAAGTTTGGTAACTCATTGAAGGTGGAAATTTCATTTAAATCAGGTTCAATAACAGGTTCAAATTCATGACTTTCGATTTGAGTACTTAAATTTGGAAAAATCTTGGAGTATTTTGATTGGGGGGTGCTGGGGCTTTCAACTTTTAATTCCTTTTTGATAATTGGAGGTTTTGCCTTAGAAAATAATTCTTGGATAGGATTTACTAGTGGTTCTAACTGTTCTCGATATTGTTTCTGGGTCTCTTGTCTTTGTTGCTTATAAAGTTTAAATTTTCTTTTAATAGCTTGTCGAGAATGAAGAAGTTCTTTTCCCAATTGTAACATTGTAACTAATATATTTTGTATTATCACGGCTTTATATATGAATCGAATCCTTTTCGATATTTTCCACAGTCTTTATCGATTACCAGAAAGCCGAACTTATCGTTCCAACAGGTAGCACCGATATCTTTGAACTGATGGAAATTCATATCGATTATATGATTATCATAAATATGTTTCAAATTAGTCATGTCTTGTACAAAAATAATTAAAAGGTTGGTATTATCCCGGACGAGTTGTTATTACATTGCAACATGTTCAACTTTTTCAGCTATACTTCTAATATTAGAATTGTATAAGGTTTTAAATAAAAAGATATGTTAATACAGAGTGTTTTATTTACTTGAAATTGACAGATATGTATTATATTCAAAATCTGATATAATAAACAAATCATCTAGTGGTATATCATCTAGGGTTGGCTCCTCCTCAACCAAATCTTCCATGGGTTTTGGATCCATTTCATCCATGGCTGCAAGTAAATCATCCAAAGTTCCTGGAGGATTAAGGAGTAGATGCCCCCAGGCAAGAGTTTTTACATCACCAGGAATGACATATCTTTTATCGTCTTTTGCAGAGAGAGCTACCTTGTTTCTCAATTCGGTATAGATTGTATGCATGTCAGAAACAAAAACATACATTTTTCTAAATATGGTCCCACCATCTTTTACAATGCGAACATAGTCACTCAGCTGGAGTTGGTGTTTGGTGATATGCTTGGATACGCCTTTTGCCTTTTTCAGCAGCTTGTTGGCTTCCACACAATAAGCTTTGGCGCCTGTACCATAAAAACTTTTAATTGGTGCCGATGCGAATTCATCCTTCATTTTACCAAGGATAGACTTTGTTTTAGATATACCATGTATGTTATCGACTGGGTAGTTGGAGGTGTCAAAGTAATGTAAATTTTCTTTCATATTCTCGTAGAAGTTGGGTGTGCATATCTCGAGAATCAGTGAATCAGTATCTGTGTACAATAGGGTAGCATCTTCTCCGTATTTGCTTTTAATATATCCATAATAGAAATTGTATATTACAGTTTTTGATATATCCAATATCGAGAAGCCTACGTATAGGGGCTTGTCGTGTATAATTTTGGTTTTTCCCAATTGGACGGCCACCAAGTTCTCATTGAAGACAGAACAAGATTTAAATTCTGGTTTGGCTATCAGTGCTCTTGCTCCAATTGACCTTGTTTTAGTTGTCCAGCGAGTACAAAGGCGGACATTTATTCTTTTCTCTATGTTTTCCATTGTCTTACCAAAGATGGCGTTAACAAGGAGCTTGAACAAATCTTTCTCAAATTCGTTTTTTGCATTATTTCTAAGTGATGTATTTAAATCGATGTAATTTTTAAGCCATGGTGATTGATTGAACTTCAGCACACGATGGATTTTCTTCAGTTTTAAACCATGTCGAAGGCATTGTTTTAGATTTCTATAGTGGATGATGTATTTGGTTTTGTTATATAAATTTGGTATTAGTTTTTTTATTTTACTTTTAGGTGGTGCTATGCTTTCCGGGCAGAAGGGTAGATCATTATGAGCATCATGTAGATGGGCTGGGTATTCCAAATCTACTTCTAGAACATACCCCTGTGGTGATTCATCATCTATATTTATATCAAAGTTTTGGATTTCGTTATGTAACCATCTGAAACCACCATATGGTAGATATTGGCTCATTGCAGACCCATATAAATTCGTAGCATCCAAGTACATTATGTATTTTTCTGGTTTCTGTGGATCAAAGTTACTCACATATTGATTATTTGCTACGGCCTCTCTTTTACTACATTGTGCTACACCGCCTCTAATGCCCTTTTTGAAGAAATTCACCATGTCGATATCTGTTAATAGCTCCAGTTGAATTTTGGTTTTATATAACATAGCATCCCAACTTAAAGATGGCGCTGTAACGTATTGGCAGGGGTCAAGATGGTATTCTTTAAGACAAACTTTCCTAAAGTTTTCAAAAACATCTGCTAATAGTAGTACATCTGACTTTAAATAAAGCATGGCATAATCACTTAAAGATTGACACTTAAATATATCCCAAACTTCCTGGGCTCTTTCAAAGTCCTCATCAGAAATGTGCTCACTTGTTAGTGTGTTATAAAATTTATCTTTAGATGGTAGTTGATTTTCCTTGAGCTTCTCAATGGTGTCAATGTGGGAATATGGAAAGACTCCTTTACGCCTCATTAACTCAAACTGATTAATGTCTGGAAAATGTTTTTTAACTTCCACACACTGGCTGGAATCCAAAGTAGTGCTTAAATTATCCAGAGACTTTGCTAGGAATCTAAATGAATCTACAAATCTCAGAGACATGTATACATGTTTATTTTCTGCTTTTTCAACTAGTATTGCTTTAGAGAAAGAAATATACTTTTCTTTGGTCTGAGCAATGACCGATACTCTTTCTCCTTTTGTTGATAGTTCTTTAATAAACAGGTGATAGTCATAGTTGCTTAAATTATGGAAGAACACTGGTATAGTATTTGAGATCTTGTAATTAATATTACATGAATTATGTGCTGGTCCTCTATATTGACCTGTTAAATGGTAATGATCTCGGACCTTTCGGTTTGAAAGATTGAACGATTTTTGGCACAAATAACACAATGTAGCGTTTTCATGTATCTTTTTCTCTTCTTTTGTCAATGGAAGCATCGGTTTCACGTGTTTCAGGTGATGATTATATAAATCGTGTACAACAGTATCAAGTTTTTGTACAAAAATTTGAGCAGCATCTTCGCCTTCATATGTTACTAGTTGTGATAATCTGTCATCATAATTACACTTGACATAAAAGGCAAATGAATACGGCACGTATTCTGCAACTCTAGTTGTAAAAGATTTTCCATCATATGGTTCTGCGCCTTGTAATGGCATTAACAAACTTTCAAAGTCCGCATAGATCACAAATGGGACCGGTAGCTTCTTTTCTATATTTACAAACTTAAGGATGTTTTCAGGGAGCTGTTCACCGCACTTATTAATTTTCAAGTCCGTACTTGGTAGTTTGGTGTAAACGTGAGTGCAATCATTTTCCTGATGACTACTGAGTTTTTCCGTCGTATTAAAGGATTGGAGACACCCATCGCAGAAATGAAGTTTAGTTTCGTGTGTAGTCTTCTGGCTTCTAACCAGTCTACTCAAGTCAGTAATAAGACAGTAATGACTTTGATCATTACCAATTAGAAGAAGTAGATTTACATGGGTTGGTTTTCTTTGTGAAGTAAAATGCAGAGGTCCAACAACTTCATATTGCTTTTTCGGACCTTTAAAGTAAGTGTCCAATCCATACACATTTACAGAAATATTGTTTAGTTTTTCAAATCTTTTAATATCACTTAATTTAATGGGGAACTCAATGTTATCGAAATCGAAATCATATGGAGGATACGATTCTGGATTGGCGGGATCACCGGTAGCGGGGAAAATGGCCGCGTTCACACACCAAGCGAAGCACTTATTATCTATGTTTTTAATGTTTAATGCAGCACATTTTTTCTTAATAAACCATGGGAGTTGTATGTATGATGAAGCTGCTATGGCACTATATCGGTTAATATTAACATCAAGGAACAGTATTTCCTGCAATGACCAGTTCGAGTCTTTTTCTTGAAATTCTGAAGCTTGGACCATTATATCCTCTTTAAATTTTTCAAAAATCTTATTTAAATTACTACTAACTGTTACTATCTCGTTTTTGGTGTTCATGGACTTGATATCAGATAATTCCGCATCTGGTTTTACATAAATGCCAAACAATTCAAAGTTGATCTTCAATGACGTATACCTCTGGAGATGGTCATTAATAATTCCCAAAACTTTTGGTTTAATATCATCTAGGAAATCACTATGCGATATTGAATGTGTACTGGTAATCCGGAATGATGCAATTCTGTTTTTAAAAGCATGGGTAAGTTTTGAAACACTACCATCAATTACTTCAATACCGAGAGGTCTTATCCTCTTCTTTGGGATTGGACAGTTCTCATCACATCTACTTAATTGGTGATGGCGAAGACTAGTAGCCCGCGTGAAGCTCTTACCACACTTATTACATGTATTCATCGTAACTGAGATGCTAAAATAAAGCGATGCTTTAAATAGAGAGCAAATAAAAGTGGGGGGGGGGGGAAAGGGGGTGATATCAAATGGCCGCCATGTGTTCACCATATGCAGGTAGTCGCCAAATGTGCCGGATGCCATGTGTTCGCCAGATGGCCGGGTGCAGGTGTTCGCGTGAGAACCGGATGCCAGGTGTTCACCATATGGCCGCCAGATGGCCGGATGCCAGGTGGCCGCCAGATGGTCGCGTGGGAAATTGGAGACGTTATCATGCACATTGCACATTGCACCGCAGCACCTACCAATCTAACCTACTCTCGTCCGTAGAGCCAAACCGTTACAGTATGTCTCTAATACCTATTTATTAAAAAAAAACGATTTGTTTATTATTACTTTAGATAATTACCAATAAGCTGGTTACTTATTCTAAGTAAATCTTATTACAAACAACCCCGTTAGCTGTTAATAAGGCTTTAATGTTGATATTTCTATTATAATCTTTTAATCCCAATGAAAAACAATCATTTATTCCACAATTTAGTTAATTGGTTTTAAATACGGTCTTAAAGTGTTATAATAAGGGCATCGTAAAAGAAGGGTTTGGTAAAATTTAGTATTCTTAGATTTGTCGTTCTGTCAAGATGGTTCTAATTTACGTAAACAGTTAAAAAGGTGCTAATATGTTAGTGTACAATGGCTTTATCCATAGAAAGGAGAAAGTGATAGGTGAAAAGACAATTTGGAAGTGTGCCCAATACAATAAGTGGAAATGTACCGGAAGAGTTCACACTGTGGGAGATGAAGCAGTAAAAAGTACAAGCCACAACCATATTGCAGATGCAGCCAAATTAGAAGCAAAGAAAGCTTGTAATAAGATAAAAGAAATGGCGCAACAAGTTGAACTAATAACACAAGGTATATTAGCTACTGTTTCACAAGAAATTTCTTTAGGTGCAACTGAGCAATTTCCTTCCATTTCATCCCTAAAGCGGACTATTCAACACACACGTCAAAAAATGAAAGCTATTCCAGCAAATCCTAGAAATTTATCCGAGCTTGTTATTCCAGAAGAATACACCATAAGCAGCAATGGCGAACCTTTTCTTTTATTGGATAGTGGCCCAAACGAAGACAGAATTTTGATTTTTTCCACCGAAAAAACTTTAACTTTTATGAAGAACTGTGATCACTGGTATGCTGATGGAACATTTACGTGTGCTCCTTTAATATTTGCTCAGCTGTATACAATCCATGGAGTACAGTACATCAATGTTGTACCCACTGTATATGCTCTTCTTCCCAATAAGACTTCCGAGACATATACACGCCTCTTTCAAGAATTAAAAACCTTAAGACCTGGTTTACGACCTGCAACAATAATGATGAATTTTGAAAGGGCAGCAATTAATGCCATACAAGAACAGTTTCCTGAAGTCAGAGTGCGTGGCTGCTTCTTTCACTTTACGCAATGCTTGTGGAGAAACGTGCAAGGTGCAGAATTTTAACGTATTTATACACAAGACGCAAATTTTGCTCTACATCTGCGACAACTGGCAGCTCTTGCATTCTTACCCGAAGAAGATGTTGTTGTAACGTTTGAAGAGTTACTTGACAGCGAATTTTACACGCAAAATGAAGATACTTTATTGCCATTTATAAATTATTTTGAAGATGTATGGATAGGCCGCTTAGATCGACGACACCAGAGGAGACAACCGCAATTTTCAAGAAATCTGTGGACTTGCTTTGAATTTATAAACGAAGATATACATCGTACAAATAATTCTGTGGAGGGATGGCAGAACAGTTTTTCCTCTATATTAAATGCAGCACATCCAAATTTATGGAAATTTATCAATACGCTAAAAAAGAGGAGAGTTTAAATTGTTTGAAAGTTGAGCAGTATATAGCTGGAAACGAACAGCAACGAAAAAAAATTTATAAAGATATGGCGAAACGAATAAAATCCATTTGTGAACAATATGGCGATCGTCCAAATTTGGAATATTTAACGGCCATTGCTCATAACTTTCATCTTCAGAAATAAAAACCCCAAAATATAAAAAACAAAAAAATACAAAAAAAAAAACCAACAAAAACTAGAAAAAAGTAAAAATACTAAAAAAACTAAAAAAGAACTAAAAAACTTCTAAACACGCCAGGTAATATTACCTGCCAGTCCTAAGCCTGGATAAAGTGTGAAGGAAAGTTTGATTTTCCAATGCTTATTGGTAATTATCTAAAGTAATAATAAACAAATCGGTTTTTTAAATAAATAGGTATTAGAGACATACTTTAAAAGGTTACCTGCAATATAAAGATTTTCAAAACAAATCTATGAATACTAAATTTTACCAAACCTTTCTTATTACGATGCCCTCATTATAACACTTTAAGACCAATGATTGTTTTTCATTGGGATTAAAAGATAATAAAAGATAATAATAAAAATATCAACATTGTTACGCGCTATTTTCCTACTCGCCTTTTTTTCGCGCGATCAATTGCTCGCGACCTTTTTTCATCGGCGCTCTTTTTTCGCCGGCGACCTTTTGACACGCGCTTATTTGTGCTCGACATTTTTTCGCGCGACCACATGTTCGCGACCTTTTTTCGTGACACCATTCCTGCATAAATAACTTTAATAACAAACATTTCTACTTACGTCTAAAATAAAGTAAAAGGCTGTAATGATACCCAATACTGCCGTTACTAAAAAAAGTAGAAGGGCGGATGATGCTATATTGCATAGTTGTTCTTTAAATATCCTAAAAAATAATGAGAGCTATTTTAAAATAATACTAAAAGGTGTAGCGAACTTTTTCATTTTCATTGCAAGTTTGCAGAAATGGTTTTCTATGATCACTATTCGAAATACGAGTTTCCGCATCAATTACCATTTGCAAAGTTGACAATTTTTTACAATACTACTCAAAAATGAAAAATGTGTGCGCCAAAGTGACATAAGCATGCGCAAAATAACTACTTTGCGCATGCTTATGTCAAGTAAAGCTGCGATCGTTTATTTAAGCTTCATTTCACAATTTTGACTCCAAACGTATCTATTGCGTTCGCTTATCGCTTTCAGTAATACATAGCTGACAGTAAGAGGAAACCGGAGCTCCCGTGATAAACAAAATTCACCTTTACCTGCCTTACTCTCTACGTCTCGTGCCGCGCTGACAGCCAAAAGGCGAATTTATTTCCTCTGTAATAATACACGTACGCTATTGCAGTTACAAATAGAATAAGTAAGAGAACTAAACCCAACGTATGTATGTAGCTTGCGTCGCTTGGCAGAGTGCATATTCATAGGCGCGACATATTTTCTTGATGTGTAACTATTTATTAAATATTTTTGTTAAACCAAAAAAATTATATTGTATTTTTGTATTATATATATTATATTTTTTAAGTACCTACTCCTACAAAATAGTACTTACTCTTTTAGGGAGAACAAACTAATTTTTTTTTTTCAATAAAAGTTTATTTTCTTTCTTGTTTTTTTTTTTATTTATAACTTATAACTTATACATACCAAAGTCAAAAAATATATATATACCTACTTGTACAATAAATAAATTATTTTATTAGGCTCATTTTTTTATAATAAAATAAAAAGTACAATTGTATAAAACTAATATTTTGTTTGGTTACTAATTAGTTCGTTTCGTTGATTGTCTCTTACTGGCACGTAGTTGCCAAATTATTTTGAGAGAGTATGGGAGAGTCTTCTTAGAAAAAATTATTATGGTTATAATTTGGAATTGACTTAACATAAAGCTCTAAAATGCACAAAAAGCTTTCAAAATTATATTAACAAAGTATGTTGGCATTCTTATTGTATAATGTATTTTTTCCTTACAACTGTCATGGAGTTGCCGGCGATTTTCTAGAAAGCACGCCATTTATTTTGAAGCGCGACAGCAGTGTAAATCAAGCGTAGTAAACGTAAGAACTGATGAATTCATAAATTGGGTGCTGGTAACTTAGATAAAAAAACTCGCACAAACTATGCTCCTTAATTTAACAGCTAATTCACTCTCTAATGCGGCAGCCGATGCGACAGCTTTGTCTACCTAATAAATAAACACAATCTAAATGCTTGCAATAAATAAGGGCTTAATTATGAATAAATGGATTAGTCTAGTAGTTTTTCGCCGTTGCTAATTAAAGAGCGCTATTAAATAATGAAGAATACCAACCCGATCTGTTTAAATGACTGTATAAAGACCAAACATCACAGGCCATACCTTTACATAAATGACCTCGCAGTTTCCTTGTAGCAGATGACTTTTAGTTGAATCTGCTCAATTACCACCCCCTACACGCTTAACGGGTAGGGGGTGGTAATTATTCTTTTTAATGTAATTAGGGGTCCTCGCTTGGCTTGAGAGGTAAAAATAGATAATCACCCACTTCCGCTAAGCGCGCTCTAGCCGATGTTAATCTCAAAAGGCTCAGATTAACCTCTTAGTTTAAAAGGAATCTACGCCACTTAAGATGAACCTCAGGTGACTTAAATTACCGTATAGAGAACTAAACTAGTTATAATAGAAACACCATGTATAAAAAATCAACAAACACTTTATTAAATATCGTAATTAAAAGACGCAAAAGATATAATAAAGAATCGATATAATAATATTAAAATTTGGGGTCCTTACCTCATTGTCACGGAGCAGTCACAATTTTTATTTTTTACTTTATTTTATTTTCTGAAATATTTATAAGTATTTATTTTATGCTTTATATTTTATTAACCACAATTAATTTTTTTTTTGCGATCGATGACGACCACCCTTTTTGCCGTCTCGCAAAACTCTCCATCACCCACTAAATAAAACCGACTAGGTTCGATTTCGCAAGACTTCCCAAATCGTCGAGTCAGCACAAAGTTCATTAGTTTTTAACTTAATTGTTATGAAACTATGAAATGCATTCTCTACGATTTAAAAGTATTTCGAAATCGACCTACTATTCAGAAATAATTTAACATACAGGATGTTAAATTATTTACTGAGCCGAATGAAAATAAATTAATTCCATTTAAGGAATAATTGTGACAATACATGTTCCAGTTTTTTACCTCTTGATTAAAAGTATACATGGACATAAAGTTGTTATTTTGCTTATATTCATAAATATTACAGTTACTAATTGACTCTCTATTTGTGACTATCATAATACAATACCATCCCTTTTTGAAAAACAGCTGTAGAGGGTGAGTAATTTTTGAAATTTAAGTAGAAAAACTGCATATTTAAAAAATCATTTTAAGTCGAAAACAATTTATTGTAAATGGATTATATAAGTATGTGTAAAGGACACTTAATTATTATAAAAATACATGTATAGGTAACATCCTCTCAGATATATATAACCATTCCTTCAATTACATCCCCTCAGACCCGAGCCCTCCAGGGCAGCTGACGAGGCTAGGAATACATATAGCGGCCCGCTCCCAACTAACTGCGAGAATGAAATTCACATCTTTTACCTTTTTCATTGAACCAACTTTTGGCTCACCCAGTATACGTATATTTTTTATAATAATGAAAAAGTGCCATTTCCATAGACTTGTATAACGATATGGAAATAATCCATTTATAATCATTATTTCAGTAGTCAAGCGTTTTTTTTAAGTTATTCAAGTTAATTTAAAAAATCTGATGTGTCCAACACATGACTTTCCTATCTAGTTATTATAGGCTTCCGGTTATTTTGTACAACCTAAATATATACATTGTCCACATACATCTACCTCGAAACATTTTTCTATAGATATTCATTGAAAACGAAAATACTGAAAAATTCCATTATCAATTGCAGATCATAAAAACTCGTTCGGAACCTTTACCGACAATTTTGTTTGATCTGCCATAGGCGTAGATACCTACCTCATTTTATAAATTTATTTTATTAATACTCTTAATATATATCATATGCAAGAAAGTATACGTTAAAAGGAAATCGAATAATTATAAATTGGACGTTATTATACGCCCTTATTTAGACAGATGCACTTAATTGTAATCTTACTTGGACTTAAAAAAAAAAATCATTATAGCTCGTTAACTTGCTACAACTGAATATTAAATTATAAAACGTAAAAAATCAAGTAAAGTGTACCTGCCTGTAAGGGCGTTTGGTTTAAACAGGGTACCAGACGTGAACTGAACCCTTTTTGTACCCCATTCGTTCTTTTTCTGGAAAACGAAATTTCAAAGAAAAAACCATAAAGGAAAATTCTTTGCAAATAAAACAAGAGAAAAAAAACAATTCAATTCTAAAGTATCTGTATAAATAAACATGGCAGTCTGAATCCTCTGAACTAGAGTCATCATTTGGTTGGATTATGATGGGTTGTAAAGAGGGTAATACTACATACTCAAATTCTTCTTTGATAACATGTTCAACACAGTTTTTCCAAAGCTCTTGGCGGTCTGCTGCTAGAACTTTCTTTACGAGTTCTACAACTTCTTTACTCAGTTCTGGAGACTGATTACATTTTCGTAATTCTGATTTTAAGTTTAATATTTATTTATTTATTTATTTATTTAATATTAACTCTATAGGGTTAAATATGCAATAGTAAGAAGGTAGTCTGAGAAGAGTTTGCACAGCTTGTCAATATACTATATTTTTTCTAACTTTATACCTTTAATAACAGTAAGCAATTCTTTGTTTGTTGAATATTTTTTTCAGACATAAAAGCTAAAATTTGAGCTTTTTTACTGCTACTATTTGGTAGGTATTTTAAGGAGTTGCCGCGAGTGGTAGGATGCGTTGTTCATAACGATTACTGACTGTGGTGGAATGTAAGGTAAAAGCTGTTCATTAAACAGTTTTTCAAATAATTCTGCTGTCATATCTTCATGATAATCAGCTGCACAGTTTTTAATTTGTTTAGTAGATAATAATAAAGCATTAGGCACGAAACCGTCTTTGCTTCCAACGTGTACTATTATAATGCGTTTCCCTTTAGAACATGGCCCATTCAAACAGCAATTTTTACTACTGCCAACCCAACCGAAATTTACTACATCGTGACTGTCAAACCATGTTTCATCTAGATAAATTATGTGTCTATTAGAACTTCTGTAGCCTTTTATCTGACGCAAATAATCTTGTCGCCATTGAACTATCCTTGACGATTCGGTGATTGCCATCTGTTTATTCAATTTTTTGTGTTTAAAACCACATGCTGATAAAACTTGACGCAATGTTTCCAAACTGGTATAAGTGTATCCTGGAAAATCTGCCACCTTCTGCTGTATTACTTCCAATGTCGGAACCCTGTTCTCCTTATATAAACTATAAATTGTCCTTCGTATAAAATCTTGGGTAGCTCTGTCAACTGATTTCAGTTTTTTTTTTACATGTTTTTTAGTTTTATGAATAATCCACAGCAACCGCTTTCGTGACTACCGGATAAACGGAAAATTTATTTACTTTAGTTAATTCAGCAATTGTTATTGTGAACGCATTATCAGACTGCTGAATATTTTCCTTTTTTAAACATTCGAATATATTTAAAATAACTTGTTTTGTTTGTATATCTAAATCCTTATCGTTAAAGTCATACCTATCTTTAATCTCACTACACTGTGCAATTTCATTTTATTCATTCGCCCATGGTCTAAAGAATGCCATATTTATATTTATTAAAAGAAATTTAAATTAAACCAACCACACATACAAAACACACCGCACGACAGTACTCCACTGATATCGCAGACTGGAATATTTTCGAACACCTGCCTTCCGTAAACCTTCGGCCAATACAGTGCATTTAAGTTTACGATCCGATGTTTTCATTGGTAAACAACTGATGGTTCATTTAATATTTACCGCTTTGTATAAGGGGAGTAAACATTATTTTTCGTTTCTTAATTTGGCATGAGTACCGTGCGTATATATTAAATATTGATGATTCCCCACATAACTGTGTTCTGCAATTGATAATGGAAGGACATACTGTGATTTTAAGTTTTATCCGTTTATTAATAATCCTAATAAAATTTTTATTCTTCTTTAGTGGAATCGCGACTGAATTATGCTATACTAAGTTGGGGCGAAGCTGTGTACTGTCATTTAAAACAATTAGATATTCTACAGAAAAAATATTAGAAATCATTTATAGTAAAAAAAATCACTTTTCCATCTGACTTATTATTTTTTGAAATTGGTATTTTGGATCTAAGACAGCTCTTTATGTAATAAATAATAATTTACTTGCTTAAAATAAAAAATAATTTAAACATAATTAGCCAGTCTACAAGATATAAAAATACTGAAGATATGTAGAAAAAAATGTTTACCTCAGATGTTATACTCACCTAGCATTTAAAATATATTATAATTTACCAGACATTTATAGAATATATTTGCAAACATTCAATTCAAATATGATTAAATCTATTTTTAAAAAATATATTGTAATGACGGGTAGACAAGAAACTAGAACCTTAATAGAAAACAACCTGTACTGATATATATTTAGCCTCATTCAAAAATTCAAATTCGTAATATTTTTTTATAACTTATATAAAACCATTTAAATCATCCTATAATCACTTGTATCTTATGTTTATCTAATATTCACATATTATAATATCCTCGTTTTTTGTACTTTTAAAATGGAATCTGTATTTTTTTCTTTTTCTAATTTTGTATAAACATTATAACAAAAAATTGTATATGTATTGAAAGAAAGAATAAACATAATTAATTATATTATAATTTATGAAGCTCGTCTAGTCGCTTATTTTTCTATTAAAGCTTATAGGAAAATATTGAAATGTCAAATTATTTTTTTTTAATTACACGATAGTTGATTCTTCGATATGAATTTAATTTTTAACAAACGGCACTTAAATTTTTAGATAAACTTTAATTTTACGACTATCCAGCACATGTTTCCTCAAAATTCTGCAATTCAGTTAAAGGCTGAACAGTGTTTTGCAATCTCCGATTTTCATAATAGCTGGAATATATATTATATTTTACTTTTCAATAAGAAAATTAAAACTAAATATTGCTTTTATAAATAAAATACTTACGCTTTCATTATATTTCGACGACTTTTCCTTTTAGCACACAACGTTAAATGTCCTTTATCAAAACTTCTTCTACCCTTGTTCACTCAAAAGCACATAAATCAATAAAAATGTTATGTTCTCGTCGTATATAAAACAAATAACTAATTCGACGCGCGCCTCTGGCAACCCTTCGATCACTATGTGCAACTGAGAATAAGCGAACAGGTTAAAATAAGCGGTGGCAGCACCTTATGGAGTTTTAAAACAAAAAGGTGGGAATACTTCTCATTTAAATTATACTTGATATATAAAAAAAAAACAAAATCGGCAAAATTTTGCAAGTTTAGTACAATTTTGAGGAGAAAACTTTTTTCCCAAAAGTCGATTAAATAGATAAAAAAAATACGTTTCGAAGGTTTACAAAAAAATCAAGGACTGTCACGGAAACAATTATTACTTCCGAATTACTATCTGAATTTTCATAAATATCGAATAAAAAATAACAAATCTAGAAGTAATCGCAGTTTTGTGTGTGTCCGGTTTCCTCTTAATAGGATTAAGTTTTAAAAACACCTTAAAATATTTACTCCTATCCTTCTCCAAATCACTGAATAAACGATCACATCTGAAATTTATATAATATTAATGTACCTTTGGAAAGCGGCTTTTTTAAAAAGTATCTATTTTGAGTACTGTGTATAACATGAAATGACAGTTTGTGTAGCGTCAAAATATTTGAAAATTAAATAGATTTATAATATAACGGTAAGGTATAGATTGATTTTACTTATTTACTGTAATTTTTGTTTCGCTATCAACACACAGTCTTCAACAATAACAAATAACATCCGTATCCCACGAAATTGATATTTCAAAAAATTTGAAAATCTAATGTGTCCAATATATGACTTTCCTATTATTATAAACTCTATCCGGTCAAGTTTTTATCCTTTGGGTCCTTATGCCTTGTTTGGGCCTTGTTACGACCCCACTTGTACTTGAAACCATAAATATTTGGTAAAGGGGATAAACCCCCCCAACAATAGGGACGCCTATGGTCATTTATTCGGGAATGTATGAAGTTAATTCGAGAAACTACCAGAGATGCCTGTCTAATAACTGGTGAGAACAATCTAGCGCATATAAGGTAACGCGGACCAACATTGACATTGGTATAACATTGACACAATTTCTAAATCCAATCTAAAATGTGACTGCATTGGTAGCCAGACCGTTTTCTCCTTATGGTGCTCTATTACCATCCGACGGCTTTGTATAAAAGTAATGCGCATGCTCCGCAGCCAACCTGTGGATTCATAACGGCTGCTTTTAACAGCTGATGTTCAACGTGCTCCCAATATTTGCATAGAAAACTTTGTGAATTTTGAGTCAACAGGCCCGAAGTTTTGGTGTTAAAGGTAATTTAAGTTCTAATTTTAATATAACAAATCAGTTTTTTATCAGTTAGTGATTTTGTAAAACTAAATATTAAGTTTATGAAAATTAATTTAAGGTTATGTTTGACAGTGTCAATGTTAGCCCCTAGTCCAACATTGACACGGTCAATGTAATCCTTAGGCCAACATTGACTCTCAAAATTTTTTGTAGATGGCACGCACAAAGAAACCCAGACGCCCTAATTTTCGAAAGTACAAGTCCTATGATCCCTAGGCTAGCCAAAAAGCTCTACAAGCAGTTAAAAAAGGTGACAGTTTTAAGGCAACCGCTCAACGTTATGGCATAAACCGGACAACTTTAATGAACCATTTTAAGGGATTTAAGTGTAAAGCTGTTAGACATCCTACAGTTTTAACCTATGAAGAAGAGGAAATGTTGGTGCATACGCTTAGATTAAAGAGACCGAAGATGTAACATTGCACACTGCGCATGTTGTCTATTTTAAGCCAAAGTAACCCACCAATTGAAAATCATTGTTGCACGACGCCACCCGAATTGCTCCGATTTCCATTCAGCGATCACCTCCACCTGAGTTTAATCACCATTGACAGCTGTTTTTTGATTTATTTGTTGGTATTTTAGCAATTTAAAGTGTTCTAGTTATTCAATTTCAAGTTCAAAATGTCACGATGTATCTTGAAAAATTGTATGTACTTATAATACAAGTACTACTGTCATGAATATATTCGTTTTCAGCGGTAAATATTTATTAACGTTTTGACATAAAGCGCCATGATTCTCTGGGCTGAATACTTCAGATCCGCATTAAGGGGGTTCAATAAATATTAAGCATCAGAAATCAGATTTCATATTACTTACATAAATTTACAAAAGGGTAAAATTTTGAACATTTAATTTAAATAAATAGTAAATAGGCATTATTGCTAACGAAATTTTGTATTTAAAAAGTAGTTTTATAAGAATGTTTTCTAAAGGTAGTTTTTAGCCCTTTTTGGTAGATAAATAAGAGGTAAAGAATCATAGTTGCTAGCTAAATTTTATTTTTATAAGGTATTTTTATAAGAATATTAGATGAAATACAGGATGACCTACTTAAAATTTCAAGGTTCATCTTATTTGCGGTCAAATCGAAAGTGACATTGAATTTTCAGTCTTAAAACAAAGTAATCTAGTATAAGCCCAAAAAAAATACTAAAGTTACAGGAGTTAGGTCCGATTCCACCGTTGTGTTAAACGGAGATTAAAATGACAGTGTTAATGTAAAAATGTCATTTTAAACTTCGTTTAACACAACGGTGGAATCGACCCTTAGTCACGTTAATAAAATGTTACATTACAAACCCCTAAACAACTCGAACATAATTTTCGTTTACTAAAAAAAATCCAAAATTTAGCAATATTTATTTATTATACAATCGAATGCGATTTCAAAGATAACTGGATAAAAAATCCGAATCTCTAAATTTTGGAGCTAAATGCTCAGATAAAAGCAAGCGACCGATAGGGGTTACAAAAATAATCGATTTATCGATAATTCTGATATTTTTTAATGAAAATCGATTTATCCGCTGTTTTTAATAAATTATTTTCGTTTTTTTTTAAGATAATGTATTAATCGATTTTAAAGGAAATACAAAAAAAGTAGATTTATTCAAAATAATCGATTTATCGTTTAATCGGTTTTTTAATTATTTGATTATTTTCGATTTTTCAAAGATATTATATGAAAATAATCGATTGAATATAATCGGTTATTTTACATAATCAATATTTTTGTTATTTTTTTAAAATTATCGATTTATTGGATAATCAGCTTTTTAATAATCAATTATTTTCGATAATCGAATAATCAATTTCAAAGGAAATATGAAAAAAGGATTATTAGAAAATAATAGATAATTCGTTTTATTTTTTGGAAAATCGATTTATCATTGAATCGGCTTCTTAATTAATTGGTTATTTTCGATTAGGCGATTATATTGGAATTATTGATTATTTTTGGTATTTCAAAGATAATCGAATTATCGATTTTAAAGGAAATACAATAAAAATAGATTATTGATAATAATCTATTGATCTAAAATAATCGATTATTTAAAATAATCGATCATTTTGTTTTTTTTTTGAAAATCGATTTGTCAGTTAATCGACTTTTTAATTAATCGATTATTTTTGAAATACAATAAAATAGATTATTGGTAATAATCGATTTATCATAGAATCGGCTTCTTAATTAATTGATTATTTTCGATTAGGCGATTATTTTGGAATTATCGATTATTTTCGGTATTTCAAAGATAATCGAATTAACGATTTTAAAGGAAATACAATAAAAATAGATTATTGATAATAATCGATTGATCGAAAATAATCGATTATTTAAAATAATCGATCATTCTGTTTTTTTTTGAAAATCGATTTGTCAGTTAATCGACTTTTTAATTAATCGATTATTTTTGAAATACAATAAAATAGATTATTGGTAATAATCGATATATCATAGAATCGGCTTCTTAATTAATTGATTATTTTCGATTAGGCGATTATTTTGGAATTATCGATTATTTTCGGTATTTCAAAGATAATCGAATTAACGATTTTAAAGGAAATACAATAAAAATAGATTATTGATAATAATCGATTGATCGAAAATAATTAATTATTTAAAATAATCGATCATTCTGTTTTTTTTTTAAATCGATTTATCAGTTAATCGACTTTTTAATCAATTGATTATTTTTGATTAATCGATTATTTTCGATTTTTCAAAGATTATCGAATAATCTGTTTCCATGGACGAAAAAAAATGGTTTATTTGAAAATAATCGATTATTTAAAATAAACGATAATTCTATTTATATTATATTTTGTAAACACTGATTTATCGGTTAATTGGCTTTTTAATTAATCGATTATTTTTGATTTTTCAAAGATAATCAAGTAGTCGATTTAAAGGAAATGACAAAAAATATATCGTTTGAAAATAATCTATTGATCGAAAATAATCGATTATTTTCAATTATCGATAATTTATTTCGATAATCACTCATCCCTAGCGGCCAAATGACTTTTAATAGATTTAAATTTTAAAATGTTATCTGGTTTCAGACATATGCATTTCTAGAGTTTTATGTGACTCATCCTTTATAATAATTAATATTCTTAAAGAAAGAAGCCTTAATATACTTTTTCTGAGGTTACAATACAAAACAGCATTTTCTCATTTTGACTAATTTTTAATAATATGTAATAGCCGTAGAAAAAATATAATGTTCAACTCATAAGGGTAGATTTGCAGTATTAGCCTGCGCACATGCTATTTTTATAATACTCGTAGACAATGAGTAACATTTTTTGCTCTATTAACAATATATTCTGTTGTATATAGGTTCACACTATATGTTAAAACACAAAAGTGGTTTCCTTATCTCCGACTTTTTATAAACACCGGCTTCGATCGGAAAGTAATAATTTAATATTGCAGTATTGAATAAATTGTCAAATACACAAATACGGGTTTTATTTCAAATTAGATAAATACCACGAAATAAAACATTGGCGACAGGATAATTTTTATTGAATTCACGTGCAAAATCTATACTGGCGGTAGCGATAGACGAGTGTGTTAGTGAAAATGGCATTTTTGGGCTCCTTATCGGAATTTGATCCCAAAGATGGAGACTTTTCAGTGTTTAGAGAAAGGCTCACCCAGTTTTTTATAGCAAATAATATTACCGAACCAGAGAGAAAAAAGGCGATATTATTAAATACAATATCAGAAAATTGTTATAAATTAGTAAGAAATTTGTGTGTTCCTGAGTTGCCATCTGATAAAAATTATGAGCAATTAATCGGTTTATTAGTCGAACATTGTGTACCGGTAAAATCATTATTCGGGGAAAGATTAAAGTTTTATTCTGCTCGAAGAGAAAAAAGTGAAAGTGTTTCTGATTGGGAAGCTCGAATTAAAAAGTTAGCTTTAAACTGCGCGTTCGGAAATGAATTGAACATAGTGATGCGAGATATTTTCGTAATTGGAATGAATGACGATAAAATTTTGGACCGCTTGTTTGAAGAAGATCCTTCAAGAGTCTCAGTTACATTGAAAAATATGCTAAAGTTAGCATTGTCTAAAGAGTCTGCAATAAAAGAGCATTCGTTAAGGCAATATATAGGAGCACTTCATATTAAACAAGAAGATGAATTAAATTTCTATCAACAAAATCCTAAAAGAATGCAGGGCGATACTAAGTCATTTCAATACAATCGACCTTCAACTTCTGGCTTGGGAAAGAAAGGTAAAGGAAGAAACCCTTCGGTAAGTGAACATTTTAATCAAACTATAAGGAAATGTGTGGTGTGCGGAAGAAGCAATCATATTGCGGCTGATTGTGCGTTCAAAAGCTGTACTTGCTATAAGTGTGGCACAAAAGGGCATTTGGCCCCACAATGTAGAAGTAGGAATCAACATTTTTTAACTGATAATGAGGACAATGATTACCCAGAAATTTATTTTTCACAAGATTCAGAGTGTAAAAAAGGAACAGAATCAATTTTTAATTTACAGGAATTAAGTCAAGGTACGGACGATTTTCAAATTAATAATGTTAAACCAACGTTTATAAAATTGATTGTAGAAAGAATTCCCTTAAATTATGAAGCTGACTCAGGTTTTGCACATTCAGCTATTTCTGAGAAAATTTACATTAAACATTTTAAAAATATTTGTTTGGAAAAAAATGATTTATCTCTTAAAGATTATGTAGGTATGACTTTTGAACCCTTAGGATTTTTAAATCTTAATATAACATTTGAGAATCGACCTTATGTATTAAAAACTTATGTCATAAGAAATGGTGGACCACCTCTTATTGGTAGGAATGGACTGAAAATGTTAGGGCTAGGAATTTGTAAAATAAATTTTACTAACTCATTGCATAATTTAGTAGGCCAAAATGTAAGTTTTCCGGCTAAGCTAAGAATATTACTTGAAAATTACAAAGAAGTATTAGAACCTACTTTAGGGGCTTTTAACAAAATGAAAATTTCTTTAAGATTGAAAGAGGGTACTTTGCCAAAATTTTGTAAACCACGACCGGTTCCTTTTGCACTCAAACCAAAAATAGAAAATGAAATTGATAGATTAGTTGCAAATGGAGTTTTAGTACCTACACAGTTTACAGAGTGGGCTACGCCAATTGTCCCAATTTTAAAACCTAATGGAGCCATAAGGCTGTGTGGCGATTTTAAAATTACTTTAAATCCTCATTTAGTAATTCAGCACTTTCCTCTACCTCGCATAGAGTATTTGTTTGCTCAATTACAAAATGGCGAAAAATTCTCAAAAATCGACTTGTCAGAGGCATATCAACAAGTTTTATTGACTGAAGAGTCTCAAAAACTTGTCACGATTACCACCCACAAGGGTATGTATTCGTATACTCGTCTGCCCTATGGAATAACAACAGCGCCAGCTATTTTTCAAAATATAATGGAACAACTGTTTGTTATGCCAGGAGTTGTTTGTTTTTTAGATGATATTCTTATTACGGGGAAGGATGACAAGGAGCACTTGGAAAGATTAGCAAGAGTTTTTCACACATTAAAAGAATGTGGCTTGAAAGTAAAAAAAGAAAAATGTGTTTTATTCCAAAATTCTGTAAATTATTTAGGACATATAATTGACAAAAAGGGATTGCATACGTCGGAAGAAAGAATTTCGGCCATTAAAAATATTGAAACGCCTAAAACGGTTACGGAATTAAAATCATTTTTAGGAATGGTAAATTTTTACGCTCGTTTCATCCCACATGCCTCCGAAATTTTAAAACCTTTATATAATTTATTAAAAAAAGGAGTTGATTGGCAGTGGTGTAACGGGTGCATAAATAGTTTTGAACTTATTAAAAAGGCATTATTATCATCGTCGGTACTAGCACATTTCGACCCCGATAAAAAAGTAAAATTAATGGTAGACGCATCTAAGTTTGCTGTAGGAGCTACTCTTAGTCACATTTTTGAGGATGGCTCTGAAAGACCAATAGCTTTTGCTTCACGCGTTTTAAATTCGGCGGAACAAAGTTATTCTCAAATTGAGAAAGAAGCAGCAGCAATTATATTTGGGGTAAAAAAATTTTTTCAGTACATTTATGCACGAAAATTTTATTTATTTACCGATCACAAACCACTTTTGTCGATATTTGGGGATAAAAGAGGTTTACCTATTTTTGCAGCAAATAGACTACAAAGATGGGCACACATATTGTCTGCTTTTGATTACGAAATACGATTCGTATCATCTTCTAAAAATTTAGCAGATTGTTTATCGCGGTTACCAGAAAAAAATACGATACTAGGCGATGACAAAATTCATAATTTAATGATAAACCCGAACATAGCATTTCTAAATTTTATGGACAATACGGAGATACCGTTGAATGTTAAACAAATTAAGAGGGAAACCGAATCCGATTCACTATTGAGCAAAATAATTTTTTATGTAAAAAACGGATGGCCGTCAGTTTGTTCTTCACAAGAACTGAAGCCATATTTTATACGTAAAAATGAAATATCTATCGAACAAAATTGTTTGTTATGGGGATATCGTTTAATAATTCCTCAGAAATTTTATAAATACGTTTTAAATGAGCTACACAGTACACATATGGGGATAGTGAAAATGAAATCTCTGGCCCGTTCGTACTTTTGGTGGCCCTCCTTAAATGAGGAAATTGAAAATACGGCTAAAAGTTGCAGAGCTTGTAATGTATATAGCCCAAATCCACAAAAAAATTCTTTGGTAGTATGGGACTGGCCAAAAGAAGTCTGGACAAGACTTCATGCAGATTTTTTTTGGCCTGTTTGTGGAAAAAAATTTTTAGTGGTACAAGATGCTACATCAAAGTGGATAGAGGCCTTTATAATAGATAATATGTCTACTAGTAAAACACTTGAAATATTTCGCGAAATTTTCTGTAGATTTGGGCTGCCTAGTGAATTATGCACTGATAATGCAGCAACATTTACCTCAGAAGAATTTCAAAAGGTTTTATTCCAAAGTGGTATTAAACATAAATCAGGGGCTCCATATCATCCATCCACAAATGGGCAAGCAGAAAGTGCTGTTAAAATCTTAAAACAAGCAATTTTAAAATCTAGACATGATAACCCTAATTTAGATTTACACCTCATTCTACAAAGATTTTTGTTTCATTTTCGAAATACACCACACACCACTACAGGACAATCGCCTGCAAAAATGCTATTTGGTCGTGATTTGAGAACAAAATTTGATTTATTAATGCCGTCGGCAAAATTGACTGTTCAATCAAATCAAGAACGGCAAACTAAAAATTTTTCAACCCCTAAAAAAGATATATATTTTGATAAAAATGATAAAGTTTGGATAAAAGATTTAAGATTGAATACGGCTTCACCATGGTGTTCAGGACTAATTATTCAAGTACTTGGTCGGAGAACTTACAGGGTACAAACAGATTGTGGTATGATTTGGAAGAGACACTCAGATCAGTTAAAATTAAAACATAGCACTAACGATGGAGAAACTGTTTCGGTCATACCCCGATCCCAACAAAATGTATATGATCATGTCGAAATCAATGTAAATACTAACGGAGAAAATGGTAGTGTCGATAATAAATCGAGTGACAGTGACGGAAATAGTAACGGAAACGTAAGTGATGGTGACGGAAATAGTGATGGTGAAAATCGGCAAGACGATAATCCAGAAAATAATGCGGAAAAATTGCGAAATTTAAGGCGCCGGAGTAAAATAAAAAAACCTGAGCGTTACGGTCTATATTATCATTGTTAAACTTAGGTTAAGTTAGATAAGTTAAATTTAAGATAAATTGGAGGGTATGTTTTGTAATAAGGAGGGAGATGTTGTATATAGGTTCACACTATATGTTAAAACACAAAAGTGGTTTCCTTATCTCCGACTTTTTATAAACACCGGCTTCGATCGGAAAGTAATAATTTAATATTGCAGTATTGAATAAATTGTCAAATACACAAATACGGGTTTTATTTCAAATTAGATAAATACCACGAAATAAAACATATTCTATTTCAACATTTTAATGTAATCTCTTGCAGAAAAGTCCGTAGTAAATAAACGCTAACGAAATATTCTATAAAATGTCTTCTCTTTACATAAAATGTCGTGGCATCTGTTTGATATTAAAAAATCACGATAATTTGATTTCATAATACAAAATTCGATTAAACACCTTTTAAATAAACCTAATAGTTCATTAAGATGCTAATAAACAAAGTCCGGTCCCTGTCACAGAGTTCGGGTCGCCGCCCAGTTCCCCCACTCCGTTAACCCTTCTTTAGAAATTGGCAACATTTGCGCAGGTTTAAAACCGGTGTATGTTATATCTCTGGTCTCTTTTATCTAAGTGCATACGTTAGTTAAGCTTGGCGAATGGGGCTATGGATTCGACCGACTACAACTCCAAAGGTGTGTGCAAGGCTATGTGCAAAAACTTGATCGACCGAATCCGTTCCGCAATGGAATGCCAGGTATTGATTGGTGCATGATGTTCGAAAAAAGATGGTCTAAAGAAATAAGTAGACGAGTGGCTCAAAATCTTCCCAAGAATAGAGCTGTAGCGGGGTCACAGGAGGTAATGGAAGATTGTTATAATAAATTGGAAGCTGTCTATTCGCGTTTCGGTTTGGATAAAAAGCCACAGAACATCTTTAACTGTGATGAGATTGGTTTTAAACCGATGCAGGTGTCCAGAAAGTTTTGTGCAAAAGGGGTAGCCGAAATCCAAACAAATTAGTCGGTAGCGTCACAAAAGCTACGTACACGGTTCTTATGTGTTGCAATGCTGTTGGAGACTTCTTACCAATGTTTATCAACTACAAAGGACTTCACCTCTATTCCACTTGGTGCGTGGGCGGGCCGGAGAATTGTCGTTATAATTGTTCACCGTCTGGTTGGATGGAGTGCCTTCAGTTTTTTGATTGGTTTACTAACTGTTTTATTCCTTCAACTTCAGATTTAGAGGGAACTAAACTTCTTATTTTGGATGGGCATAACTCACATTTGTCTTTGGACTTGGTAGAAAGAGCCGCAAAACATAATATCGAAATATTTTGTTTACCAGCTCACACGTCCCATTTAGTTCAGCCTCTGGATGTTTGCGTTTACAAATCGGTTAAGGCGCCTTGGAGAAAAATACTTCGATATTTTTATCAAGAATCGGGATATAAAAATGTCGATAAAATTATATTCCCTTCTTTAATGAAAAAATTGGCCAACACTCCAAGTTTGTCCAGAAGTAATGCGGTAGGTGGCTTTGACGGGTCGGGCATTTACCATTTGTCTTTAGAAAAAATGAGAAAAAAATATCAGATGGCAGATATTGTTAACGGTGAGGATTCTGCTCAGATGCCATCCACATCTTCTGGGGACTCAGGCGAAAATGGCCAGTTGCCGTCGACATCTTACAACATAAGGAATAAAATAGCAGAACCAGGGGCGTCGTTACACACTTCTATAGGGGGGGGCAAAATTTTAAAAAAATTTCAGAATGTTTATTTGCTGGAAAACAAAGGAAATGAAAAATAAAAGAGAATTTTCTTATGATGGATTTAATTTTTCTGTGATGTCATGGCTTACTTACAGCTTTTCCAGAAATAAGAGAAAAAATATTTTTATTTTTAAATGAAAACCCTTTTTTATTGAAAATTTGAATTTCTGGGACATTTTTGGGACGTGTATTGATAATTTTCTGTAACATTAAAAAAAATATTTTCCAATATGATGTGGACATTTTGACAGGTGACAGAAAATTTTGAACACATCATTCTTTTCCATAAGTGTTCCCGAAATTCAAATTTTCAATAAAAGAGGGTGTTTCTATTTAAAAATAAATTGAGATTTTCTATTATTTCCGAAAAACCAGAAGTAAGCCATGACGTCACACACCAATTGAATCCAGTACATGACAGTATTTGGTCCAAGCTTTAAAACAAAAAAGTTTTCATTCCAATATCTCAATTAACAACAAAGATAAAAGCGCATGGAATTATTAAACGGTTTACTAATAATAAAAATGCTTAGATACGCCACTGGTATACGGTAAATGGGTCTCAATGGGAATTTTGAAGCTCACAAAGATTTTATAAACATCGTACATTCCTATATTTTTTTCCATAAACGAATTAATAGTGACATGTTTAGAAAAAATATCCAATATGGCGGTCATTTTGACAGCTGACAGAAAATTTTCAATACACCATTATTATACAAAAATGTTTAAAAACCGGAAGTAAGCCAGGACGTCACAGAATAATTGAATCCATCATAAGAAAGTGTTTGTTCCAGTCTTTCAAACAGAACAAAATTATTCAGATATCTTACTGAATAGTGAAGATAAGGGGAGTGAAACTTTAGTAGTAACCCTAACAATGTCACTGACCCATTTGACAGAACTGATTTTTAAATTGTCATAAAAAGTCTCTAATTAATAAAATAACCAAACAAAAAAGACAAAAACTAAAATTAAAAAAAAAACAAGAAACGTAAAGCACATTTTTAAAAAACAAACAGAAGGTGTGATATAAAAGAAAAATATGAACATAATAATATAAAAAACAAAAATATAAAAAAACTCACTCAAATATGTCAATGAACACAAGAAAACACTAGGAAATTTCGTTTTTCTCTACTAAAAACAATTTATTTTTCAGTCAGCCTATTTTCATTCATTATACACTCCGTGCATGACAGCAACGCCAACAATTTTATGAACTAACGGACGATATTAGCGTATACTGACAATACAATTTTTAATAGAGTTCGTAATTAAGAAATAAATATATATGTTAATTTTAATTTTATAACAAGTTAAAAAATTATTATTATTATTATTATTATTATTATATATTTTTATTACCTCAGCTAAAAAAAGTCAATAAAAATCAATAATAAAACATAGGTAGGTATTTACGAGAAACTGTATGAGATCTTGCCTGAAGAATAGATTAAATAATGTCAAAATAAAAATATTACCATTATATAATAACGTGGAATTAAAACGTAATAAACAAAAATAATTGGTATATTTGCGATTGTAATTTATATTTTCTTCATTTTTAGTTCGAAAGAACCCATAGAAATTAATGAATAAAACTGGTTTCCTATCAATAAGTCACAAGATTGCATGTCAGCCATATACTATAATTAAAGACAGAAATCTAATCATTAACTAAACATTAAGGATTTAAGGGATGTTGAAGAATATCATAAAAAAATAATTTATTGCTTAATGATTACAAAAATAAAGGTTTTTTTTGTTCTTCTTATACAGCTGTCCATTTATTTCTTTTATTTAATTTCGATTTTGCTACTGAACATTCATATAATTTATAGTCTTTTTGCTAGTATAATTTGCAACATAGCAACTCCGGTTGCTCATTTTATTGTTTTTACCTATTTTTTAGTAAAAAGTAAAATGTATACGTGTATTTGATACGCCAAAATTACAAAATATCGCCCTAAAATACTCTAATTATCCGCAGCTTGCGCTAGTATCGCTTTTGCTTCCCCTACCATGACTTCGCACTGATCGAATAGACCGCATCCATGTTTTAACATGTCTTAACGTTCCAAACGTTCTTTCGATTAACTCTGTTGTTGGTGGAAGAGCCATTTTTTAAACCACTTTGTCTGGATAAAATTCACAATATTTGGACGCTATATCATTAATGGAGAACATTGTGTGCAGAAAGCTCTTTCGTATTCCAGTTTGGTATTCAGCTTTAAAATTGTCGATTCCAAATTTTTCCACCACTTTCATTTTCTTATCGGTAGTGAAAAAAGTATTTTTTGTGTTTTTGAGATGTAACAGGCTTAAGGAAAAACTAACAAAGTCTTTGGAAAAGCGGAACTCAGATATGCAATTAATATATTCAACCTATAATATTCTTCAACTATATTGGCCTGAATATTATTTCTATGAGATTGTTGTTCGTAATGCATATCTTACTCGTTGTTGTTTAAGTCGCAAAAGCCAGGGGGGGGGGGGGCAACTGCCCCCCTTGCCCCCCCCCCCCCCAAACGACGCCCATGAGCAGAACCGATACCCTGTCCTACTACACCAGAAGATATTAAAAGAAGTTTAGCAAATTCAATTTTATCAGTCCTAAGGACTGAAAACCCAAAAAAATCGTCCGTTATAAAGAAAAACAGAGTAAACAGAAAATTTGCTGAAAGCCTAACAGACAAAGATGTTTTGAAGAGACTCCGTGAAAAGGAAGAAGAAAAGCAATCGAAAAAAAAAAGCAAAACCAAAAGCAACCATTGGCAAACAAAAGAAGAAAGGAAAGGCACAAATATCAGGTTCCAGTTCTTCAGAAAGTGAGATAATTTATGATGATAACAGTGACAATGAGCCGGAAGAGTTTGAAGATTTGATCACTGTAGAAAATGAAGCAGTAGAGAATGAGACAATTGAAGAAGAAGGAGAAAATGGGGCAAACGAGGCTAAAACAAACAACAGTCAAAAAAAGTACCCATGTCGACATTCAGAACGTTAAACTTGGGAATTGGATAGTCGTTAAATATCCTGGGAAAACAGATATCATTCATTACACAGGAAAGGTTGTAGAAGTAAAGGATGGCAGTATTAAGGTTAATTTTTTACGTAAAAAGGGTTTGTATTTTGTATATCCTGATGTTGAGGACATAGAGCCGGTATTATTAAATGCAGTGGTTGCAATTATTCACGAACCGACGATAAATAGAGGAATGCATTTTTTTAAAGTGCCCTACATTAGTGGAGTTACCAAAATGTATTAGTTTAGTATCATTACCTTGACAAAGACACGTGCCAATATTTAGTTTTGTATGTTTTTAAGATGTAATTCCTAGCTTAAGTTCCAGTTTTTGATAATAAGATTCCCACATTATATTATTCTTTTGTTATTCAGAACAAAAATATGATTTCATTAAAAACAATATAGTTTTCCGACTTATTTTTGCAGAAAAATAAGGTAAATTTGTTCGTTTCTACCTAAAACGGCCATAAAACATATTTATGTGTGTCAATGTTGCTTAACGATTTCTTAACATTGACTTGGGCTTTAATTTATATGGGATGTCAATGTTATACTATCCATAGGGTAACATTGACACCGGACAAAATTAAAAAAAATTTTTTTCGGATAAAGTACAAATTAGAACATTACGTACATCATTGCTTAGTATTACTACATAGTATGCCTGTCTCAGGAAATTATTAAAGATAAAAAAAAATTAAGATCTAATAAAAAATAAATTATGAAGTTATGTCAATGTTTGCCCCATTTACCTTACCAATTTATATATAAATTGGTTGTGTTCGTAGATTATACAAACCGTAGATAGAACATAAGTCACTGCACATAAATGTTCTGTTCCTGTACATTTATATATTTTGTTTTCTATTGTAATATTCATATATATATATATATATATATATATATATATATATATATATATATATATATATATATATATATATATATATATATATATATATATATATATATATATTTACATCTCTGTATCATTGAAGCGTCCCGATAAAGATGCGCTTTAAAGCGCCCATGTCTGTTTACCCTTGATCTACTTACTTTAGACATATATACTCGTTGCTGTTGGAAGAAGCAGCTTAAATTAGGCGGATAACATTAAATTGAAAGGAAAACACAAATCGTTACTTTTACTTTATCGACACCTGGGCGTCATTTCAATTGATACACATTGCAGCGTCACCAATATTCAAATTTACGTATATTTGACCGCTTTTGTGGCGTCAATTAGCGTTTTGCGGTGTTGTCATATATTTAAATGATAGGCAGTTTAAGTTTTTGTTTAACTGTGTTAAAGATATATTTTGATACATAACGATAGACCTGCATAGCGTTAATTTATCATTTCGGTAGCGCAGAGAGTGCGGCAGAAAGTGAATAATTTAGTTATGCAATATTGATTTTAATTTAATTCTGATTGTTTTTAATTATTATTATTATTGTTTTTTTCTAAGAATAATATTTCATTAAAAGTTATTGACGTTTCAAAATTTTGCCAGCCTTTTCATGCAGAATTCTGTGGTGTAGAATTGATAAATAAAAATTATGCCTTAGTAACAGTGTACAGATCCTCCTCCCATGGGGACATATCAATATTCAAAACGTATTTTCTAAATTTAATTATTTATATAAAAAATTTAAAAACCTAATTTTTATCGGTGATTTTAATGTTGATTCTAATAGTTTAAATTAGCATTCGCTTGATTTAATTATTATATTAAATATGTATGGTATGAAACATTACATCACAGTTCCAACTAGAATAACTCCCACTTCTAAATCATGTTTGGACAATATTATTTCCAATATAAATCCGGAAGTTATAATATCAAAAGTCATTGATGCCGACATAGCCGACCATTTGACTTTATTTTTGGAGATAAAAGACTTTAATATTTTAAGTGATACCAGTTATGTCAACAAAAGATTTATTAATGAACGTACAATTTTACAGTTCGCAGAAAAGTTATCTGAAATTAGTTGGCATGGACTAAAAATGGGAAATTACTGCTCCCAGGAGATTTGTAATATAATATTTACTATTCTATGTCCTATTGTACTGCCGTCATAAGAAAAAAACACGTATTCGACATTTTTTTCAAAATTGAGATATTTATTTCATATGTTTTAAAATAGCTTTCTGAACATGTTGACGAAGAAAAAATCGCGTATATTGCTGTGGAAGTAATAAATTCGCTTTGTTATTTTCACGTATTTGCACCTCATTGAGTAGTCGTACTAAATATAAACCACGTATTTACTAAATACTAAGAAATACCCGCTTAAAAACGAAGCGCATACGTAGTTTTTACTTAGTAGGCGCGCGTTTACGTGGCTGTTGCTTAGCATTGAGTATTTCTGCAGTACAAAGCGCATATAAAGTCCACGTAACAGTTAAAAGCCTTAACATTAATGAAATCGTGAATTGGAAAAACTGTTCTTCGATTACAAAGATAAATAGATTAAAGCCTTATTTACGAGACGTTTCCGAAATAATATTTACCAAATATTGAAACTTTCATTCGTTCGAATACAGAACTTTGGAAAATAGTACGTTTACAGAAGTTGATATTTTGCAAGAAGGGTTTAAAAGAAATCCTAATCTTATGCGGCCAAATTTTCGCAATACACCGTGTGGAATAAGCGCCGAAAAAAAGAGTCGATAATAAAAAATTTGAGTCCACTGTCAGACACGAGGTTATCTTTTTGGCAAAACATTCCTATTTGTTAAAATAAATGAATTAAGTATTTGTTACTCTTAAATTAAAAACTATCGTCTGTACTTTTAAATATTTTTTAATAAATAGGTTTCAAAGTTTTATAGGCTTTGGTTTTATTATGGGTGCCTTCTTTTATAAAAAAGTCTGTTTGGTGAAACACAAAAATTAAAAATATAAAACATTTACAAAAATAAATTTATTTAGGCTAAAATTTTTTGTATTAAGGTGATTACAGCACCCCCTTATAATTTTCGGACAAGGATATCTCAAAAATTCATTTTTTTTTTTTTTTAATTAAAATGTTGACAAAATATATTTGGCAATAATATCTAGAATATGCATATATTTTAAAGTTTTAATTCCTTCCAGTTTCCGAGAAAAAAAATCAAAGGGCTTTAAATTTTGAAATATCATAATGAAAATAAATGCATTCCTCAACAGCACTATTCTTAATATAATCCCTAAATTTAAGCTCATAATCTTTTGTTAATGATTTTTTAAAATTCGCCGAAATTAGTGGCTAAAACGCCTCGTTAAGTGCTTTTTTCTAGTGTAACGCGTCTGTAACTATCGTATCGTACACTCTGAGTCATCATTCGTTTCTTGCAACGATTTACACCAGTTTACACCAGTTTAAACCAGAAAATAGCACTTAACAAGACGTTTTAGCCACTTTAAAAAATACGCATATTCTAGATATTATTGCCTAATTTATTTTGCCCAAATTTAAATTTTCTAAAAAAATACTTTTTGAGATATCCTTAACTACAAGCAGAAGTTCCTATATTTACATTTTTCGAAGGTAAAACTGCGTATATGCACGTTATACGTAGTTTTTCCTTAGCAAATTGTAATTACGTGTTTGTTGTTTAGTATTACAAATATTTTTTCCATTTAAATATGCCGTATTTTTTATTTTTTTGTTATAAAACGAAAATTTCTTGCTTAATCAATAGTTTTTTATTCTCATTTATTAGCTTTTTTGGTATGTAAATTTAGGTACCAAAAGTAGTTGTCTGGAAAAATGTATTTGTAATGTATTTATAATTTAAATCTTTACTCTCCATTTTCTTAAATTTAAGATTTTGTCGAATACGTGGTTTTTTCGTATGACGGCAGTGTAGATCTATGCTTTTCCATAAAAAAAATTCGCAGTGGTGACAAAAAGATTTTGTGGTTTAATGAGGAACTGCGGGTACAGCGAAATCAAGTATTTCAAAACAAATCTAGATTCAAAAAAACCAATTCGTTAGAAGATTGAAGACTATATTCTGAATCGCGCAAAAACTATAGGAGGTCAATTAGATTAGAGAAACGTAACGCTTACAATAAAAGAATAGCTGCATCAGAAAATAAAAATAAAACAATCTGGAATATTGTAAACGCAGAAAGAAAATCCAACAACAAATCATCCAGTACATCGAATCTAACATCTGAAGACTTCAATGTAGCAGAGAAGGTTATTCAAACAATCGAAAACGATAATAATATTTCCTCTAATGATTTTATTAAAATGACACCGAAGCCCCCGTATTCGTTTTTTATGGGTCCAGTCTCTGAATCTGACGTAAGAGAGGCTATACTTTATATTAAAAATACGCCATGCATGGATTACTATGGCCTCAGTAGTCCCATGATTAAGGCCTCTATAGAATCCCTCATTAAACCACTTAATATTTTATATAACCAATGCATAATCGAAGGAAATTGGCCTAACCAACTTAAAATTAGTAAGGTATTGCCACTTTTTAAAAAAGGTGATTCTAATGATGCTGATAATTATAGGCCAATTGCCATTACACCTGTTATCGGTAAGATATTTGAAGTAAAGCTAAAAGAGAAATTAGTTAACTATTTTGAAAATAAAAATTTATTCTCGCCAGCCCAATTTGGGTTTAGAAGGCATAGATCTACAATAGGAGCAGTCGCAAAAGTAATTGATTACATAGTCGGTGGCTTTGACGAGGGCTCGAGTACTACTGCGGTATTATATGACCTCACTAAGGCCTTCGACTGTGTAAGCATTGATATTATTTTGGAAAAAATGAAGTACTATGACATAAGGGGAAAGGAACTTGCCTTATTTTCTTCATATCTGACGAACAGATTACAGTGCGTGTTTCTCGATAATGTGGAGTCACAATTGGCTCCCATTTTAAGAGGGGTTCCACAGGGATTTGTATTGGGCCCTGTTCTATTTCTAATATATATTAATGACTTACCGCGTATCATGAAACACTGTACTAGTGTTATGTTCGCAGATGATACGACTATCCTATCCAAAGATGACACGATCTCGAGCAGAACTTGTTTACCGTCCTCTAATGAATGGTTTGCTGCAAACGATTTAAAGTTAAATAATGTCAAAACTCAAAACGTTACTTTTTCATCTAGTAAAGTCAAAGTAGCTGGGTCAGTAAACCTGCTAGGAGTAATGCTCGATGCCGGTTTAAATTGGTCGCACCATGTAGACAATGTCTGTTCGAAATTGGCGTCCCAAATTTTTGCACTCAGGCAAATATCGAGTTTTTCAGAAAAATCAGTACTAAGAACAGTCTATTATGCAATCATACATAGCCATCTGAATTATGGTGTCATGTTCTGGGGCGGCAGTTATCACTCTCAGAAGGCTTTTATTCTCCAAAAAGCTGCCTTGAGGATCATTGACGGTGCAGAACTCGACATGCTATTTAAAAGGTACGTGATTCTTCCATTGCCTTGTCTGTATATACTGGAATCATTAAAAGAAATTTTTAAAAAACGTAATTCATTGGATTCGAATAATAATTATCATAGCTACAATACAAGGAATGCAGAGAGTCTAGTTCCTTTTAAATCAAGAATTTGCCTGACGCATAATAATAAGTTGGATTTGGCCCTTTATAATCAATTCGTTAAATGTCATAGGGATATCAATACCATTCAGTGGTAGAGTCCCTGCCTGTAGACATAATGGTTCCAGGTTCGAATTCCACTGTTGGCCGGGATTTTTTTATTTAATTAATTTATTTAAAATTAATTCTGATGTCTTGGTAGGATTTCCTACTCGACCACTCATTGTCGGGTTCTAATTAACAGTGCTGTTCCTAAAGTGGCGCTGGGAAACAATAACAAAGCCTGCACAGAAACGAGGCGATATAACAATTAGTAGTTGAAGCCGATGACATCATATAATAATAATAATAATTTGATTTTTTCTTTTCTTAATCAATCCCCCTTACTCCTCCTATTTGCAATCAGATTTCTTTTAAATCAATAATCTTTGTCCCCTTACAGAGCAATTTCATGATGATATCATGTTTCGTTTTTGACTTATGATTTTTTTTAACTTCCCTTCAACCCCCCATTTTTTATTAGATTTTTTTATAATCGATAGGCTTTGTCCTCTTATAAATCTTGATTTTTATTAAAAATGTTAAGTTGATATTTTTTTTTCTTTTTTATTTTTTTAAGTTTCCCCCCTGAACCTCCCATTTTAAATCGGATTTTTTTTTAATCAATGGTCTTTGTCCCCTTATAGAGCTTGATTTTCCTAAAAATTTCATTTCGATATCATGTTTCGTTTTTGATTTATGATTTTTTTAACCCCCCCTTAAATCCCACACTTTTTTCAATAGGCTTTGTCCACTTATAGAGTTTCATTTTTTTTAAACGTTCAAGTTAATATTGTTTTTCAATTTTGATATGATTTATTTTTAGGTTTCAACCCCTCCCCCTTCCTTAATTCACACATTTTTAATTGTATTTTTTTTAATTAATAGTCTTTGTCCCCTTATAGAGCTTGATTTTTCTGAAAATTTCATGTTGATATCATGCTTCGTTTTTGATTTATGATTTTTAAGTTTCAACCCCTCATAAACCACCCATTTTTTATCAAAATTTATTTCTTAATCATTAGACATCGCCAACTTATAAACTTTGATTTTTCTTAAAAATTTCAAGTTGTTATTGTTTTTCAATTTTGATTTATGATTTTTTTTTAAATTTCACCCCCCTTCCCCTTAAATCCCTAATTTTTATTCGTTTTTTTTTAATCAATAGCCTTTGTCTTCTTATAGAGCTTGATTTTTCTTAAAAACTTCATGTGTTATCATGTTTCTGTTTTAACTTATGATTTTTTATATTTTAACCCCCCTTAAACCCTCATTGTTTTTTAGATTTTTTCATAATCAACAGACTTTGTTTACTTATATAGTTTGATTTTTCTTAAAAATATCAAGTTGTTTTTTGTTTCTGATTTATGATTTTTTTTGAACACTTTTAACCAGATTGTTTCAAAATCAATATGCTTCGTCCCCTTATAGAGCTTGATTTTTTCTTAAAATTGATTTTTCCTAAAAATTTCAAGTTGATATTGTTTTTCGATTTTGATTTATAATGTTTTTTTAAGTTTCCACCCCCACCCTTATATCCCCCATTTTTAATCAATTTTTTTTCATAATCAATATTCGGTGTCCCCTCATAGAGCTTGATTTATAGACTTTGACTTTTCCTAAAAAAGTTGATATTGTTTTTCAATTTTGATTTATATTTTTTTCAAATCCACCCCCCCTCCCTTTAAAGTTCCAATTTTTATTCGTTTTATTTTAATTAATAGCCTTTGTCTTCTTATAGAGCTTGATTTTTCTAAAAAACTTCATGTTGATATGTTTCGGTTTTGACTTATGATTTTTTAAAGTTTTAACTCCCCTTAAACCCCCCATTGTTTATTAGATTTTTTTCATAATCAACACATTTTGTCCACTTAGAGTTTGATTTTTTTTAAAAATTTCAAGTTGATATTGTTTTTCGTTTTTGATTTACGATTTTTTGAATTTTCAATCCCCTTTAAACGCTCACAAAAAATGACGGACGGACGGACGGCTTCTTGAGAGAAATTTTATAATATACTAAGACTTCTACCAGGCCAACTAAGATTATTAAATCAACTTTAATTTATTTTACAACATTAGCTTCCAAAGCAACGATGCCAAGTCAGTGGACGCTCTAGAATCGAATGGGTATCAAGGAAATCGTATACTTTCTATATACATCAGCGCTGCAAGTGCCTCTGGTAGCAATAGTATTGAACTAAAGTATACGCGAGCCGTATTATTTTCATGCATTTTTTCATCATTTTGGCGTCTCTCAAAAATTTTGCCATCACGTTTCTGACGTCATTATAGACCTCTGGAAAAATTTTTAATGGGCACCGTCTTAGAGCGTCTATATACGGACGCTCTAAATACCTGGACGCTCCAATGAATGCGATTTAAGAATGTACGGACGCTCTATCTATAGTAAGATATATATATATATATATATATATATATATATATATATATATATATATATATATATATATATATATATATATATTGTTGTGATATTGTAGAAATTGAAAATAATAATTATAAAAAAAAAATAATATTTAAATTATGTAAATAAATTATGTTTCGGTATATATTTTGTTAAAATAATAACACCCAGTACACGAAACAGTTTGACAAATCTAGAAATACTATGACATTTATAATTTTGGGAAGAAACAATACCAACATAATACTTAATACAATAAAAATGCAATGTAATTAAATTAGACAATCATGATATTGTTTATACAACAATAATATGATTAAATAAAATCAGTCTGAAATTTTAGTGTAATCAATTTTAATAAACTCACTTGTCTTTAGTAAAAAATAACTTACTTTCAAAATTCCTTGCTATTGGGCAGAGACAAATTTTAACTTATGAGATAAACGAAACTTAAAAATTGTTGATTTTGAAAACAAAGAAAAGAGGTTGTTGAGGAGATTTTCCTGGAACAAGCAGGGATTTTGAAAACTGCTCTCCTAAAAAAGAAATATTTCATAAAAAGTAAGAAATTATACAAAGCAAATTAGGTAATTTATATCAAATTTTACCTATAACTTGTAAAATAGTTTAACAATAAGTGTCGCTAAGTGTGGTTGTACTTACATTAATAAAAGGTAAATTATATGTTACCTGGTAGAATCTCATCCTAGTAATGGTGATTCCTGGAAATAGCAAGCCTGTTTGGACCCATATACATTTGCTGAGAACTTCCAAGAAGGTATAAAAGTTTTCTGATGGCTATTAACAGAAGAAAAATTTCTTGTGATTGATTCCAATGAACTTGTCAGAAGGTACTTATTAATTTAGATTTGTAATACTTACCATTTGTCCATTTATCTCCAATTCATTAGCATTTATTATTTCAAACCAGATTCGCCTATTTATAATTTTCAACATAACCTATAACGATAACAAATAAAAATTTTATAATGCAACATACGTTTATACGTATGTCGAATAGCAATATTTGCAAATGAAATGGATATTTAAAATAGGTAAATACTTACCACTGGATATAAAGTATGCTTGTGGAAGAATGAATGTTTAGAGTAGTTTTTATTTATGAATTATGTTATGTTGAGTATAATTTCTGATCAAATAAATATATATTTCGATCTTTCTTTATGATATTTTAGTATAGTTATTTGGTAGCAGTTGGCAAACCTGAAGTCGCCAGATTCTATTATTTGATAATACGAGGGCTAACGAATAATTTTTGAACCCAAATAAGAAATATTCCCTGAGATAATAAATTTTTGGCACAAACTAAATTAGACAAATTTGATTAGTAAGAGTCTCATTAATAAATTAAAGGTTATTTACAGGCATAATTGAATAAATAAATAAATAAAAAAAAATTACATATACATAAAAATATTTAATTTCATTGCATTTCGTTAGCCATAAAAATAAACAATCTACAATTTCACCCAAATAAAACTATATATATATTTATTTTTATTTGGGTATATATTATTTATATTTTGTTTATGACCGCTTTGCGTTTGTTAATATTAATATTTCATAATTTTTATATTTAATAACGATAACGGTTTACTTGATTCATATTCCTCCATTTCCCCCTATTCCAATACTCAATCGTCCTAATTCTATACTTTGGACCCTTTTTTTTTATTCTTCACTGATTTGGAAGACGGTCAAACTGCGATACAGAACGAAAACGAATGCAATCGCGTTAATTGTAGTCTATACAATTTAAAATTGATCCGAACCGACAAATTTTGTGAACCCGTTAATATGGCCTTTATTCCCCTCACATTGTGCGACTTCAAGGAAAGTTTTATCCCCAGGACATAAGGAAGACGATTGCCCGTCCCTCCTATCCGGTAAGTTTGAGTAAACCTTCAATTTGTTTATTTACTTCTTTTTTAATTTCATATTTTTTTTATTAAAATAATTAAATCAACACTAAAAGGTGAAACATTAAATTTATGAACTCAGCGCCCTTATCATTACAGTCCGGAAATACTAAGAAAATAATTATATAATTGTGGATATATAATATTCATTCAATTTTAGTATAATTTTTTCAGAAGTTAGTTTCGAAACATTGGTACTTTTAACCGCGATACTCCTTTTTGGACCCTTAGATACCTGATTTGTGGTTAATTATGGGTTTTATATTGTCTTTTTCACTTTTGGTGTTGTGAAAGAAATTCCGCACGCCCATGGTTTCTAATTCCTAGAAAATCATTCTTTGTTATTGATCGATATTTCAACGGTGGTATGATGTCTTTTTAAGTTGTTAGAGGCATTCAGTTGTATTACAGTAGTTATTTGGCAAATTGGATGTGTTAATAAAATTTCCATTTGGAATTTAAAAATCGGTTGTTTTATTGTTTTAAGAGAAATTATTTAATTGTTTCTTACAAATTGTCAGAAGTGGGATATGAACTTGAAAATTAACAGTAAAAAACCGTTAGAAACACTTTTTTTATCGCAAGTTTTTACGCAGTTCTCATATATTGTGGTTTTAACGATAAAAATTAGTGCCGGTTTAAGTGAATATGGCCAATAGGGGTAGAAAACGATCACGGAAAGAAAACTCACGCAACGAAAGTAGTTTGAAAACGGCTTTTAAACGATTGAAAGAAGACTCACGTAACAAATCCTCGACGTCTGCTTGTTCTGGGAATGAATTTTTAATTTCTTTATTTGTCCCAATAAAAGATGAAATAGTAGTAGAAAATGAATACAACGAGTAGAAAAGCTTACAGAACGATATATATGGGATGACGATTCTATTATGCGTCTAATAGCCGGGCGATTTCGTGGAAATTCGAGACAGTGGTATGACGCAAAATATGATGTTTCTTGGATCGAAATAAAACATATTATGATCGAGCAATTTAGTAAGTCCATTCCTTTTTCTAAATTACTTAGGGACGCTGTAAATTATGAGACACCAGGGTCAAAATTTAGACGATTACTGTTTTCAAAAACTCTCTAAATTAAGAGCTCTTGAGTTACATGTTTCTGACGAATGTCTTATAGATGCAGTCATTGATGATATAACGGATGAAAATATTTCACGTACAGTAACGTCTGCACGTCAGGCAGATTTATGCTTATTTAAATATGATTGGCAATGTACCAGATAAAAATAAAATATACTTTACAATAAATCGATTACACATATTTCTAGTATTTATAAAAACAGTAATCATGTAAAGTCGAATTTTTTGTAACTTAAATTTGATAACGGTCGTACTAAAAATCAAAAATACGATTCAATTTGTTTTAATTGACAATTTTCACGCGGTTGTAGAAAACCTCGCCTTGAGTGTCGCAAGTGTAACAAACTCGGACACCTACAAGACAAGTGCCCTAACGAAAGTAAACAATTAAAGGGAGACGTTAATATAATTAGTAATGAACGTAATATTTCGAATATGTACCTTAAAAACGCTTTTATAAACGGTCATAAAAGACAATGTTTAGTTGATACAGGGTGTTCCGCGACATTAATTAAAATGTGTTGTGCAAAACTAGTTGGAAATATCACAGAACTAGAACAGACTGTTAAGCTTAAAAGTTTTATGTGTTCCACGATTGTATGTGATAAAAAAGTTAATCTCTCGTTACGAATTATGGGAGCTGAAGCTAATGTGGAAGCTGTGGTAGTGACAGATGAATATTTATTTTTTGATATTATAGTCGGTGGGGATTATTTAGATCAATCGCACATAATGATGGTTAAACAATTTATTTTGTTACTCTTAGAATGTTGCCAAATATGAATAAATATTTTATTGATATAAACGTCGTAGACCGTTGCAACCAAAGTGCTATTGATATCAATGACGTTAACATAGGGAATGTGAGTAGTAAATATCAGTCTTTATGATAGAAAATAATTGATGAATTTTCAGATCATTAAAAGCTTTAGGTAAAATAGAAACTATATCTATGGAAATAAAGTATACCTTAGAAGAGCTAGTAGTTTACCATCGTTATTGAATGCCGCATACGAATAGAATTATTTTGATAAACATAATAACGGACCTTATAGAAAACAATATTATTAGATAATCTCAGTCACCATATGCTAGCCCAGTTATTTTAGTTAAGAAAAAACAGACGATTATAGAATGTGCGTAGAGTTTAGAAAACTTACTATCAAAATGAGATATCCACTTTCTTTAATTGATGATCAAATAGATAGTTTAGGAGGTAACAAGTATTTTATTACCCTTGATTTTGCCTCTATATATTATCAGATACCCATGGCAGAAAATTTAATTAAAGATGGCTCGAATCCGTATGATTCGTATAAATTATACGGATCAACGTGCTGTTACAGATCATAAGAATTGTCGGATTTGAAAAGCATCGTTTATATGATTCAAAAGTTCTTGATAGGATCTTTTAATATTTTGTTCATTGCTCAATCTTGACTAGTAGAATCAGGTAAAAACAAAAGTGCTGGTTGCTATATTTTACTTTAACATGGTGGTAGAAAAAGATACGAACACTGGTCGGATATTTCAAATCGAATCAGTTTTATAGAACGAAACACTAAACACTGGACGTAAACATATTTCGAATTATATTAGTATATACCGTACCTACACTGTACTGTATTTTTAATTTGTACGAATGTACGATATACGGTATATACGAGATACAAATAATGTCAAATCAGCAAGCGTGGGTAGTTCGTTCGGTCAGTCGAATCTTTGATATAAAAATACGAATCACTTGATACGAGCCTTTTTTATTTCGAATCGAATCGATACGAATTTCCACATTGAATAGAATCGCCCACCTCTAAATTCAATAACGAAGACGCTTTTATAACCCAGTATGGGCATTTTGAATTCTTACGCTTGCCATTTGAGTTGACTAATACGCCATCTGTATTTTAATATTTAATAGATAAGGTTTTGGAAAATCTTAAAAATTCGATTGCATTTCCCTATTTAGACGATATAATAATTCCAAGTAAAACAATAGAGGTTTGTAGTCCAAGACAATCTGTCGACGACTAGTAATTGACAACCTGTCAGGTACTGGTCAGGGATTGGGACTCAACTGGGAACTCGATTATGTTGGAACACATTTTTTAAATTCAACAGACGCCCTATTACAATAATAAACCACAAAATAAAATAAATGATAATAAACAAATTTATGAAGACTAAACTCGATTAACGAATACAAATCAGAACTGTCAGAGACAATAGATACAAATAATATAATTACAATCACGAAATGTTTAGTTCATTGCGGCTTTGCGCATGTCTTGACAATTCGTTCCTGTTCAGACCTAGGAACTGATTTGACAGTACACAAATCGGTTTGTGATTAGTTTTGGTTGTGTTGGAACACTACGTTTTTGTACATTTTTGAGTCTAAGGTTTGTTGGAACACGAATTCTAGACTGCACAGAATCCCGACTGTATGCAAACTGATTTGGTTTATGTTGGAACAAACCTTAGATAAAGTTCGACTAAAGGAATTAACGAGTTTAACTAAACGATGTTTTCGAATATTCTCCATTGTCTTACCAAACACAGCATTATTTGCTAGTTTATAAAGATTTTTTTCATAATCAATCGTAGCTGCAGCTCTTAGTTTAGTATTTAACTCGATATAAGGTTTAAACTAAGTAGATTGTTTAAATGTCAAAATTTTATGTATTTTTTTTTAACACTAAACCGTTAGCTAAAGCCTGCTTTAAATTATGATGTATTGTATATCCTAATTTATCATAAAGTGTAGTCATCAATTTATTTCTTTTTGATCCTGGAGGTTTACGATGTTCAGCAGCAAATGGAAAATCCTTATGCATATCATGTAATTTACGCGGATCTTCCAAATCAAATTGAAGGATATATCCATCCTCAGAATTATCTCGTTTTGTTATAGGATCAAAATTAGTAATATCATCTACCCATCTGTATCCATCGTATGGTACGGGTTCGCACATAGCCAACCCATACAAGTTATTAACATCTAAGTACATTAAGAATGACTAGAATTAGTGATGCAAAAGCTTCGAAAACATAACCTTATACTTTTATAGGGACCGTGCGTGAAATATAGAGGCAGCACTACTGCCGAAGTTAGCCCTCTCTAGTGTTCAATTTTAGAATTAAATGGGGTAAACATTGCAAGTAAAAAAATAAAGGATATTTTTTAAAATATTAAATATAGTTAAATATAGATACCGGCCCGTAACAAACAATTGTTTACATGGTCAAAATGATATAAAATGTGAAAAATTATTAAAATCTGGACATATACAGGGTGTTATTGAAATACACGTACATATTAAAACTGGGTATTGCGCAGATCCCCACTGAATGTAGAAAAATATTATTTTTTAAAAATACCCCTTATTAAGGGAGTTATTAATTTTTGAAAATTAATTCTAAAACAAACGTACTTCACTGATATGTTGAGGATGACCTATATAAATTAGGTTTATTTACCTATTTTAAACATCAACAGTAATTAATATGCAAGTTTTTGTCAGATGATAAGAAAACTAGTCTTGTAAGAAATAACCATGTTGCCAAGATTTTCGAATTAATTTCTATTTCCGAAGACTGGTTTTTACTACCCTCGTTATCAAAAAACTAGAATATTTGATAAATGATTGTTTTTAAACTATACATTTTTGAAACTATAGATTATTAAAATTTTAGTTGATTTACGAATCTGGCTAACACGAGCGCGTCATTTCCAAGTTGGTAAAAAGTGTTGTTACGATTACTTTTAAATATTTTTTTACGATGCCACTATTTACTAATATTGAACTAACGGATATAGTGCTGGTTTATGGGGCAGCTGGAGAAAATTCTCGGCAAGCACAAATCCTGTATCGCGAACGGTTTCCAAATCGGAGAATTCCGGACTGTCGTACGTTTATTTCAACTGTTCAGCATCTAAGAGACCATGGAAAATTTGAGAGTGTCAATGCAGATCGAGGGAGAACAAGAACACAAAGAACATTGGCGGCCGAAGAAGAAATATTGGAAGCTGTTGAAAACCGGCCTCAATTAAGTTGTAGAAGACTAGATCTTGAAATTGGAGTGTCCTCATTTGTTGTGTGGCGGACACTTAAAGAATAAGGTTTACATCCTTATCACATCCAAAAAGTCCAGGCCTTATATCCAGGTGATGAAGAAAAGAGAGTGGAGTTTTGTGAATGGATGATTCAAAAATGTGTTGATATTCCTGATTTTCTAAAAATATTATTGTATACTGACGAGGCTTCATTCACTCGTGATGGCGTGTTCAATATGCACAATACGCATATTTGGAGTGATGAAAATCCTCACGCCATTAGGGAAACTGGGCATCAAAGAAAATTTTCAATAAATGTTTGGGCTGGCATAATAGATCAGTATTTAATCGGGCCTTATGTTCTCCCTAACAGATTAAATGGGCCAGGATATCTCCACTTTTTAGAAGATATTTTGCCAGTACTCCTAGAAGAGATACCGTTACAATTAAGGCAACGGATGTGGTACCTACTAGATGGCGCTCCTCCTCACTTTGATTTAAACGTACGGCAGTTTTTGAACATTAGATTTCCTCAAAAGTGGATAGGCAGAAATGGACCTACTAAGTGGCCTCCGAGATCTCCGGACTTAAATCCATGCGATTTCTTTTTGTGGGGTCACATGAAACAACTGGTTTATAATGAACCTATTAATAGTGTTGAACAATTAACCAATAAAGTTAATGCGGTAGCCGAGGAACTACGACAAAATCCAAGACTAATTTCTAATGTTCAAAGTTCTTTGGAAAGACGATTGCAAGTGTGTGTAAATAATAATGGACGGCATTTTGAACAATTACTGTAATAAACTTTATTTTGAATTAATTGGTTTTGCTATGGCAACAGTGCAATTTCTATGGGTAAGTTCAATTTTGATTTATTTTACTTCTTTAAATATGGAAACTAGTAGGTCGGAAAAGGGGACTCTTCCCCAATATTTAAATTTTAGAATTTGAAGTTAAAATTGGTGCCAATCGTTTTTGGTCATTACATACTATTCCCCATTTTAATATGTACGTGTATTTCAATAACACCCTGTATATATATATATACATTTTAAGCAAAAAGATTTAAATGGTTAAGTGACAATAAATTGTAAAGTTGTACCTCAAGCAAGTGTATCCAATGTCGAAATATCGGTATTTAGTTAACACTAAATTTCAAAGTATTACAATAACATTTTAAAAATGTAAATTAATAAAAAATATAGAGAATAGAGAGTTATTGCATGTTCACTTAAGGTCAGTCACTATTAGTGCCGCTCTTATTTTGACATCTGAGCATGCGCAGATCACTAACTTTAATAAAGATTGTGCCTGTCCTTAATAGAGAGATATTGCAAATTTCTATAAAGCCAGCCACTAATAGTGACATCGTAATTAGAGTCAAATAAATTCTATAGTAGTACCTAATATTAAAGAGGCATTAGAAATTATAATTTTAGGTTTAAATGACGAGCGCATCCGAAAGCTATAAAGTCGCCACTACCTGCTGCCCTTAAACATCCACAATTAAGGACAGGCACAATCCTTAATAAAGTCAGTTTTAGAACATAAACATCTGCGCATGCTTAGATGTCAAAATAAGACCGGCACTAATAGTGACTGACCCTAAGTGAACTTGCAATAACTCTCTTATTATGGACAGGCACAATCTTTATTAAAGTTAGTGATCTACGCATGCTCAGATGTCAAAATAAGAGCGGCACTAATAGTGACTAACCTTAAGTGACTTGCAATAACTCTCTCATAATAATAATTCTTTATGTTAGTAGAAATGTCATTCATCCCTCCGAGGAATTGCTCGGAGATTCATCCACCTTTGACGTTTATGAGACACCCAATGCTATACATCCATACATAATTATACAGATTGCTCACCCATCTATAAAAAAGACTACGAAAAGCGGGCTGCAATGTGCACTGCTATATTATTGCCTTTCTTAGTGCCCACGAAATAGGGCGTTCTAGCCCAAATGTGTTTTAAAATAAAATTTCAGCGTTTTATTCTTTAGAAAAATAAAATAATTACTTAATTCAAGACACGTTATTATGTATTTTGAGAGTTGAGTTTCCATGTAGTTAAATAATATCAAGAGATCTAAACAATTTTTATAAGGATGGATGTAAATAATTTTAGACCACTCTCATTTCAGAAATAACACTATATAAAACACATAATTGCAATATGTAATACAACTTTGTAAAGGTAATGTAAACAACTTTAATATGAGATATAAACAACTTTTGTAAGAGTTGTAATTAGACACTTATCTATTATTCTGAATGTTTAAGTAATGTTACTAAAAATTTTACAGAAAATCACTGCATTTTTAATATTTTAACATTTGTTGCAATCTCTTTTGACAGTAATTGCAATGTATTATGATTCGTTTATTTTAGTGATAAATAGAAATAGTTAACAAATTGTATGATATGTTTGTCAAATTGGACATTAACATTCTACAATAGTTTTAATTAACAGAATAAACCATTAATTATCTGTAAAATTATATTTATATAAAATATTCATTTAAATATGTAAAAATATTGATGACAAAAAACACTAAAGATTCTAATTTCATAAACCTATTCTGTAAGGGTCGATTCCACCGTTGTGTTAAACGGAGATTAAAATGACATTGTTAATGTAAAAATGTCATTTTAAACTTCGTTTAACACACAACGGTGGAATCGGTCCTAAATGATTTGTTTACAACTAAGTTCTCAAAATTGATACAAGATAGATAGATATGGATAAGCAATCTATGTAATTATGTAGGTATATCGTTGGGTGTGAGACACGAAGTGTGGTCTGTGGAAATTTATAAAATTTCTTTACTACCGAATCAAATCCAGGTTTCCAAAGCGATATGTTTGTACATCCACGGATGCAACAAGTTTTTTCGATAATGATATTGGGAAAATAATTCGACTTTATTTAATTAATAATTACTAAACAATAAATGCCGTATAAAACATTAATAAATCTCCCCCAAAAAGTGCACATTTTGGTCTCCAGTTGGCGTTGAAGTCATGACTTACGTTCCCTATAGGAACCGTGCGTCATGACTTTAACGCTAACTGGAGTGCGTTTAGAAACCACGCACGGCGCGTCTGTGCCCTATTATAATGTATGTGGTAAGATGCGCCGTGCGAGTTTTCTAAACGCACTCCAGGTGACAAAAATGTGAACTTTATGGGGGGTATTTATTAATGTTTTATACGGCATTTATTGTTTAATAATTATTAATAAAATGAAGTCGAATTATTTTCGTAATATCAATATCGAAAAAACTTGTTGCATCCGTGGATGTACAAACACTTTGGAAACCTGGATTTCATTCGATAGTAAAGAAATTTTATAAATTTTCACAGAGCACAATTATGCCTCACACCCAATGATATACATAATTACAAAGATTGCTTATCCTTATGTAAATCAGACGACGAAAAGCGTATTTCACTAGGCAAAGTTTTCTTTTTATCTAGCTTGTATCAATTTTGAGCACTTAGTTGTAAAGAAATCATTTACAGAACCGGTTTAGAAATTAGAATCTTTAGTGTTTTCTTGTCATTAAGATTTTTACATATTTAAATGAACATTTTATATAAATATCATTTTACAGATAATGGTTTATTCTGTTGATTAAAACTAATGTAGAATATGAAATAAGAATGTCCAATTTGACAAAAATATCACGGCCCTCTTTACAATTTATTAACTATTTCTCATTTATTATTAAAATAAACATCATAAATAATACATTGCAATTACTGTCAAAAGAGATTGTAACAAACTTTAAAATATTAAAAATCCAGTGATTTTTGTAAATTTTTTTAGTGACATTACCATTAAACATTATTCAGAATAATAGATAAGTGTCCAATTACAACTCTTCCCAAAGTTGTTTGTACCTCATATCAAAATTGTTTACATTACCTTTTCAAAATTGTATTACATATTGCATTTATGTATTTTATGTAGAATTGTTTCTGAAATAGTAGTCTAAAATTATTTATATCTATCTGTTATAAAAATTGTTTAGATCTCTTAATATTATTTAACTACATGAAAACTCAACTTTCCAAATACATAATGACATGTCTTGAAGTAAAACTTTAATTATTTTCTTTTTCTAAAGATTAAAATGCTGAAATTTTATTTTAAAACACATTTGGGCTAGAACGGCTCTATTTAGTGAGCACTAGGAAAGGCACATTGCAACCCGCTTTTCATATTTTTTTTATAGATGGGTGAGCAATCTATAATATGTATCATTGAACGTCTCATAAACGTCAGTGGATGAATGACATTTCGATTAACATAAAGCTAAAAATATTTATAATTATTATTATCAATCTTTTTTATTAATTTACATTATTTAAATGTTATTGTAATACTTTTAAATTCAGTGTTACTAAATACCGATATTTTAACATTGGATACACTTGTTTAAGGTACAACTTTACAATTTATTGTCACTTAGCCATTTAAATCTTTTTGCTTAAAATGTATATGCATGTCCAGATTTTAATAATGTTTCACATTTTACGTCATTTTGACCATGTACACGATTGTTTGGTACGGGCCGGTATCTATTTTTAACTATATTTAATATTTAAAAAAAATACCCTTTATTATTTACTTGCAATGTTTACCCCAATTAATTCTAAAATTAAACACTAGAGAGGGCTAAGTTCGGCAGTAGTGCTGCCTCTATATTTCACGCACGGTCCCTATACTTGCTACAAATTTTTGACGTTTCGTTAATTTTAAAGTAAACTATGAAAATATAGATTATTTTATTTTTATCAAAACTACAAGAATAATCAAAAAATATTAAATACTTTAGTAGAAAAGTAAGAAGTATGTACCTACGAAAGATTTTAAATAAACCCACCTTTAAACATTCTTCTAAAAATAACACAAGTTACAAAAAAAACATCAGAATAATTATTTCTGCATTTTTGCAATAAAAAAAAATCCTTTTAGAGCGAACGCGAAATGTAATACAATTTTTAGTGGTAAAGGTATGCCAAAATGTGATTGTGTTCCACAAAGTAATTTATTTGCCTCTTACTTATTATTTGTTAATTATGTTTTGGATTTGATTGCATAAACACACACATAATATCTATGGATATTATGTACGGACTTTATAGATTGTAACGCCCAGTATTTTATTTACATGTTTTATTAATGTAATATAAGGAATAACAAATTTAAATGTTATCGAATTACACATTAATTTTCAATAATTTCAAATGCTGGACATCTAGGTATCGCAAAGACTTTAAAACTTATTAAACAAAACTGCTGGTTCGCATAAATGAGAAGGTTTGTCTCCAAATATGTCAAAGCATGCCTAAATTGTGCATATTATAAAAACAGCGGATTGTTAAAACGGGGCAAACTTCGCATCCTATAGAAAAAGTTTCACACTATTCACATTGACCATTGGGTCCTCTTGAAATGAGCAAAAATAAGAACATATTTTTTATTAGTAATAGTGAATGTATTCATTAAATTCTGTATTTTGGAAACTGTGCTTAATCAAAAAGCGAAACATGTTTTAAAAACTTTAATGAATCTGATTAGTTTCTTTGGCGTACTGAACAGAATAATCAGTGACGGAGGTACAGCCTTTACATCAAATTCGTTCAAAATGTTTAATAATACTTATGACATTATACATATATTGAATGCAGTGGCTAACGGGCAATGTGAAAGGTATAACAAAACCATAGTTAATGCGTTAGCTACCACAGCAGCTGGGGATGATTCTATTAGGTGGGATTGTTTTGAGAAACAAATGCAATGTTCGCTAAATACTAGTTTTATTAAATCAATCAATCCGACTCCTATGTAAGTCTTAATTGGTTACAAGTCGAAGAATATGTCTGAAGTTTGGATTCTTAACAAAGTTCAGAATCAAATACAACGACTAGACCTTAAATTATTTTGTAGTAATATAGCTAAACACATCACAGAAGATCAGAGGAAACAGAAAGAACGGAATGATAAATCATGACGAAACCATAGAAAATACGTAGGAGAGTTGGTTATGATTAGAATAACTGGTGAAGTAGCAACTGGTTCTAGTAAAAAGCTCTTTCCCAAATAAAAAGGGCCATTTCTTGTCCTCAAAGTCCTTATTAATGATCGTTATGAGGTTGAAGACCTACGAGAACTCACCAAACGTGGTAGACGTACAACTGTTGTTTCTCCAGACTACATTAAAAAGTGGGGTACGTTCCAAGGTGATTATAGGTATGTTTTTTAAGAGATCAACACGGATTATACGAGATCAACGAATCTTTAGTTTTTCATTTTTGAGATCAACAAGGATCTCACGCGATTAATACAGATCTCACAAAATCACGGATCATTAGTTTCTTTTTTTTTATTTCAGAATTCAACAAGGATCTTATGAGATCAACGGATCTCTAATTATTATTAATATTTATATTACGTTTTAGTGCTATGGATTTTCTTTTGTATGTAATATAGAACCATTTTATCAGGATGGCCGAATAAAAGAAATTCCGCACGCCCATGGTTTCTAATTCCTAGAAAATCATTCGTTGTTATCGATCGATATTTCAACGGTGGTATGATGTCTTCTTAAGTTGTTAGAGACATTCAGTTGTATTACAGTAGTTTTTTTTTTAATTTGGTGTCATCGGTATCAACTGCTGTTATTACCCTCGTGTTCTGTGTAGGCTTTGTTACTGTTTCCTAGCGCCACTTTAGGAACAGCACTGTTAATTAGAACCCAACAGTGAATGCCCAGACAGCACACCAAATCCTTCGGATATCTACTGACCATCTCAATATCCACTGAATGTCCAGTCCATGGTGGATATCTATTTTATATCCATGAAATGTAATTTATAGACATGCAAATGTCCATAAATAAATAACTATATAGCAAATTATTAAAAAAATACGCCATTGTGCTCCTCATTGTGGCTAATAGTACCGTTCAGATATTTAAAACTAATTTTTTTAAGGTGTATTCAATATCCCATGGACATCCACTAAATATATCAAAGTCTAAGCGCGGACGCAAACCATCGTGGATATTCACTAGATGTAATTTTTGATTTTGCTTCCTAAGTATAGATGGCTATACCACTTTCGTATCTACTCATGCTCAACCCGCCGTAATTGAGTTCGATCGAATTTTTTTTGACAATCAGACTTCATTAGAGACTGGAGTCGACAATTTCCATTTATTGCTGAAGAGTCCTAATAAGGATGACTTTCTCCTAGCGCCCTTTAGTGGGCAAAATCAAAGGCAGATTGTTGGAAATAGTTTTATCTCTATTTTCTTTCGACGTTATTCAATAATCATTGGTTACTTATGAACCTCTACTTAAGATACCTATAAAAGATTTTGCTAATTATCTGAATTCTATATATATAGACGGACATTTGGTTGGATATCCATATTGGATATCCACAAAATATATTCTGTGAATATCTCTGGGATTTCTTGTATTGTCTGGAAGATACTAATTAGATATTTTGCTGAATATCCATAGGATATCTTCTATATTCTGGATATAGACGAACATTTGGATATCCATATTAGATCCACGGAATATTTCTAATATCCTGTGGATATATTGGATATCCACAAAAGATATTTTGTGAATATCTTTGGGATTTGGTGTGTTGTCTGGGTGGTCGAGTGAGGAATCCTACCAAGGCATTAGAATTAATTTTAAATAATTAAATTAAATGAAAAAATCTCGGCCAACGGTGGGATTCGAACCTGGGACCCTTGGATCCACAGGCAGAAACTCTACCACTGAGCCACCCACCCTCCCCCTATTACAGTAGTTATTTGGCAAATTAGATGTGTTAATAAAATTTCCATTTAGGATTTAAAAATCGGTTGTTTTAAGGGAAATTATTTAATTGTTTCTTACAGTGTTGATTCAATTATTATTTTATTAACGGAAGCGGTTATACCTACTGTCGGTTTTTATTTTTCGTTTTCAATTTAATTTAGATACTTTTCTATATTTATAATTCTCACTGAAAACCATTCATTTTGAGTAAATCATTTATTTCAGTGAATCGCCAGAAATTCCATAAAATTTTACATTTCTTCATATACGCAAAAAAAAAACGGTGTAAAGGTTGTTATTTTGAAGCCGTTTATCGCATATTGTCGACAGATACACCGATTCGTATTGGAATCTTAAACTGAAATACCAGGGCGGTACTATAATTATTATTAATTTTTATTCAAATTTGAATAGGATAGTTTTGTTATTTTTCATTACAATTTGTAGTGAACAATATTTGATCGTTTAATTATTGTAATTGAACCGATTTTTATTCTCATATTGTGCACGTTTCAGTTACTGCAACTGATTATACTTTCTCTGCACTTATTGGAAGCGCATTACATTCATTCTTATTTCTCCTTGGAATTAAGTTGTTTTCGCCTCAGTTTATTTTTTGCTAGCTTAAAAATGCCCACGGGTCAGGAGAAAAGACAAAGTGCTTTATAAACCAATTTATACTTGTTGAAAAATTCGCTTTTAAAGCCAAAGTCAACAGCCAAACATACGCTATTTAAGGTCAGATTCAGAAATTTAAAAAAAACTGTTGAGGATTTTGAGAAACATCACAATGCCATTTTAACCTTATTAGTCGGCTAGTGATTCAGAATTGCAGATTGAAAATTCAATTTGTGATGATTACACAGATCGTGTTCACGAAATAGAGACCATTTATTATGAACTATTATAACGGTTGTAACTGATTTCGTTATTTTGACGCAAACATCTCTACCCTAACGTCATTTGTCGTTTATGCCTTGTGTCAAAACTTGATTGTCATTTTCGATTCGTCTCTGTCAGCGAATAGGTTAATTTGAAAATTATCTTTTATCTTGTACATCCGATGTACTAATTGTCTTTAATATTTTTAATGACCGTCTGATTTTAAAAAGGTAAGTTTCCTACCGATATTTTGTTGGAAATATATTGTAACGGACAATACCTTGGTCAAAAATATTTTAGAATTGTAAAATGTACATAAGTTAAAATAATAACAAATTAAAATTACTTATTAAGGTTTCTGTTAAATTATTTATAGAAAAATAAATAAATAATGTAACAATGTTGATTTAATTTCAAGCTATGAAAGCATAATAGGTTTCTAACAGTGTACAATAAATTATAAATGAATATGAACTAATAATACTTACAAATTTTGAGCATCAACATGTAAAATTTGACTTCACATGTAATTTAATATCACAAATAAAACTCTTTTGACAATAATTTTACTGGAAACTTGTAGAATGGAGTTTTGGGATTAGTTACTGACACAATCCACACTTTGGGAAGTCCAATCCTAATAGCTGGGTACAAATTAAGATGTCAGTGTAGACTCTATCTCTGATCCTAAAAAAATATTTAATATCAAAACATGTAGATGAGAATTAATGCTTACATAATGTTAATTATGGTTTGTAGAACAATTTTCAAATATTTAGAATCTCAAAATAACTAAATACCATTAAAAAAATAATAAAATAAAGTAATTTTTTAGGTCAATAATTTTAAGAAATGTTTTACAAAAAAGTGTATGCAAAAGCTTTAATTTAAGAATAAGTTAGAAAATCTTTGTTAATATTGTAAAATAAAATTGTTATAACTAAAAACTATCTAGTGAAAGTGTTTAAAATAGAGTGAGAAAAAGTTTATAAAAAAATAATAAATCATCCTCATATATGGATTTTGAAGGAAAATTTAGAAAAACTTACATCTTAGTAGGCTGTGACATCAAACTTTATTAAAAGCAATTTCCACCAAAAATGGAGTCAGTTCCTTTTTATTTTCTGCCCAGTAAACACCTAGGATTTTTGTCGAACTGTCAATAAGGAAGATTCCTGTATTACCGGTTTTTTGACACTTTTTGACATTGGAGCTGTAAAGACAGGAGATTTGCTGTCGAATTTTTGAAAATTGCCGCTGAAACTTCAATTACTGGATTGCCTACATATTATTCCCACAATAATATAAGTGAAAACTGGAGCATTACCTCGTTTGGAACATCACAATTCATCCAATAGGATTTTATAAGGTACTTCTGCACAAATTTGGAAAACCTATATATAAAAAAAAAATGCTACGATAAATCTTGACAACTAGGAACTATTTCTATAAGACAAAAATATAAAAAAGTTAAATAAACATACCTAATCTAATCGAACTTTATTCAAACAGAATTCTAATTAAATTTATGCGAAAGTGACCCATATTAACATTGACATTTATTTTGTAATTAGGCTAAGATATTACCTATTCATTTCTATTTATATCTAATTTAGAATAATCATGCATGTTATTGATCTACAGACTTAAAACCAAACAAGTTTTTAGAACAATAATACTTTACTTTCTATCTACTAACTCTTTTGGCTTTGATGCAATCAATTTGGTAAAAAAAAAACATTTCTTGAATTAAGTACTTACGTGATTCACTTCATATTTATGCAGTACACTGTTAGAAAAACAGTTAATCACACAATTCTTAAATAAATTTCTTTTTAAAACTGAACAAATACATTTATTTATTTAAATCTTCGCTACAAATATCAACATAACCTCTCCGATCTCCATTTCCAACCATATTTAATATTTATGACATGCTGCAACTTCACGCTCAAGGAACCCACCTGTGGATTAAGACTACTCGGCTCACAACCAGATCTAAGAGGATCGTTATTTTAAATTATTAATATTATTTTTAATAGCTAGCTTGGAGCAATAAAGTTATTAGGTGTATGGTGCGTACTGAGACTGAATAGGTGTTGCAAGGTACGAGCTTTTGCTGGCGCCCAGGGTACATTATTTTAACAATATTTTTTTTTAATAAAATTACCTTTTGTTTTATTTTCTTCTGTTTAATACTTTATCCAATGACATTATTTTTTTTTAACTTTGATCATGAATGTTGCAAGAGTCAATCCTACACACTGGTAAGTTTCAGTAAATCTTAAAAATAATAATTATAAAAAAATAATAACAACAATAAATAAATTACACGCACGCGCACCTTAATAATATATTTAGTACAAGAATTTCTTTATTAAAATGTCGAATTTGAAACATAACCTCAACATGAAAACACAAGAAATCACATGTTTTATACTCAGAGTAAGTAAGTAGTACAGAGAGGACAGTAAACAATGTTTGTGTCGCCATGATAATATGGTCGAGAATTCTAATTAGAGAGAAATAGATTAATATCTCTATCTCTTTATTTGTATTTGTCAGTTTGACAAAGCTTTTCTCAGACAATTATTCCAGTGTTTAATTTAAATTTGTTCATGTTGTGGTGTTAAAAGTAATTGTTATTAATATTATATTCATAACAAAAAAGTCATATTTTGTTTTCACTTCATTAAAAATGCACCTACCTACCTTTTAAAATATTTTATTTTATATTCTACTTGGTCAACATTTTCGCATTTAAAATGACCCAGCGAAATTGTTTTACGGTACGCTACTGCTGAGAATTCTAAAACGAGTGAGAAAGCCTTCATTAGAAAGAGAGATACTGATTATATGATAGCGACATTAATATTGTATAACTTTATGCAGTGGTGGCCTATCTGCTATTATATTATCTAAGGTTTTATATAATTTTATCTATTATTTTGTTAGGAAAGAAATAATATGCTTTACTATATTTAAATATGTTAAATAAGATTTTTCCCATTCATATTAATTCTAGTCTCTGTGTAACTATTCAAATAATAGTTTAATTTGTTCATTTGATAGTAAAAAGCATCTTTTCTGTTTCCTATATACTCTTCCTGGCTCCTTTCTTGATATTTTTACCTTTTGCCTTGTAGCCTGGCTGTATATAGATGGTTCAGTAGAAGTTTTGTAGAAGTTATATCGAAAGAGTTTGAAGAATGTTCAAACTGCATGTTTAGAAGAATAGAAAATTAGAAGTTTGGTTCTAGCTACAGAGGTTGTTTCAAGTATTTCAAGAGGTTTAGTTTGAGTCATCTTAAGAAGTTTATGAGATTTGGGTTTACCTAGGAAGATTTGTACATGACAGTTGGTGATATCCGAAGTACATCATATGAATCCCATTGAAGAAGGTTTCTACAGTCACTCCTAAAATACCTGTTATACCACAGATAAGTCTAATAAATCATTTAAATTTGAATAAGTAAGTCTCTGTGAATTAGAATTTGTCGCTACCTTATTTAATTATAATATCTTAATGGTTAGTGATTTTCTATATTTTCATCACTAATCGATTGTCAAGTTTAGAAAGTTTTAAATATAGTGGCGCTCAACATTCTTTTTCAAAGTAATACGAGTTGTTTAATAATCTGACCCACTCCCCAAAATCATAGAGCTTAAAACACTATAAATATAGATAAAATAACAATATCATATTACACTATTTGAGATGGTTTTAGATATGTCTACTAATTTGATCAATTCTATGGTTGCTTCGCCTGCTCCAATCAAGGGTAAGGTATATTTACTAAAAATCGATTTAATGAAATTTTCGGGAGATATAAATGAATTTCCTACAGTTTTGAACTCAGCTGCCTCAAAACTAGATATTAACATGTGAATTTTATCAATTTTGATTATTGCTTTTTGTTTGACAGCTAGTTTACAGCTGTCAACTGTCAATATTATTATATTTCGATTGGATTTGAATACAACGACCCCGAAAACATAAAAATGTACTTCTTTTTTAAAGCAGCAAATACTAAACTTTCGCGGAGATTGCCTTTTTAAGTAGTAAATAATGGTCAACCCGTGGAGCTTTGGAGCTCCGTAGAAGCCAAAATAAGCAAAATTAAGCTTTGTGCCTATTTAGACTTTTGCTTAGGATGTCGAAACGAACAACATATCCAAATTTTAGCCAATTTGACCGGGAGCCAATTTCCATAAGATTTGTGCGGGGTTCTTTGTATAGAAAAACTATTTATTGCTGAATCCAAGTTTAAATTTCCCGCCCTAAAGTATTTTTAATTTTTCCGCTATTTACTAGTGGCGCCATCATAGACTGGTTGTGGTTACAATCGCCCAAACAACTTTTACCGAACAAAAAAAATACATTGAGTTACACGCCTCGCTGGATTGTCTCTGGTAATGGACAATATTCTATTTGATGCGCTTATCTTCCCACATAACATCAATGTTCTATGAATATACCAAGAACGTTCTGTTTAAGTTCTTTTTAGTATATCCTTTTAGAATGTTCTTAGAACATATCTAGAATATACTTTGAAAAAACGTTTGTAAAAAAAAAACGTTTGATTCATTATCTAGAAACTCACAAATTGCTGGAAACACAACAGTTTGGTTTTCAAAGGAACAAAAGTACTTCTGATGCGATATTTTCTTATCTTGAACATGCTTATTCTAGAATTAATGTTGACGATTCTATAGCGGCGATATTCTGTGATTTAACTAAGGCGTTCGATTGCGTCAATCATACAGTACTATTGGATAAACTTCGAGTTTACGGGATCAAAAACGGAGCGCTGAGTTGGGTAAAATCTTATCTTTCAGAACGTAAGCAAATGGTAAGAGCGTCTCAGGATTCTCAAGTTTTAGATATTAGTTGGGGTGTCCCTCAGGGTTCTGTGTTAGGTCCCATTTTATTTCTCCTTTATGTGAATGACTTAGCTCAACTTTAAATTGCAGGTACTTTCACTCTATTTGCAGATGATACTACGATTTTATGGCACAGCAATGACACTTCTGTCCTGTACAACACCATATCCTGTGACATTAAGAAAATCAAAGCATGGTGCGATGCCAACTATTTGCGTCTTAATATGGGAAAAACTAAAATGCTAACCCTTAAATGTTCCCTACCAAATATTCAGCTGGGAAGTCATATTATTGAATGTACTGACACAATAAAATTTCTGGGAATTAATTTAGATAATAATTTTAAATTTAGAAACCATATAGAATTGCTAAACAGAAAACTTTCTTCTGGATGTTTTGCAGTCAGAACTGTGGCAAAAGAACTAGGTTTTATGGCAGCAAAAAGTGTGTATTACGCCCTAGTTGAGTCCCATTTGAGATATGGAATTGCATTTTGGGGAGGTTGCAGCCGCGAATTATTCAATACTGTTTTTTGTCTGCAAAAGAGAGCAATACGATTTTTATGTGGAATGAACAAGCTTGAGTCATGTCAGCCACATTTTATTAGACATGAAATTTTAACATTAACATCGTTGTTCATTCTTGAAACCACTTGTATTATACATAAAAATAAATCGAACTATGACAATACTAACGCTCGGCTAACGCGACAAGTTGACAACCTGCGGTTGCCCACACCCAAATCTGAACTGGTAAGGGGCTCTTTCATTTACAATGGGATTACAATGTACAATAAGTTGCCAAATGATATTAAATCGATGGAAACGGTCACAACATTTAAAATACTGCTTAGAGATATGTTGATGACAAAAGCATATTATGATTTGACGGAATTTTACAATGACTCTTAAATCGTTATGACTGTTTGAACGTACATGTTTTTGTATTTATATAATTTTATAGATGTTGTGTTACGTATTTGTATTTGTAATTAACCTCTAATTTTATATTTAACGTTTTTATACAATTTATAAATTTTTATGCATGTAATTGTTAGTACTACATAATAATAATTATATTTATAAGTGTTTGTCTATAAGTTCTTGTAGCTTTGACAATAAACATATATTGATTGATTGATTGAAAGTATATACTGAGTACGTGCCTTAAAAGTATATTCCAAAAAGTATATACTGAGCACGTGCTATAACAGGACATTCTTAGAAGATACTAAAAGTCATATACCCAGCATGTACCTCATATTCTGAGAATGTTCTAAATGCTTGCAGGTAAAAATTAACACCAAATACATGTAAAAACAAGTTTATATACATATCTACATGAATTTTTCCCAGATGCCGATCTAATAATTCGCTACCAAACGCACTTATGTTGAATGTTTAGGCCAAAAAACATTCTCAAACTAAAATAGAAGAAAAGAAGAAGAATAACATACCCTACAATTTCTACAAATTTTTTTGATCTCAATTGTTTGTAAGAGGTAAGTCAATTAATAAAAATTAATTGCATCGTATGTTCTATATGAAAATAAACAAATTTTACTATATTTATAGTTTTTAGGACCTATAAGTGACGTTAGAATACAGGATATCCCAAATATTAATTGCCAGTGTGAATTTATTAATATAGTTAATACTAATGGTGGATTGAAACTAAAATACAGTGTTACCAAAATTACATACACACTTTCTATGAAAAAAATCCTGTAAGGCCAGATATTGACCTGGAAGAACTAGAAAAGTTAGCTAAAGGAGGACGAAAACTACAAAATGGTAATAAGTAATTAACAAAAATATATTTAAACTTTCAGTAAACATCATAATCATTTATGTAACTCTGGTTTTTGTTAGTGGAATGCCATGAACAATTTTTAATGTTTTAAGTTCGACAAAAATATTTAAAATATTCCATTAGCTATGTACACTTAATTTTTATATGTACCAAGTTTGTTAATTTTTTTTATTTTTTAGGTTAAATGAAGATCCAATGGAATCAAGCAAATTAAACTCAAGTCATTGATACAATAAAATATTGATTGGTTAAGGCCAAAGATAGTATTTGTAATAAAAATAAGTATGAATTCTTTGAAATAAAGACTCATTATATACACTTATTCTTTAATGTTCAATATTAATTAAACATCCTATATTAAGGTGTCTAGTATATGCCTAGCATATGCTATATTTAAATACTTAGCATATACTTAGAACGTACTATCAAATTAAAGTAGATATCTGTTGCATACTGTACACATACTTGAAGAACATTCTCAGTATCTGCATAGCACATATAAACAACGTCACGTAGCATATGCTTAGCATATTATGAGAATGTACCAAATGCAAATACAGTATATTCTCAGCATATGCGTATTCTTAAAAAGTATATACTAAGAATATGCTAAGAATGTATAATTGTTAACTGGGTTTTTACTTACTGTTTCAATATGACGTGACGCTGAACGCAAAACCGTAAACGTCTATAGATGATATCTTGATAGTTTTTGTCCTCCATGCATATACGTTCGTCTACTTTCAAATCACTTATTTTCTCTTTCACATATCGTCTCAATACGTCTAATTGAAGCCTCAAATGGGTGGAAATGTAAACTAAGGCCCAACTGATATAAAACACTTCGAACGCCATGATGAAAACGTACGGTAGAAACAAAACTATCATTACAAATTTATTAATTTTGGTCTCGAAATATACTGTGGGATAAAAGATGCAGTCATTGGCATTCAATTCGCACGTAAATAAAAAATCCAGGTGAATCCATAAAAATATTATAAAAATTAAAATGCACTCGATTTGAATGATGACGATTTCTTTTTTTATTTTGTTACGGTCTTTCTTCAACGAGACAAAATATTTTCGAAAACAATCTTGAAACTGGTTGATTGATGTATTTACTTGAATATGCAGATACGCTACAGCGCAAGACTGTAAAAAAATAATATAGTTATTATAGGACCAATTTCGTAATTGTGGAAAATATATTTAACACATTTCACGAATACATCTGACCAGCCCTGAGTGCTGTGGCAAACTAATTAATCGATTAATAAATTACTAATTATTAAAATAATTAATCCAGCGTCAATCCTGCTTTAAATTAATTTAAAAGATGAGATATCAATAACTCGCTTATATGAATTAATACATCCATATAAGAAATTTTATTTAATTAGGAACCATTGTGATTGCCTTATTACAAGAATAGAAATATGTAAGGACCTTTTACTCGTCCTTTACTAACAAGATGCATTATTAATAAAAAGTAAAAAAGGCCTATGCTGGCATCTTTTTCTCAGGTGACAGTGATGACTGTAGAGCTAGTAATATATGCAAAACGCCATATTTTGTATATGTTGCATATATATATATATATATATATATATATATATATATATATATATATATATATATATATATATATATATATATATATAATAAACTAAGGAATCTTGGGATTTTCAGCAAAAATCTTACAATTGTGTACTCTTTTAAGTATTTATTCCAAGCTTTCGAACATGATTATGTTCATCTTCAGGGAGCTACAATATTAAGAAACAATTTTGAAAAAACATATACTTACAACTCAGTGAGAATCGTTGCGTACATGTGGTGTTATATTAATAAAAAATTTTCGGTACATCACAAAACGAGATAAAAATGGTTGATAACAATCATGTTAGCCAAAAAGTTTATATTTTTAATTTTACGTTAGGGCACATGGTCAAATTTTTAAAATAATTAATAAAATTCACATCTAACACCGTTCGGTACTAGAAACGAAAATGAAACTTTTTTATGTTACTATTTGAACTATTTTTAGCGTGGGTACAAAGAGTCAGTTGTCATATGCCTGTCAACCGTCAGTCAAACAGTAGGAAAAAGAAGAAACCGTCAATGGCCTATGTCACCTAAGCACTAACAGTTCAACATCTCTGATACTGCCAAACTGATAGTTGAGAGTCATATGATGAAATAAATTATTTAAATATTATATTTTATATATTAAATGTCAGAAATCATTGCAAGAAGGTATTACGGATAAAATTATGATTTGTATTTCAAGATGTCACTAATCCTATAAGCGACGTCACCCTCTGAGTGAACCATCCCAACGCACTAGGCTAAAAGGTTGTCATCCCCCTTGCCCGGGTTGGAACGGAGCACTCACCTGACGATATCGCGAACAGGGCCAGTGCATTTAGTTTTAATGCAAATTTGTAAAATTGGAAAAAACCAACTATGCAATAACAATTGACATTTTGAACAATGTTAAGTATTGGGAAAAATACTCAAAAGGTACAAAGAAAAACGGATGAAATTTTGATTTGATAACAAAACATGTCACAAGCCTGTTGGTGGTGTCACCAGCTGAGCAGGAACCAAAACACTCAAAAAGAGAGTTAAAGTCCCCCCTCAACTATTCTGTCACCACCCACAGGACAAGTGCATTTGGAGATGACTAAAAAGTGAAATTTTAACAATTGGGGCCTATACATCAAAAATTCCTGACATGTCTCCACTAACAACACCGTGTTTGTCAACATGTAACAGATATGAGAATATTTCACTAAGGTGTTTGATATCTGTTCTTTTATTAATGCAGTTTTCATTTTGATAGATATGTGCCATTTCTAGAAACTGTCTTTTAGAAATGTTCGTTTCTCTTTCTAGCACAGAGACACTATCATAATTCATTATATGGTCATTTTTGCTGACATGTTCTGCCAAAGCACATCTTTCAGGGTGTAATCTACAGTCATTACGGTGGGAGGTTATGCGATCTTTTAGGCATATATATATATATATTATAACTTAAATTCAAAAATGCCGTAAGGTAGTTTTTAAAAAATAATTTATTTCAAATAAAAACTGTGTTATAAAATAAAGGTGTTTAATGAACAAAATCGGATTCTAGACTGAATGTAATTAAAATGAAATAAAACAATATGTTATAAAAGTGCAAATGTGAATAAACTATAAAATGTCTATTAAGCAAACTGACACTTGTATCTATGGGAAGCAAAGGTTAATGTTCTTCGTGACACTGTACACTATAACACCTCCCTGCTAGAAGTTGGCTTACTCCGGAAGTCGCATTTTTGCTTCATCTGGATTTTCCTCAGTGCTTTGATTTTTGGTATTTCCTTTACAAATAGTTTTTCGGCGTTTTAAGATAAAATGGATAAAATTATTATTATAGGAATAGACTGTCCAAACACTTGGAATATGATATATTTTACCAGACGTACAAATATCATTTAGAGGCTTTATAAAATTATCATTTGATTTTAAAAGAAATTTTGTATTAGGAATTATTGTTACAAATTCTGACTCGTATTTTGTGGGTATGGGTGATAAATAATATAGTTCAAATTGTTTTTCGAAATTGATAGGAATTGATAAGAAGTATTAAATATTATTTTCCATTATTTTACAACTATCTTTAATTAATGATTCAAAATCTAAAATATTTTCATATGTAAGTTCAAATGGTAGTTTATAGTGATTTGAAATTTTCGTAAGTTCTATGAATAATTCTTTGGATTTTATAATACTGGGATGTAACGTTCTTAATTTGCAGGATGTCATTGGATTTTCAATATCTTGTATAGTATTTAATAATGAATTATATATTATTAGTAGCTGATTAAGCAAATCTTTTCGAAATTCACTTGAAATTCAATAATATTTTTATTTTATTTTTTTTTTTAAAGTTATTTCATTTTGCTGAATATCGTGAATGGTTGTGTTAAAATTGTTAATAATTTCGAGACTTACAGAGTATTGCATTTTAAGTTGATTTTGCCGGTCCTAAATTAATTGGGAGTAATCCTAAATTTTGGGTTATATTTTTGATTTCTATTCCTTGGCCAATGGCGAGGAATCTGAAGTAAAAGCATAAGTTTTTTTTCTAGGTCTCTTAATATTAGATAGGTGAATATCTTCAGCGGTATTTCCGTGTCTAGGAATAATTTTGGCTGTCTTTTTATTTTTATTTATTGTTTTAATGTTTTCGGCTTGATACTTATTTTTTGTCTTGCCTTGTTTTTGTTTATTACGAACAAATACTCTAGTAGGTATATCTTTAGGTAATTTAGGTAACTTTTTCTTTCATATTTTGAATTTTTTCGTTTATGTTTGAATAAATAAGTTTAATTTTTTCTTTATGTTTTGAAATATAATCGTTTAATAATTTTTGCTCAATTTCAATATTAAAAGGGGAATCGTTGCCTAAATGGCCCGTTATAATTTCAAACGGTTTTAGTTTTGTAACTGAATGAACCGAATTATTATAAGCTAAAATTGCATAATTTACCTTTTGCTCTATGGGTTCATTTTTATATTCATCTTGATTATTTAATAATCTAAGATGTTCTATTATAGAAGAGTGAAACCTTTCAGCTATTCCATTAGATTCTGGATGCAGTGACGTAACAAAGTGAATTTTAATTTTATGTAATTCCAAAAGTTCTTTTACCAATGAATTTTTTAGTTCCGTACCATTGTCCGAAATTATCTCATCCGGGATACAGTGATGGGTGAAAAATTTTATTAAGTTATTTACAGTTTCTAGCCCTTCGGCAGAATTCATTTTGAACAATTGACCATATTTAGAAAAAGAATCTATAATTGTTAAAAATTTTGATCCTTCTAAAGTTATGCTGTCCATGTGTAAAATTTGAAATGGTTTTACAGCGGTTGGAGTATTATTAAAAGTAGGTTTAATTGGATTTCTCTCATATTTGGTTAACTGACAAATTTCACATTTGTTAATATATGTTTGTATTGATTTTCTTTGGTTAGGCCAATAATAAAGGTTTTTTATTCGAGTTTCGGTCTCATCTAATCCTCTATGATTAGTTTTTCCCTCGTGATAATTTTGAATAATATCACTGATATCGCTTGGATCGATATCTATTAATTTTTTCGAACATTTGATCATATTCATTAGGGAATTTTTAAAAAATGTCTGAACTACAACACTAAATTTTTCGTAGAGCGGGTCTTCAAAATATAAGTGATATTTTACTTTTGGCACAACAAATTCTTTAAGAAATTTAATAACTTCATTTTCAAAATCATTTTTAGAAAATTGAACAAGTATTCTTTGCTTATTTTCGAAAAGTTTTATTATTGTAGGTTGAGCTGGAGAAAAATTTACTTCGGAAATAATAATTTGATTTTTTCCAAAATTTACAGGACAATCTACAATTGGGATGCCTATTATAGGGTTTTCTAGGTAAGAATGTACGGTAGCGTTATCATCTAATTGATCATTTTCTAAATTCTCGAAATTTCCGACTTCGGCTATTAATGATTCCGAATTGTCGTTATTTTCAAGGTCCTTATTAAAATCATCTATATAGTCGAGTAGAGCTTTTGAAGTACCTGGCTGATTTTCGGTTTCATTTAAATTTAATTGTATTCTAGATAAGGCGTCGCAATTTTTATTAAGAGTACCCTTTTTATATACTATTTCGTAATCGTATTCAGCAAGTTTTAGACGCCACCTAACAAGTTTAGAGTTGGGCTCCTTCAAAGAGAACAACCACTGAAGAGCTTTTGCGTCAGTATATATCCGGAACTTTTTTTCAAAAAGATAACACCGGAATTTTACTGTATTTTACTGCCCATACGACAGCGAGCATTTCTTTCTCAATAGTGGAGTAAGAAATCTTTGATTTATTTAAAGTTCGGCTAGCATAAGCAACTGGTAAGTCACTGCCGATTTTTCCTTGGCTTAAAACAGCCCCTATTGCAAAATTACTTGCATCTGTAGACAGAATAAACGGCTGCGAAAAATCAGGATATTGCAGGATAGGTTCGTTAATTAAAAGTGTTTTGCAAAGTTCGAAACACTCTACATAGTCCGGATCTGTGATATTAATTACAGCTCCTTTCTTTAGACGTTTAGTTAGCGGTAAAGTAATTTTTGAGAAATTTTGAATGAATTTTCTGTAATAGCCCAAAAGTCCTAAGAATCCTTTAATTTCGGTTGTATTTTTGGGAATCGGATATTTTTTAATAGCGATTATTTTTTCAGGATTTGGTTTTACACCTTCAGGGGTAACAATGTGGCCTAAATATGTTACCTCCTTTCTTAAGAATTCACATTTATCCAACTGTAATTTAAAATTTAAATTTCTTAATCTATTAAATACTTCTTTTAAGCGGGTTATATGTTCTTGCAAACTAGTACTGAAAATTATAATATCGTCTAGATAGACTAAACAGGATTCATTTTGTATCCCACGTAGGATATTATCCATTATTCTTTGGAAAGTCGCTGGCGCATTTCTGAGTCCAAAGGGCATGCGCAAGAACTCATAATGGCCATTTTCCGTATTAAATGCAGTTTTGAGTATGTCCTTTTCTGCAATTTGAATCTGGTGAAAACCCGACGCTAAATCAAGCGTTGAAAAATATTGACATCGTCCTAGCTTGTCAAGCAGGGTCGTAATATTGGGTAGGGGATATCTGTCGCCTATAGTTTTATCATTCAGTTTCCTATAATCGACAACTATCCGCCATTTTTGTTGTCCAGAGGCATCGGGTTTTTTACTTACAACCCAGATACTTGAACTCCATGGTGAGGTCGAAGGCCTTATAATATTTTGATCCAACATACTTTGAATCTGTTTTTGAACTTCCTTACGATGTACCTTAGGGTACCTATACGATCTAGTGTACACCGGTAACTCGTCAGTCGTTTTTATCTCATGTTTTATTTTACTGGTAAATGTTAATTTATTACCGTCTACATGAAAAATATCGGAATATTCTCTTATTAGTTTTAACATTGTTTGCCGTTCTTCTGAATTCATATGTTCAGTACGAACTTTAGAAATATCAAATTTTACTTTTGTGGCATTAAAACTATTAAAATTGGGGGATTGAATTGGATCGTATTCATCGAACAATTCTGCTTCCAATGGTTCATTTAAATCTACTGTGATATTTGATTCTGTTTTATTTAAAATAGTACATAAAGCTGTATTATTTTTTGCTACAGTTATACATTGTGGAATTTCTAATTCTGAAACTCGCGTATAAGGTATCATAACCTCTCCATTTTTTATGTTTTTTAAATTTATTTTAATTATTTGTTCAGATCTCGGAGGCACTACTATACAATTCATGCTCTGAGGAAACTTGTAGTAATGAATTTTTATTTTACTGTTAGGGGTAACCAATAAATTTTTATTTAAATCAATACTAGCCTTTAACTTTTTTAGGTTATCGAGCCCTAATAAACATTGAAATTTATCATGAAATTTAAATATAGAATATTTTAGGTAAATTGGTTTCTTGTATCCAAAAATTTCTGATGAAGGCATTGCCGTGCAATAATTTTCCTGTGTAGTACCGTGAGCGGTCGAAATTTGAAAAGGTTCGAATTTAATCATTTTTTTAAAATACATGTCAGCAGTTTCAGGTAATAAAAATGATCTGGTAGATCCTGTATCGATAAGAACCTTTAAATCAAATTCCGGGAAAATTATGTAGGGTAATTGGCTTTCATTGTTTGTTAAATTAAGTAATTCAAAATTTTTTATTCTGTTTTTTCCGAGGCAATTTTCCCTAAAAAATTGTCTTCGGTATCTTCAGGAATTTCAACTATTGGTTGCTCATCTATAGTGTGTAATTCTTCAACAAAAAATTTTTGATTTTGATTTTGTCTAAAATAATTTGGATTTTGATAATTTTGATTAGGCCTAAATGTATTTGTTGTAGACGTACTCATTGGAGTAGGTTTAGGAAAAGTTTGATTTGGATTTAACTTAAATATATTTGTCCTTTTATCAAAATTAGTATTATTATTTATTTTACTAGTATTAGGTTGTGATGGATTATAAAAATAATTTTGTCTAACAGGCGGTCGAGAGTTATGAGAAAAATTAGTAATTTGTAATTGTTTATTTGTGTTTCTATTTTCAAGAAAACTATTCCTAGGCACAAATTTACCTTTATAAGTATTTAAACCTTCAATATTGTTTTGGAAGTCATTTGTTAACATATTTAACGCGGAATTTAGATCTGCAGGATTTTTGGTGCGCATAAGTGAACCCAGTGGTTCCTTTAAACCACGTAACAATACTCTAAGAGCCAAATTACGACAATAAATTGATAAAGTAACTATTTCATGTCCAGCAGTATGAGCTTTTATATTAGAAATTTGAAGATTTAATAAGTGCTGTATTTTATTAAAAAAATCAAAAGGCGATTCATTACCTTGTTTGGTTTGTACCATCTCTATATTTAACGTAAACATGTCTCTTTTATCAGAATAAGTATTTAATAGAGCACCTTTTAAATCTGCCCAATTTGATATTGTGCAAGATGAAATATTAACAGCTGCTTCACCTTTAATCTTTGCTAAGATACTTGACATCAGATATTCATTCTGAAAATCGTTAACATCTGCTGCATTATAAAATTTTTTGACTAATTTTTCACAAATTTCTAAAAATCTAGGAAGTAATTGTGTATTCCCTTGAAATTCGGGTATCATATCTAAATATTCTTTTTTTAGTACTGCCATTTTTAATTTTTGATTATCTTTTAAAATTTTAGCAATATTGATAGAATTTATTAAAGACTTTGGGGAGTCTGAGTCAGAATCTGTGCTACTATTATCTGAATTTTCAGAACAATCTGAAGCACATTGATTAGTTTTACCTCTATATGACATAAGTACTTACAGCAAAATTAATATTCCTTCCATGTGTAGAACCAGCGAAAGATGCCACAATATTCACTTGTAGTGTTCTTTCTTCCTATTCCCGAAGTATCAAATGTCCTTTTGATGTCTTCTCGTTGAGCTACTCAGTTCACCCAACTGGAACTTCCTAACACACGGTATATGTTCGAATAGGTCAATGAATCGTTAATACGAACCGAAAATTATATTCACTAATCTCGTTTGACCTATCCTACTGACTGCGCCACTTAAATTCAAAAATGCCGTAAGGTAGTTTTTAAAAAATAATTTATTTCAAATAAAAACTGTGTTATAAAATAAAGGTGTTTAATGAACAAAATCGGATTCTAGACTGAATGTAATTAAAATGAAATAAAACAATATGTTATAAAAGTGCAAATGTGAATAAACTATAAAATGTCCATTAAGCAAACTGACACTTGTATCTATGGGAAGCAAAGGTTAATGTTCTTGGCGGCTTCGTGACACTGTACACTATAACATATATATACAATTTTTGATTTTGAATGCATATATTGACATTTCTTTAATTTTTTGGCATATATCTGACGTACTAATTGACTGGACATATTAAAATTATGAGTTTTCGACCAAAATAATATTTTGTGAAATGCCTTTACAGGTCGATTTCCTAAAATTTTGAAAGATTAACTTTTCCCTGTAATAAATTACGTTTAAAGGTGTAGGTACTTGAGAGGATTAAATTATAAACACCCTCCTTAAACCAACAAATTTTGCTAAATATCCTTTCAGGTAGTTGTATTAATATCTTAAAATTTCTAAATGACTTACTTTCAACTTCATTTCAGTCTTTATTGTTGTGTTGTGTTAACCAGTGGGAAATTTGAAAAAATTAAGTCGTGGGTAAAATCTTATTCAGATTTTGTTGTAGAAGGTGATAACCCGGGGTTTTGTAAAACATGTTCTAAAATTGTAAGTACATTTTTATTTTGACCTTTCACAATGGTAAATCAAACGACAGTAAAATATTATTTCAACCCACAGTTAAAAAAAAAAGTAAGGCAACTTTACAACGTACGCATTTATTTAATTTAATTAAAACTTCAACATCTACAGGAATATATTTGTTTTAGATTCCATGTAAAAAAAAGTTTCAAATCGACCAACACGCAAAAACACCCTCACATATAGCAAAGCAGAAATCTAAAGACACTCGCAGACAAAGTCAACTTCCCTTGAAACTATATTTAGAATCTGAATCATCTAGAAGTGAACAAGCTATTTTTAATGAAGATTTATGCAAAGCTTTAGTGACTTTGAATATCCCTTTAATACGATTAAATAATCCAAATCTCCAATCATTTTTGCAAAAATACTGTAAATTTAATATTCCAGAGCAAAGTATATTACGCAAACGTGGTGTTGACAGTTTGTACATTGAGACTCGTGAAAAAATTCGTGAGATTACCGCTGGAAAACATTTCTACATTATTGTGGATAAAACAACAGACTCTTGTGGTCGATATATAGCCCATTTAATGATAGGTTCATTACGCGAAGAAATGCAAATTGGTCCATATCTAATCGCTTCAAAGCAATTAGATAAAACAAATAACTTGACAATAACTCGTTTTATCCAGACAGAATTGTCTTCCTTTTTTCTTCCGGAAGCTGTTTATTGCTGTTATCCGATGCTGCCCCGTACATGGTAAAAGCCGCGCAAAATTTAAAAATGTTTTATGAAAACTTAATATATGTTACATGTTTGGCTCATGGCCTTAACAGAGTTGCAGAAGAATTTAGGTCTAAGTTTCCTTTAATAAATGATTTAATTAGTAATGTAAAAAAAATATTTCTTAAAGCTCCTCTAAGAACTCAATTGTACAAAGAAAAATTTCCTGAATTACAGATGCCACCGGAACTTGTGATTACTCGGTGGGGTATCTGGCTTAAAGCTGCCTTTTTTTACGCAGATAATTATGAAAAAATTACAGAAATCATATTTAATTTTGATGACTCATCTAAGGGAATATCTAATACAAAGAAGTTGTTTCAAAATCACATATTACCAAAGCAATTAGTGTTTTAAAAAAATTATGCATTTGTACCCAAAATTATATTAGATTTAGAACAAAAAAATGTACCTTTGGTGATTTCCGTAAATTTAATTAAGACGTCTGAATCAGAGTGTAAAAATGTCCAGGGCGATATTGGAAAGACGATTTTTCATAAATTTTCAAATGTAATTTTAAAAAATGAAGGATTTATTGTTTTAAGAAACCTTGTTAATATTTATTCTGGTAACTTTGAAGATATTAATACTATTCATCCAAATATTTTAGGAAAATTTAAGTTTGCACCTATTACTTTTGTAGATGTCAAAAGGAGTTTTTCTTTGTACAAGTACATACTTACTGATAGGAGACAATCATTTAATACAGATAATTTAGAAAAACATCTAATTGTTCATTCGTTTTATAATAATGTTGATTTGTAAATAAAATTAGTTAATAATTAAATAATTATTAAGTATTATATTAGGTATTGTAAAATAAAACAAATAATAAATATTAATAAACTATTTCGATCAAATAACAAATTACTCTTATTGCATATGCTCTGCATATTTTTCAATTTTTTACGCATATATTGAAGTATTTTGCGGCATATATATGCGCATATTTAACTACTTTTTGGGTGCATATATTCCTAGGTCTATGATGAGTTACATACTCTTAAGAAATACAGAAGAATAATTTCTTCCTCGTTTGAATCTGAAGATGACATTAATTCAAGGCAGGTATTAACGGCAGCCGAAGTACACGTAAATGTAAAAAACGCAGAACCCCTATATTTAACAATAGTTGAAGAAATATTTGGAGTTATTAGCGGAGTAAAACTTGGAAGTAAAGTCGCTTAGTTTTTGAGAAAAAAAAAACCTGCGTAGAACCAAACAAGACTTCCCAGACAGCACAAAAATAATGGCATATATGGCAGGAAGATTGCAGGAATATTCAAGGTCACCATGAAACATATGCCTCCATGAAACATATGCCCCCGATATGTTTTTATCTGCCAAAATATATGTATGGCATATTCTCTGGATTTACTGTGGATATCTATGTATGCCTATATTTATGGTATTTTGAATATTCATGGCATATTTAATTATATTTCTGCCTCCTCTCGTAAATAAGATATATTGCGTGGTATCCCGGAAAAAACTTATTTGCAAATATAATAAATGCTAAATGTAATGTAAACATTTATATCGTGGCTGGGAAACCCAAAAGCAGTAGCCAGTAATGTATTTTTAACTTTAATTTTATATATTTCCACCTTTTAATATAATTTTATGAGTACTACTACAGTAAACAAAAAGGTGAAAGTCGTGGTGGTGGTACCATTATGGGACTCTCATACTTGGTATCCGTTATATTTATTGCTATTGCTATGAGTAGATCAGACATTGATATTCACTTCTAATAAGGACTTACTTTCTTTTGATAGGATAACCTATCCTTTTCTCAGGAATAATTTCCCTGGTGGAAGGATATTATTCTGTAAACTCTCATGGATATCAGATACTACGCCTAAAAAATATAACTCCCGATTAAAATTGTAGTTGGAAGTCCATGTTAGAATATTTAACAAGACAATTTTGTGGTGATTCATCATATAATTCACTAAACCAGTGGTCGCCAACCTCTCAATGTGTTAAGCTACTTTGTTAATTTTGGAATAAACAGCGAGCTGCCCACACGGAAGCCACGTAACGCAACGTAAATGAAATAATACACAGTTAATTTATCAATTATATGTATTTATTTTACTATTTAACTGGTAATACATAATACATAGGTACTAATAATAAACTAATAACAAAATAAATAATATTACTAGTACGTACTTGTTCATAGCTACATTCCTACCTACCAAACGAAGGTGTTTGAAAAATAAACACAAAATTTTATCCAGCCACAACGGCATGTCACTTAAGATTTAAAAATAGTTAATAATAACAACAAAAAAGTAACGCACTATCATGAACATAAACATTGAAAAATAAAAAAGCACGTTCAATGAGAAGGCTGACACTCAGACTTAATGTTTGCAGTATAATTTGATACAGCCCTTCGAATACAATTATCCAAATGTTCATCTGTAAGTCGATTGCGATATTTGTTCTTAATAAACTTCATATTGGAAAAGAAGATTCACACAAATAGGTTGAATTGAATAATGCTTTTACTGTCAAGGCAACACGGCATAGAAGTGAATATTTGTCTTTACTTACAATAGGCCAGATACATTTGGTACTTGAGACTAACGATTTTAAGGCTACATCATTTTGAAACTTAATTACTTCCATTTCTGTTGCAGCGATGTCTTCGCCAAAGTTCTGCATAACACAAGTTGCAAACTGTTGGATATCAATTTCCATAAAGGGCGAAACAACAAACTGCGCTACTAAAGCCATTTCGTTGAAATCCTTAAAATGATTTTTGAAGTTATTCTTCAGGGTAGAAACTATTTCTACATGATATTTGCTGTCATAGGGTTCTAATGGATTTTGAGATATTTTTTCTGAAAGAATAGGAAAATGCTTGGCATAGCTGTTAATTAGGTTTTGTTCCCAAAACTCCAGCTTTTTGATAAATGCTTTTATATCAAAAATAATTTCCGCTAGTTCTTTGTCTCTCCCCTGAAGCTGCAAATTAAGTTCGTTTAATTTCTCTGTAATGTCCACGAGAAAACCAAAATCTCTAAGTCAGATTGAATTTTCTAGTTCCGGAGTGGGTTCATCGCGTTGTTTGAAAAATTGAACTATGCCAGATAGAACATCATTAAAACGTTTCAGTTCACGTCCTCTACTTAACCATCGGACTTCAGAATGAAGGAGTAGGTCCCCGTATTGACGGTCAACTTCATCGGCCAAGGTTTTGAATAATCTTCTTTGTAACGCTTGAGCTCTAATCTTGTTCACAATTTTTACCACCAGTTTCATAACGTTGTTTAGTTTCAGAAAATTTCCACATAATGCTTGCTGATGGATAATGCAGTGGTAACAGAGAAATTGCGGAAAAGTTTCATCTTTACGACATAACGCCACCTTATCACAACCCACCATAGCTGGAGCGCCATCGGTTGTCAAGCCTACCATTTTCGATATTGGAATTTTCTCGGAAGAAATAATATTTTTTAAATGAGAAAACAACTCCTGTCCAGTAGTGTGTCCTTTCAGTGGAATAAACTTTAAAAGATCTTCTTTAATCGTAAAATCATTAAAAACCATCCTGACGAACACAGCCATCAGGGCAGTGTCAACGACATCTGTTGATTCATCCAGTTGAAGTGAAAAATAAACACAGTTATCTAAGTCAGTTCTTAACTGTAAAAAAATATCATTGCTTATTACTTCTACACGTCTCATCACTGTATTAGCAGAAAGTTGCATAGATTTTATAGCTGAAACTATCTCGTCTTTATTTTTAAAGTTGGCAAATAACGAATCAGCAGCTTCTAAAAACGTCTGTTTTATCATTTCCCCGTCTTCATAAGGTTTCTTTTTTTGTGCAATTATCTGGGACACACGGTACGATGCTTCAGTTGCAGCCTTATTTTTGTCGACTGTTCTTAAAAATATTGATTGTTGTCCAATTAACTACTTTTTTAACTGTTTCAGTTTCTCCTTTCTGGTGGCAGAATGTAGTGGGAATGATTTTTTAAATTAGAATGTACAGTTTTATGATGTCTCTCAATATTTCCTTTTTTAGCAACGGAGACCGAAGTATTACATAACAAACACATATTTTTATCTTTAACTTCTGTAAAAAAGTATTGGTCTTCCCATTCCGAATGAAAGTGGTATGTCTTTACCTTCTTACAACTGCTTGCCATAATATTATTTTTTATTGTTCTCTACTATTTCAACCGCTGGACGTTAGTTACGCGTTCAGTTTTAAACTAAGGGCAATGTCGCCGCGCCGTGCGTATTTATCCCGTTCAAAGCAATCCTGATCGTTCTCTAACACTAACGCGCTGGTCCGGCTGGTCGGTTCTAGCCGATTCTAGCTTGATGGCGTCATCGGCAGATCGCTCACCGCAACGTTGCCGCTGTTTATGTTTAATATTATGACAATTAGATTTTTTGTGGAATTTTTGGAAGCTTCTCTGATTTTTGCAGTTTGTATTTTTTAAATTAAAATCGTTGTGAGAGCTACCAGAATTGCTTCCGCGAGCTACCGGTAGCTCGCGATCGACAGGTTGGCGACCACTGCACTAAACTGTTATAGATTAGATATAGCCTAAATAGCTGAACCTGAAATGGCACAATATTTTCAGGTAAAAAGATTTTTTAGAAGTTTTTTGAGTTTAGGACCAGATGTGCTTAAATAAGAAACACGTGGGACATAAATGTAGTGTTGAAACCTTACCAATAAATTAGCAGTGTTACTGGTCTTATATATTGGTTAGAACATTTAAATTTTATAGCCATAGAGATACAGAATTGTCAGAAAAGAACAAGAAATTCAGATAAAGGTAACGAAAAAAGTAAAGATATCAGCTAACAATAGAGTTTATCTCATGTTAAACCTTCGTTTTCTTCTATATAAACCCAGGTATTTGCGTAGCAACAACCGTGTTAGAGTATATAGAAAAAATAAAAGACTTAAGGGGTAAATAATTGTGGTAGCCTCTGTTCATTATAATTAGGAAGCCGCATCATGCTGCCTCTACGCAGACCATCAGCTTATGGATGAACTTCATTTTTAGTAATTGATATGGAGCAATTTTTCTCTTAGAGCATATGACATATCTCTACATTTTAAATTTTCTTGAAAGTGGGTCAATTATGACAATATAATTTTTAAACTTGTAATCAGTTAAATATAAATAAAATGTTTTATTGTAATTTTTGTTGCAACATGCTTTAAACAGCGACAATATATCTTATTTACGAGACAAGGTAGAAATATAATTATAAGATCAAACGAACCTACCTGAAATGAAGTTCGATCTTAATTATTTAAACCAGCAAATCAAACCAGTCAGATCGAATTACCTGTACCCTCTACTTCTTCTCTAAATATTCCATATGAAGAACCGCTGACGCCAAAGAAACAAAAAATATTACATACACTCTCCTCTGTCCGGGCAACAAGTGCAAAAAGAAAGCAAAAATTAAAATTGCTAAGACGACAACTTTCTTGAAAAGTGAATAAAATTGCCAACTTAAAAAATATATTAAATGATTTAAGTAAAAAACGTTTGATACAGGATGAGATATAATGTCAAAACTTGGGGGCCCCATCGAGATATGTAGCAGGCAATTAAAAAAAAGTCTAACCTACCATTGCCTAAGAAGTATTCAGAAGAGCTAAAAGTGTTTTCCTTAACTCTCCACTATTACTCACCTGCTGCTTATAATTATGTAAGAAGAACATTTGACACTTGCTTACCACATGTCCGTACAATCAGTCGATGGTATCAAAGTATAAAAGGTGAGCGTGGATTCACAAGTGAGGCTTTCAATGCCCTACAGATCAAATCAAATTCTTTCAATGAAAAAATAATTTGTGCACTTATTATGGATGAAATGGCCATTCGTCAACATGAGGAGTTTGTTGGAAGCGAACGTAGAAGTTATGGTTGTGTAGATGTAGGAACTGGTGCAAATGAAACTACGCTTGCAAACAATGCTATTGTTTTCTTATTAAATTGTGTAAATGGAAGCTGGAAAATTCCAGTAGGATATTTTTTAATTTCAAGTATGACAGGTGAACAGAAAAAGGGGCTGGTATTAGAATGCTTAAAGAAATGTTATGAAGTAGGTGTTAGTGTTGTAAGTTTAACATTTGATGGTGCTTCTAATAATCTAACAATGACCAAACTCTTGGGCTGTAATTTACATCATACAACTTTAAAAACTAGTTTCAAGCATCCATCAAATAATGAAGAAATTGTTATATTTTTAGATCCGCCACATATGCTAAAGTTAATTAGAAATACTTTAGCAGAAAAGTATTCATTTGTAAATGAAGAAAATAAAATTGTTGAGTGGAAGTATTTCAAACAACTTCACGAATTACAGGAAAATTAATCTTTCCACTTAGCAAATAAGCTAAACTCGCAACATATAGCTTTTAAAAAACAAAAAATGAAAGTTCGTCTTGCAACCCAACTATTTAGCGAAAGCGTCGCAACTGCCTTAGATTTTTGTGCGAACGTTCTACATATTGAAGATTTTAAAAATGCTGAGGCAACAATTAATTTTATTAGAAAAATAAACATTCTGTTTGACATCCTGAATTCACGAAATCTTTTCCAATTCAATTATAAGAAACCTCTATCTGAAAATAATTACAATAATACATGTATTTTTCTTGACTCTGTCGATAAATATATTAGTTCTTTAAGAACACATGCTGCTGGTAAACTTCTATTAGAAACTGATTGATCCACTGGCTTTCTAGGTTTAAAAATATGCATTGCAAACCTAAAATTACTATACAATAATTTAATTGTAGAAAATAAGTTTTTTAAATTTTTGCCTTTGTACAAAATTTCATAAGACAATTTAGAATAATTTTTTTGTTCAATACGGTCTCATGGAGGTTTTAACAATAACCCTACTGTCAGGCAATTTCAGTCTGCATATAAAAAAATTTTAGTTCATGTTGAAATTGTATTCCTTTGGAGGAATTAACTATTTTAAAGTGCAATATAACAAGCCAGTTAAATGTCACTTCAAAGGAATATGCAATGTCTGATAATATTGACGATTTTGAGAAAGTGAATGTTATTGAAAATGATCATGATTATTTACCAGATCCAGTCTCCTCCTTTTCTAAATATATAATCACTTACATTTCTGGATATGTTGTTTATTATTTAAAAAAGAAAATCATTTGTGAACAATGTCTAGATGCTTTAATAAGTAAAACTAGAGATTTGTTTCTATTTTCATTCATTTATATAAAGAATAAAAATGGTTTGCAATATCCATCGGAAGATGTAATAAACATTTGTTTAAAATGTGAAAAAATATTAAAAATTATGAAAGACTCTAAGAAAAAAATATCAGTTGATATCATCAGCACATTAGTTTTAAAAGAATTCATAAATTCTAATGTCTTTTCGAATATTATGCAGCACAGTTTGGACCAGTTTTTGTTGGATAATCATAGAATATTATTAATCAAGTGCATAGTTGATAAATATGTTAGTATCCGACTAACATATCTCACTAAAACTAGAGTTAATAGAGCTGCTAGCATAAGACATCAAAATTACAAAATAGTGTTGTTTAAATGTCAATAAATATTTTATTAAATAATAAAAAAAAATTTGTAGTGTCTTATTAATAATGGGACACAGAAAAACTGAAGAGTTACCTATAATTTTACCAAATTTGGCAAAAGTTTTTGGTGTCATAAGATACGTTACACTTATTTGAACTATAATTATATATTTTTCGATGTTTTTTAAGTAAATCATATAGGTACTTTTGTTGGGAACTTATAATAAACTTCAAAATTAAAATGAAGAATATTCGCATTCTAAGCATAGTCTTATTTTTAATCAGACTCTTCAGTTGTTCTGTATCCCTTTCTCAATGAGACACCTTGTATATAAACTTCCCACTTGAACAATTTTATATTTTATATTTTTCAAGTATGTACAATACAGATGTATTAGAAATTAAAGCAAAAAGACAACTTATAACAAAGGTTTAAATTTAGTAATGTCAAGTCATCCTTGCACCCTAAAAAAGTACCAATGAAGAAATTATTCCTCCAATGCAACCAAACAGTTATTTTTAAGATAAGATTTTGTGTCAAATGTTATCCACAGCCACAGGGTTTCTTTTTAAATGGCATGACATTCAAAATTTTGGTCAAAACAATTTTCATCATGCACTTTTCTTGGAAATTCACAATGCTTTATTAGGATTAAAAACACCAGTTTCTAGAAACTTTTTCACTATAACACTAACATTACTGATCAGAAAAAGTGGTTAAAGTTTTCTTTTTGTAATCACAAATCGCAACTGAATGCCTATTTTTAAAATAAATTATCTCTATAATTCCATTTGTATAGTTGTATGCTGTGCATCTGTGAGATTGTTGTTTATTATACATAGGTACCAATTATAGAAATCTTTAGTAAGTACTTGCTTGCAATTTTAGTAATATATGTACCTACCCTATATATATATATATATATATATATATATATATATAATTATTTCAAACATAAATAAAACCAACAACTGTTATCTGAGTCTTTTTAGTTCCGATTGGTTTTGACAGAGTAGTTTTGATCATGGTTTTCTTCCATCTACTTTTAACCATAAAGTCATACCTAGCAGAATTTTTGGTAGATATCTTTTTAAACTTTTGACTGTAGCGGGTCATATTTTTAATGTATGTCATCTGCAGCAGAAAGACCTACATGTTTTACATTTAAAAGTAATTGATTGTCCTATCTACAAACTCGGCTGTATTTTTAGTAAAATATATTTATTCACAATTCACGTAGTGGTTTGGTTTTTGATTTGGTAATTTGATGTCATCATTCTCCTCATTGTCAGATTTTGACATTGGCAGCTTTGATCAAGACAAGAGAGTCCTTGAACGAAAAATCGTAGTTCGGGTTTTAGTTTTAAAGCACAAAGAGATTAACAAATCTGATGCACAGTGTTATTCGAACGTTGATTTTCGATCACACAGGTCATATATCGGACGGTTTCGACGAAGACAGAACAATATAATGATATTAATCTCTTTTATGGTCTTGGCATTGGCTTGGTCGGAAAACGGTTAATAAATAATAGTAAATAGTGTAGAAGTCATAATTGCGCAATGTCATCAAATTAATTTCGAATCGATCATGTTGAAACAAATCTTAGGTAAGTAAGTCATTTAAAAGTTGTAATTCTGCATACGGACTTTAATTATATTTGAATACGACCCTGCTTAGTCAACCAATTAAGCCACGCTCAGTGGGGTCATTTTTAATAAAACGTATCATATGCAAAACAATTGCCTCATGGCATCTCCAATCCATTAGTATTATACCTCTAAATCTCACTGATAGGTGACAGTTCTGGGTGCTGTAATCAACCTAATTGTTCGTGTCTAATCTAATTAAAACATATTTTGGCATTTCACGAATATAAAAAGGGATCAAAAATATTTTCATCTACAGGGAGAGCCGCAAAAATTTTATTCCGTATACGATTTCATTATTACTTACATTTTGCAGAATTATTTGAATGAGAAAATATCTTCTTATGTAACTGGTATTTTTGGTATCAAGTATGACATATAATACCCAAACGGTGACCGACTCAGTTATTATCAAAAAGATGTAATGAATTATACGCACAATATCTTTGTGTTTCCTACAAAACTGGTATAGTGCAATTGTAGAGATAAGCTGTAGAGGATCTTCTGAAATAAAAATAATAATTAATAATAAAAAATAACAAACACACACATATGCACCATTAATAGTATATTACATTACGAGTGTGGAAAGTGACATTTTTCACACGAGTGGGAAATATTGTCGCACGAGGCACAAGCCGAGTGCGACTATCACACGAGTGTGGAAATTCACTTTTCACATAAGTGATGTACAATATTTTTCCTACGACCACAAAATATTTTCATCAAAAAATGTAAAACCAGGTTATTATAATAATTAAAATGTATTTAAAAAAATAATCAACAACAATCGTATTTATTCAATTTTCATATTTTTTAAACAAAAAAAAAAAAAAAAAACAAAAATTAAAAAAAAAAAAAATTTCTGGCCCCGCCAGGATTCGAACGCGGTCGTTCGCCATGTCTCTCAAATGGCAAATTTGATAGTTTGATGCTCTAACCAACTGAGCTAACAGGCCTTTCGTCAATTGAGTGATCTAATCGGTTATATGTTTAACCAGAATAAAAAGCAAACATAATCTTAGTTATTTTAAAATTATTTTAATAATAATTGTTAAAGATAAATATCTAGGATCTAATTTACAACAATTTCAATAAATTAACAATCATATCGATTTTAGTATTAATATGGACATTACATAGATCAAAATAGAAATTAGGTGTTTGACATTTTGTAACAACTACTGCGGAAAGTAACATATTCTCACTCGGGTGGAAAGTAAATTCTTATTCATACGCGTGTGATATAGGGCACTTTCCATAGGACTTTATAGTGTGATATGTGTCACTTTCCTAAGTGGTCGTAGGAAAATGTTTCTACGTATTTATGGCAACACATGCATAGTCCTAAAATGTGACATTTTGTAAAATATTCTTAGTATTAGTGGCTTCTTTTTTAAGTAGTGTATAACTCAGAATTTTATTTTATTTATTATATTTTTAGGTAAGAGTAAACGGGTTGTCTCCTGAATACGTGAAAGACAATTTTAAATACTCGAATGATCTTTAGATGTAATTAAAACTTTATTTTTGGGTCAAATTTCGTTTAGCCGAAATCAGTTACGTTAAAATTGTTACTATGGCAAATGTTGTCATGGTAACCAGTAAACAAAAACCCAAATCTCGTAGTGAGAAAATGCATAGTTGCCAAGTTATAGATTATTTAATTTTCACTTTAGTTTAGACGAAATCAGTTATGGTAAAACTGTTGCCATCGGAACGCTTGACATAGTAACGACTAATCAAAAACCCAAATCACGTGGTAAGAAAATACGTAGTTGATAAGATACAGGTCATTTAATTTTCACTTTAGTTTAGCTGAAATCGGTTATGGAGAAACAGTTACCACAGGAACACTTGTCGTGATGTCGAATAAACAAAAACCTAAATCCATTGGTGAGAAAACGCGTAGTTGCCTCTTATATTTAGATTAACTCTTAACACAATATCCTAATCTAAACTAAAGTAAAAATGAAACCATCTATAACTTGGCAACTAGGCATTTTCTCATTACGGGATTTGTTTAGTCGTTGGGATGATAAGCGTTTCCATGGCAACAGTTTCTTCATAATATCATGCTACGCTCCTTCCACCCACAACCTAACTACTACAGAGCAGAGCAAGTGAAGCGAGCACTTTTAGCCGATGTTCCTTTTTCCACCTAAATTATAAGATCACGCTACACTCCTTCCACCCACCTCCTATCCAGTACAGAGGAGAGCGAGCAAAACGAGCGCGCCCGGCCGACGTTTCGAAATTCACGCGCGCGAAACTTTCATGAATCGAATACATATTAAAACAATGCTCATGTCACGCATGGAAAGGTAATTATTGAGAATATAATAATATATTTTTTTTAATAATCCAATTTTAGGCATTAGGAAAAATAGTACTTTTCAAATATACCACCGGAAACCCCACAAAGTATCTTATTTTTGGCGTAACATTTCCAAACACTTTAAAACGCACTACTTTTATTAATTTATTTCGTTGCTTTTCCTAAAAAACTTTAAATTTACAGTCACATCCAGCGATTTTTTTTCCATTTTGGTTAAATTGTACATATTAACTAAATATTAATATTACTCCATCTATAAAGTAATAAACAATCATTATTTTTGGTTATCCAGAAGTGTTTAAACTTTCAAACAAGAGAATTAGTCTGACAAATGAATTGTCAACCAAAGTCAATGACTGTATCAACTAAAGAGGATAGCCGAATTCATTCCATTCCGGAGCGGCGTGTCGTCAACCCTGAAAACTTTTAGCCGTCCCATTAGAAACGTACATCAACACACCTTATTTTTAAATTACGTTTTATTTTGTTTATTTTTAAATTAAAAGATATTTCAGATATTCAAAAGATCATTTTACCAGAGAGAAAATTTAACTCATCTGAAAATTATAGAAGTAAATAAATATGTAAATAGAAGGTAATAAATGTACTATGCGAGCTTTGATTTATCTTCCTAAGTGCAAATGGCGTCACCATTTTTTACTCCTTAAGTACCTACACTTTTTTTAACAAGTTTTAATATATAAGAGTAAAGGTGTAACTCATCAAGCAGACTTAATTGGAGACTAAACTCAAGATTGTCTATTTCTTGCTGATGAGCCCTCATAAGGACAAAACCAGTCCAATTATGACGTTCTCCTTAGAATGCAAAATCAAAGTAGAGCCTTGAAAATTATTTACTTTGCTCTGCTCCTTTTGATATAATTCAATGTCTGTTTCGGTATTAGCCAAAGGAGTAGTTATTAGGAGAAAAACGGTCGAAAACTTTGATATAGCATGGACTTTGAGGTTTGCTTTGCCTTTATTTTTAAGATAATTTTTGATTGGCCCACAGCGTCGAATGTATTTAACCACTGATATGTTGATATTTTTTTTCATTTTTGTTAACTAGTGCTGTGTTTGAAAAGTATTTTGTTTTGCTTTTTTACTCGATACCGTTCTCTTTATACATTCAAACTCCGTTTGCTCCATTGATATGGTTTGCTTGATGTCACGTGACCAAAAAATATACTCGTTCTGCTAGAGGAGGTACATTTCAAACGTAGCAAATAACGCTTTTCCGGATTATAGTTATATAGAAAAGATTTTTTAGTGTTGGTAAAAAAAGTGGTTAATTTTTAAAACCGTGGGTGGATAAAGGAGGAATTTTGGGATTAACTGAGGGGAAATTTTACATTTTCGTTTCAACAACACTGTATCACATAGAAAAACTAAAAGAGAAGGTTTGAATAATATGCGGGAATTGTTTCCTTGTTTGTAGTTTATCATATCGCGCTTCACGCGCTGCGAGCACTAAATAAAAGCCGTTTTTACACCCATATAATAATTAAAAAATTAATAAATTTTAAAGAAATCAATAATTTTACTAATGCAATCTTTTAAATATCACTTTAATACAATATAATGATCAAATACAGGGATAATTGTTATAAATTTATAAAGTTAAAGCTACATTTGAATATTATGAGGTGGTGTAAATCTGGCTTTGCTAATAAATTAGGTTATGTTACACTAAAACATGACAGTCGCGGAAAATGTAGGTGAGTAAAATTTAATTAGTCTTATTTTTAATTTAGTTTTAGTTAGATTTAAGTAATTTATAGGTCCTTAACGATGTCATTAACTTATAATAAATTTACATTATCATGTGCTGCTCCAAATTGCAGAAACAAATATTATTTACATTCACTTAATAAGAATTTTTTTACTTTTCCGTCCATTATTACCCTTAGAGAGAAATGGTTTGATATTTTAAATATTCCCTACACATCTAAAAAAAAGCTATTGTGCGAGGATCATTTTGACGAGAATGCCTTTACCACTACTAAGCTCATTAAATTTGCCTTGCCTTTAGCGCCTTTAGAAGAGAAAAATATTATTACATTAGATGAAAATTTTTCATAGCTGCCTTTATCAAATTCGCTTGCAAAAATAAATGTAATTAGTAATGTTTTGATTAAACCTTCTGTTTCGAATTAAACTTCAGCTAAAAGAAAGCTAGAATTTTTTAATGATAAAATTGAATGTGTTGAGGAACCTTTAATAAAGAAACCACGTGTAAAAACTGGTATTTTAAATCAAATTAATGCAACTAGAATTGGTAATTTAACTCCTAGAAAGAGAAAATTTTATTATATTAATCGAGAGCAGCGAAACAAAATTTCAAGATTAAAAAATAGTTCATTAAAATCTAAAAATAAAATTAAGACTGCTTTAAAATTATCAGAAACAAATTTATTTAAAAATTTTAGTGGTAACTTAGATCCAGCCGGGATGAAATTTTTAGAAAGTAGTGTCACTAACTCTAAGAAAGTTAAACGTACATGGACAACTCAAGATAAAGTATTTTCATTAGCTTTATATAAGAGAGGCCCTCGTGCGTATAATTTTTTAAGACGGTGTATTGCTTTACCTAGTAAAACAACTATTCACTCACTTTTAAAATCTGTTCCATTTGATACTGGAATTAATGTAGAAATTTTTGATCGTCTTAAGGAAAGGGTTGTCAAAATGAATCAAAATGACCGTAACTGTGTTTTATTATTTGATGAGATTAAACTCGCAGAACAGTTTACTTTAGATGTTGTAATGAAGTCAATTTTCATTATTATTATTATTAATTAATTCCGGGTATTAATTTCAATTTTCAATTAATTTCAACTTCGTGGATATGCCCTGTATATCATCAGTTTTATCGCTGTTCAAACCATCGTCGAGGTACTATGCCTGCGCGCGTTTTAATGGTGGGATTTTCTGATGTAGTAGGGCATGCGACGACTAAACGTGGTCCGAGATTGAATTGAAATTTTTAGTTCCTAATATACCGATTTATCGAACAGACTTGCTTTGACACCGTTAAATCTAATAGTCGATTAAACGCTAAATACCTACGATACCGAAAATTTATTTCACGCCGCGAGGTAAAGTTTGTTGATAGTTTTTTTTTTTTTTTGATAATTTCTTTCGTGCCCGAGACTTTAAGCCGTGCTATTTGAAACCGATTTAATTTTATTTATTCCGTGTTGAGTTAGGATTTCATTTGTTTTGATTTAAAAATACTTTAATTTATTCTTGTTAGAATACACCGTTCTTTATAAATTTCATTTTAGTTTATTTGAAGGCTTAACCGTTAATTAATTTATTTTTCATTTAATCATAAATATAGTCTTATAGTTAATTTTTCCTACTACTGGAAATTTCCGAAAATAAATAATAAATTTCATTTTAGTTTATTTAAAGTTTTGAGCGTTAAACAATTTATTTTTTTATTCAATCGTAGATATAGTCGTATAGTTAATTTTTCCTACTACTGGAAATTTCCGTTAATAAATAATACATTTCATTTTAGTTTATTTAAAGTTTTGACCATTAAACAATTTATTTTACATTCGATTGTAAATATAGTCGTATAGTTAATTTTTCCTACTACTGGAAATTGCCGTAAATAATAAATTTTATTTTAGTTTATTTAAAGTTTTGAGTGTTAAACAATTTATTTTTTTTATTCAATCGTAGATATAGTCGTATAGTTAATTTTTCCTACTACTGGAAATTTCCGTTAATAAATAATACATTTCATTTTAGTTTATTTAAAGTTTTGACCGTTAAACAATTTATTTTACATTCGATTGTAAATATATATAGTCTTATAGTCAATTTTTCCTACTGCAAGAAATTTTCGTGAAGAAATAATACAGTTTATTAAACGCATTATCCAATAAATAATTGATTGGAACTGTTTGGGATGGATGTTTGGAAATGTTTTGATTGGTTATCTTTGTAGAATTGCGACGAGGCATTTTCTTTTGTTTTATTCTCCGAACTGCACATTTTAAGAGAATTTAAATAGCATCATTCCCAGTTTGAAGCGGCTCGTGATTACGATCGCTTCATCCAGAGATAAGGTGTTATCCTGGCTATTAGTTCATTCTATATCTAAAAATTCATTTGCGTTAGGTCTCCGTTATTTCAACAGAACTAAAATAGTATCATTCCCCTGTCTGAAGCGGCTCGTGATTACGATCGTCTCATTCAGAGATAATGTGCTATCCCGGTTATTAGTTTATTTTCCGTCTGAAACCCTCATTTGCGTTAGTCTCCGTTATTGTAAGTAAACTCAAATAGTATCATTCCCCTGTCTGAAGCGGCTCGTGATTACGATCGCCTCATTCAGAGATAGTGTGCTATCCCGGTTATTAAATTTGTTTTATGTAAAACTCCGTTATTCAATTGACATTAAATAGTATCATTCCCCAGTTTGAAGCGGCTCGTGATTACGATCGGTTCACTCAGGGATAATGTACTATCCCGGTTGTTAGTTGGTTTTACTTTCCAACCACTAGTGAGTAAACCTCTTATAGGGTCCCGGTTTCAGCTCTGGAATTAGTATTATCCCGAACCTGTCTCCTTGCATTCTCTGCAACCAATATTATATTTTGTTTTACTGAAGCATTCAATTACATTTGATTGTAAATACCAATTAGAAAAATTAACAGTTAATTTTTGCTACGACCGATATAATACTGCCGAATGAAATAGCAAATTGCATTTTTAACTCAACAACAGAATAAACAATTCAATAATAAACTTTTACTGCGACCGTGATAATTATAAGTATTGATTTCATTTTTTTTCCTTACGTCTGATTGAGACTACTCGAAAGTCATTTCCGTCCGTTTTGTTTGTTTATTTTTGTTCAGGGTTTGTACATATTACCGTGAGGGTGGGCGTTGAAATATTTAATTTATTTTTTTTATTGTAAATAGTTAACCACAATATATGTGTCAATGTTAACCTGCCGTATTACTGGTTGTTAATTCCTAAATTTATTTCCCCCTTATATTTCAGCTAGTGATTAATTCTGTACCAGCCCAAGCAACGATTAAAGCCCGTTACTTGTGGCCTACTATTACCTGTGTCTAAGTAACCTTTGACCCCTGGAATTTTTCATCTCCATCTGTAGCTACCCGAGTACTTTCGACGCCGTTTCGAGAGTTTGTGGAGTAAACCATTACCAAAAATCTGGCGCTCGAGAACCGCCCGTAACCAGCGTCATTCGTAAGGAACCGTTTTCTCTGTGGCGAGAAAACCCCTTACAAATTTGGCGCCCGAGCAGGGACCTGGTTACCTAGTTACTTCCCGATAGGTAATCCCTTGCTATTTCCGCCCTGCCGCATCAAATTCTTTTTCTGTTTTGCTTTATTTTTTTTCTTAACCCCGTCTCTTTCAAATCCCTGTACGTATAGTACGTAATCTAGTCCGCTCCCCTGTAAATTAGAACCTTTTTTTTCTCTAGTTTTTATAGACCAGTAATAAACCAGATAACATTGACTAGCCGTAAAAGTATAGTAAATTAGAACTTGATAAACCGTTCACAATTAAGTACCAGAATTTCAACGCCACCTGGATTCCCATTTTTTTTTTGAAGAAACCGATTACTCTTCTTCTACCTTGCAGAATTTTTTTATTTTCTTTAATAAAGCCCATTCCGTAACGACAAAAACCCGCTCGCGTTCGCTTCTTCTTTGAGTTTATGTCCGAACCCACTGCCGACGACATCTGGAAAACAGACACGGAAAACGACTTATCTACGGAACTAAGAGTACCGACCGCCGAAACATACGAAACAGACACATCAGAACCAACAGAGGTTCCATCTACGATCACTACCCAAGTATCCTGGGTATATCTATTAAAGAATCCAGAGATCACCAAAGAACTAGAAAATAATAAACTCGCTGTCAGTGGCACTGTACAGGAAAAGAGAAAACGTTTGGTTTCGTTTCTGCGACGCATAAATACAAATTTGGCAAGTGAATCGCTTGGTGAAATAGCACAAACGACAATGACACCCCCACCTACCGTTACGCCTGAACCAATAAAAATGCACGATTGGAAAGTCTCTTTTGGGAACCGAGATGATCCAGTAGCTTTTCTAGAAAGACTAGACGAAATATGTGCTGCAAAAGAAATTGATAAAGACCGACTGCTACCATGTTTACCTGAACTACTATCCGGAGACCCAGCGTTATGGTTCAGAAGTAATCGTACCTCCTGGAATACCTGGGAAGATTTTGAAACTAGTTTCCGAACTTTCTTTTTCCCAATTAATTATCAAATCGACTTAGAGGTCGAAATAAGCCGAAGGTTGCAGCGTCGAAATGAAAGCGTAACCAGCTACGTCATTGACTTGCAAACCTTGATGAGGAGACATGGCAAGCTAGATAAGGATCAACAATTAACCTGGCTATACCGAAATCTGCTCCCCGAATATCGTCAGCAAATCCGAAAGACGGATTACTCCGATGTCATTACTTTTAGTCAAGTGGTCCGAGAATTCGAGCTTCTAAGGAAGGAATTACAGGGCATACCGTCGACTAGCTCCGCTCCAAGGAATACCGCTCCCCGTTATCCTTTACAATCCGAGCCTATCCGAAACTCCGTTCACGAGTCTACCCGATTTAAACCATCCGAATCATCCCGCTATTTCCCGTCCGATCCACCTCGATTCTACCAAGCTAAGCCACCAATGACCGACATTAAACCCGTTTCCTCACCTGTCCCCGCTGACCGCTATCCGCCTCAAAGATTCGAACCACGACCATCCACCTCACGTGGAGAAGTGTTGTGCTGGAGATGTGGTGAGAAGGGACATCTACGAACCAATTGCACCAATCCGGTAAAAATATTCTGTTCTCGCTGCCTAAAAGAAGGCGTATTGTCCAAGGACTGTAATTGTAGCCAGTCGGGAAATGGAACAGGAGCTGTGAGGAAGGGAGGCCCCAACAGCTTCAGCCGACACTAGCCTCTCAAGAATCCGTTATCACACCCGCACACGATCCCCGACCACACCTATCCCTGGAAATAATAGGTGAAAATTTTTTGGCACTTATCGACACTGGAGCTTCAAAATCCTACATTGGAAACCCACTAGCGAAACATCTTTCCCAAAGAGGGCATAAATCCAAAGCAGTATCTTCTTCTGCCAGATTAGCTAATGGAAACCTGATTCGCGTCCAGGATGTTTACCAGGTACCGATGCGACTCGGTAGCCAGAGAATTTCCGAGGAACTAGTCCACTTTCCGAACTTGAGTGCTGATATAGTGCTGGGAATGGACATCCTAGCCAAGCACAAGTTTCGTCTGGAACTGGGTACTGGACAAATTTCGATAGGTGAGATGCCGATGCCACCTATTGAGGAAGCCGTAGTCTGTTACCCCATTGGGGTAATCGAACCTATACAACCCGCTACATTAGGATCCGCCGACACAAAGCCGATGACCGAAAACCACTACCGAGTAGTACAATCCCTGGTTCACGCCGAATGTGAACCCGACGTTTTCTATCCGCCAACTAGTAGTCAAACCGAGGTTCCAAAGACACTGGACAAAGAGTCCATAATAATAAAAGAGGACAGCATACAAATTTGGCAGCCAAAGAGTTCCACTCCACGTAATATTCCGATTCGGGCCGCAACCCCAACGACAAGTAGAAAGTCAGTCAATTTTCAGTCAGGATTGCCCCAGGAAATTACAGACGAAACCGAAGGCACCAAATTTACTGAAACCTACCATGAACCTAGAAAGGAAGTCCAGATCCGTGGAATAGACTGTCCGATACAGACTATCACGCCCCTTACTGATCGGTCACTGACTCCAGAACAATCCGATATCCTGGATGAATTCCTGCAAGCCGAACTACCTGCATTTTACGACATACGTGGACCGACCGATCTCGTAGAACATGAGATCCGGCTAGTTAAACCTGAACCTATCAAGCAAAGATACCGACCTCAGAATCCAAAGATGCAGGAGGTTATCAATGAAGAGGTAGATACAATGTTACAAGAAGGAGTAATAGAACCCTCCAAAAGTCCGTGGAGCTCGCCCGTTGTCATCGTAAGGAAAAAGGATGGCAAACACCGATTCTGTATTGACTTCCGTAAGGTTAATGAAGTCACAATGAAGGATGCCTACCCTCTGCCGTATATGAATGCCATTTTAGACAAGCTTCGTACCGCAAAGTATATTTCAAGTCTTGATTTGAAGAGTGGCTATTGGCAGGTACCACTATCGTCCCGAAGTAAACCGATAACCGCATTCACTGTGCCAGGAAGGGGACTCTTCCAGTTTCGAGTCATGCCTTTCGGTCTTCATTCAGCTTCAGCTACATTTCAAAGGCTAATAGACCGAATTATTGGGCCTGAGATGGACCCGCATGCATTCGCCTACCTGGATGATATCATAATTCTAGGTGAAACTTTTGAAGATCATCTAGCTAATTTAAGAGAAGTCTTCCGACGCCTAAGAGAGGCAAAACTTCAAATAAATTTTGAAAAATGTCATTTTTGCTTACCGAGCATGAAATATCTAGGACACATAGTCACTGGAGATGGAATAGGCACCGATCCCGAAAAGATAGCATCAATTGTGCAGTTCGAGGCACCGAAAACGATCCGTGAATTGAGAAGATTTTTAGGAGTTGCATCCTGGTACCGCAGGTTCGTCCCGTCCTTCTCACAGGTGGTAGCTCCACTCACAAAGTTACTGCGAAAGGCGTACAAGTGGCGCTGGGAAACAGAACAAGAAACCGCATTCCGAAAATTAAAGACTATTTTGACTGAGGCACCGATACTCAGTTGTCCCGATTTTACCGTACCGTTCACGTTACAAACTGATGCTTCTGATCATGGTTTAGGAGTAGCGCTGACACAGAAAAAGGATGGCATCGACTATGTCATCGCATATGCCAGTAGAACTCTAAGTCCGGCCGAGAAGAACTACTCAGTTACAGAAAAGGAATGTCTCGCTATAGTCTGGGGTATTGAAAAGATGCGAGCTTACCTAGAAGGATACCACTTCACCGTACTCACCGACCACCAATCACTGAAATGGTTGCATTCAATTGTGAGTCCGTACGGCCGTCTTGCAAGATGGAGCATCTTCTTGCAACAATACGATTTTGAAATTAAATATCGAAAAGGAGCTTTGAACCGAATAGCTGATGCATTATCCAGAAATCCGTTGCCAGAAATTCAGACTATGTCAGACACACCAGATGTGTGCGCCGTGGATGAAGATACCCAGTGCAAATGGTATTCATCTAAGAAAGCCGAGGTTGAAAGGAACCCTACCGAATATCCGGATTTTTGCATTAAAGAAAACCGACTATACCGTCATTTTTGGGACATCAATGATTACAAAGAACCAGAACTGTCAGATCCATGGAAATTGTGCGTACCAAAGCCGCAAAGAGACCGAGTTCTGAAAGAGAATCATGATGCGCCGACCGCAGGCCATGCCGGAATCGCCAAAACTATTACCCGCATAGCTAGAGAATATTATTGGCCAGGAATGTTCCGAGACATTACCAAGTATGTTCGAAGTTGTTTGCAATGTCAAAAATACAAACCGTCACAACAACAGACACCTGGAAAAATGAACCCATCACCGAATCGACAACCTTGGGAGGTTGTTAGCACAGATCTTGTTGGACCGCTACCCCGGAGTAAAAGGGGTAATGCATACATTGTCATGTTTATGGATAGATTTACCAAATGGGTACAATGCAAAGCCATCCGCACTGCCACCGCAAAGAACGTGAGCACCGTATTTTACGACGACATCGTCACCACTTTTGGATGTCCAAAAGAAGTCATAACCGATAATGGCACACAGTATACAAGCAAACTCTTTGAATCCGTTCTAAAAGAGTTAGGAATCCGTCATCGGTGTACACCTGCTTACACGCCGCAAGCAAACCCCGTAGAGCGAGCAAACCGAACCATAAAGACAATGATAGCACAGTTTTGCGAGGACAATCATCAAGACTGGGATCTCCATTTATCCGATTTAAAATTTGCAATCAACACCTCCCGTCACGAATCAATTGGTTTTTCTCCTGCATTCTTAAACTTTGGAAGGGAGTTAGTCATCCCCAAATCCCTACGACAAGAAGTTGAGACCAGTAACCAATCCGCCGAAACCGAAACGCTTGAGGAGGAAAGTCCCGAAAATTTTGTCAAGAGACTAGGAAAACTCAAAGAGTGTTTTGACCTAGCCCGTCTCAACCTGTCCCGAGCTTTTACCTCGCAGGCTCATTACTACAATCTGCGTCGACGAGACTGGAGATGCACTATTGGTGATCTAGTGATGAAGCGCGAACATACGTTGTCATCAGCCGTAGATCATGTGGCTGCGAAATTAGCTCCGAAATACTCCGGTCCGTACACCGTTGTCAAAGTCGTGTCTCCCGTCGTCTACAACCTCAAAGATGCTTCAGGAAAGAGACTTAATCAGGTGCACATAAAAGACCTGAAACCGGCCGTCGAGTCAGCTTAGACACCAACCTCGCCCACCGTAACCGCCCCTGTACCGTCTGGAAGGTACCGATCGATTGGAGTACAGGTAGACCTACGCCCCCGACGCCGTACTGTCGGCATTCAATGTTTCCGACAATGGTAGTTCCGAGTCCGACGATATGGTATGGTATGTAGATGGTATGGTTTTGACTCCGGAACAGAAGAAAGAAGATTATATTTTGAGTTTGTAAATTTTATTAGTTTTGTAATGATTAGGTAGGCGGATAAAGGAAAAATAAAGGCAAACTATGTTCACCTTTATTTTTCTTTCCGAAGTCAATTTTCATTATTATTATTATTAATTAATTCCGGGTATTAATTTCAATTTTCAATTAATTTCAACTTCGTGGATATGCCCTGTATATCATCAGTTTTATCGCTGTTCAAACCATCGTCGAGGTACTATGCCTGCGCGCGTTTTAATGGTGGGATTTTCTGATGTAGTAGGGCATGCGACGACTAAACGTGGTCCGAGATTGAATTGAAATTTTTAGTTCCTAATATACCGATTTATCGAACAGACTTGCTTTGACACCGTTAAATCTAATAGTCGATTAAACGCTAAATACCTACGATACCGAAAATTTATTTCACGCCGCGAGGTAAAGTTTGTTGATAGTTTTTTTTTTTTTTTTGATAATTTCTTTCGTGCCCGAGACTTTAAGCCGTGCTATTTGAAACCGATTTAATTTTATTTATTCCGTGTTGAGTTAGGATTTCATTTGTTTTGATTTAAAAATAATTTAATTTATTCTTGTTAGAATACACCGTTCTTTATAAATTTCATTTTAGTTTATTTGAAGGCTTAACCGTTAATTAATTTATTTTTCATTTAATCATAAATATAGTCTTATAGTTAATTTTTCCTACTACTGGAAATTTCCGAAAATAAATAATAAATTTCATTTTAGTTTATTTAAAGTTTTGAGCGTTAAACAATTTATTTTTTTTATTCAATCGTAGATATAGTCGTATAGTTAATTTTTCCTACTACTGGAAATTTCCGTTAATAAATAATACATTTCATTTTAGTTTATTTAAAGTTTTGACCGTTAAACAATTTATTTTACATTCGATTGTAAATATAGTCGTATAGTTAATTTTTCCTACTACTGGATATTGCCGTAAATAATAAATTTTATTTTAGTTTATTTAAAGTTTTGAGTGTTAAACAATTTATTTTTTTTATTCAATCGTAGATATAGTCGTATAGTTAATTTTTCCTACTACTGGAAATTTCCGTTAATAAATAATACATTTCATTTTAGTTTATTTAAAGTTTTGACCGTTAAACAATTTATTTTACATTCGATTGTAAATATATATAGTCTTATAGTCAATTTTTCCTACTGCAAGAAATTTTCGTGAAGAAATAATACAGTTTATTAAACGCATTATCCAATAAATAATTGATTGGAACTGTTTGGGATGGATGTTTGGAAATGTTTTGATTGGTTATCTTTGTAGAATTGCGACGAGGCATTTTCTTTTGTTTTATTCTCCGAACTGCACATTTTAAGAGAATTTAAATAGCATCATTCCCAGTTTGAAGCGGCTCGTGATTACGATCGCTTCATCCAGAGATAAGGTGTTATCCCGGCTATTAGTTCATTCTATATCTAAAAATTCATTTGCGTTAGGTCTCCGTTATTTCAACAGAACTAAAATAGTATCATTCCCCTGTCTGAAGCGGCTCGTGATTACGATCGTCTCATTCAGAGATAATGTGCTATCCCGGTTATTAGTTTATTTTCCGTCTGAAACCCTCATTTGCGTTAGTCTCCGTTATTGTAAGTAAACTCAAATAGTATCATTCCCCTGTCTGAAGCGGCTCGTGATTACGATCGCCTCATTCAGAGATAGTGTGCTATCCCGGTTATTAAATTTGTTTTATGTAAAACTCCGTTATTCAATTGACATTAAATAGTATCATTCCCCAGTTTGAAGCGGCTCGTGATTACGATCGGTTCACTCAGGGATAATGTACTATCCCGGTTGTTAGTTGGTTTTACTTTCCAACCACTAGTGAGTAAACCTCTTATAGGGTCCCGGTTTCAGCTCTGGAATTAGTATTATCCCGAACCTGTCTCCTCGCATTCTCTGCAACCAATATTATATTTTGTTTTACTGAAGCATTCAATTACATTTGATTGTAAATACCAATTAGAAAAATTAACAGTTAATTTTTGCTACGACCGATATAATACTGCCGAATGAAATAGCAAATTGCATTTTTAACTCAACAACAGAATAAACAATTCAATAATAAACTTTTACTGCGACCGTGATAATTATAAGTATTGATTTCATTTTTTTTCCTTACGTCTGATTGAGACTACTCGAAAGTCATTTCCGTCCGTTTTGTTTGTTTATTTTTGTTCAGGGTTTGTACATATTACCGTGAGGGTGGGCGTTGAAATATTTAATTTATTTTTTTTATTGTAAATAGTTAACCACAATATATGTGTCAATGTTAACCTGCCGTATTACTGGTTGTTAATTCCTAAATTTATTTCCCCCTTATATTTCAGCTAGTGATTAATTCTGTACCAGCCCAAGCAACGATTAAAGCCCGTTACTTGTGGCCTACTATTACCTGTGTCTAAGTAACCTTTGACCCCTGGAATTTTTCATCTCCATCTGTAGCTACCCGAGTACTTTCGACGCCGTTTCGAGAGTTTGTGGAGTAAACCATTACCAAAAATCTGGCGCTCGAGAACCGCCCGTAACCAGCGTCATTCGTAAGGAACCGTTTTCTCTGTGGCGAGAAAACCCCTTACAATGTAGTAAATGATAAAGTAGTTGATTATTTAATGGGAAAAGGGTAATAACATTATTCGACCCCACATATCTTCTAAAATGCACAAGAAATGCTTTTTTTAAATATGAAATTCTTTTTGATTCAAATAAGCGGGCTAAGTCTCAATATGTTAAACAAGCTTTAAAAATTGACCAGACCAAACAATTTCAGGCTTTGTATAGTATTAGGGAATCTTATTTTGACATTAGTAAAAATAGTAAATTAAAAATGAAAGTTTCAGTTGCGGCTAAAGTTATGAGTCACACAATGGCTGTTACAATTCAAAGCATGATAGATGCAAACGTACTACCAGCAGATGCCATTCATACTACTGCATTTATTGAAGACATCGATCAACTATTTGACAGTCTTAATGGTAAAAAACTAACTTCTAATTGATGCAAGGCTTTAAGGGGTTGTGCTTCTAAGGAATCAAGACATTTAAATTTTTGGAACAGTATGTAAGTATGTAAGTCTTGGCAGTTCTTAGAAGACAATAAAAATCCTAAAGAGTCAATGCCCTTTAAAACAGGTTGGTTAATTACCCTTAAGGGTCTTAAATTGTTAACCAACGAGTGCTGGAATTTGGGTTTTACACATTTGAGAACCCGTTCTTTAAATCAAGATCCAGTAGAGAACATGTTTGGAGCAATTCGGCAGTGTGGTGTAGCAAACACAAATCCGAATTGCTATCAATTCACAACAGCTTTGAAAACATCTGTTTTAAATAGTTTAATAACACCTAAAAATTACAGTACCAATTGTGAAGCAGATGATAGTAGTTTGTTAGACAATTTAAATTCATTAACATTAACTTTTAGTGATGAACCTCAACCACTACTGTCTGGCTAAGAAAATGAATTGGCTAGCCTTAAAATTAAACAATTCAATGTCAATTCACTTCATAATACTGACTTTGATATTCAGGCTATCACTTATGTAGCTGGATTTGTATTCAAAAAAATGAAAGGAATTGATTGCGAAGTGTGTTCGGGCAATTTAAGAACAGACATTGTAGAATCTCATCATAGTTTTACACATTTAAAGGAATATGATGAAAAAAGACGTTTGATTTATGCACAAAAAGCAATTGTTCAATTTTTGGGTACTATTTATGATTGTATTTATCAAATTCTACCCAAATATGGACATATAGAACGCATTGTTCAAAAACTAATTTTATATTTACAGGAACATGTTAATTTTGCCGAGAGCATAAATCAGATGTTTTTTTGAAATTATTGAAAGTTACTGTACCTTTTATTATAAGAAAATATAAGGATATTTCTAAGAATTTAAAAAAGTAATATCTCTGTTAATTTTTAATTTTAAAATACACACTGCGCCTTTATTTTTTTTTTTTGTTTTAGTTATTCCTGAGTATGGAGATTTTTGGAATGGATATTGCAACTAGAAATAGATGGGTAAAGGGATAGTAAAGTGGTTTAGTGCCAGAGTTGCCTAACCAACAAAATTTCAAAACAACTGGTCTTTGTTTATTGTTTTCAAATCATTTTTATACATGCCAAAGTTACCTATTCCTTAAAATTATGTAGTTCATGACAAAATTAAATAATTATTTGACTAGTGACTATTTTTAAATTTTTCTCAAACTTTGATCTCAACTTACTCAATTAATTATTTTTTAGCAACTCTGGCACTGGAACGCCCAATAGAGCTTAAGAATATTAAAAATTTTTTCATATAGTAAACTCAATTTATTTTTAATGTGTACTTTTTGTGTAATTTTGTGATATTAGGTTATTTTATAGATATAAAATAATAATAATATTAATAACAATAATAATCGTGATTAGTGTAAACGTATATTTTTAAATTAACTTCAATCCCTTGAACAATTTTCAATTTAAAAATGCAATTAAAAAATAGATGTTACAACACTGTTGCTAAAATATATTAAAAAACTACTTAAATGTTTATGTCTTTTTTTTTATTATTTTGTAATTTTAGCTAACCTTATTCCTATTATTTAAAGTAATTTTTAATTGTAAATTTTAGACTGAGTAAACCAGACTTATCTTATACTTTTTTATAATGCTTAACAGGACGAATAAACATTATTAATATTGTTATTACAATAAGTAAATTTAACTTCTCTTTTTTTTTAAGTTTTTCAGTGTGATATTAGGTATTATATAAAACTTTCAAAGATAGATATTAGTTCTAAGTTTTAAATTGTTTAAAAATATCTTTTTACTGTTCTGTGATACTAGGTATTAACAATATTTTTAACAGGGTTCGTACTGATTGAATTAAGATGTAGTTTTTTAGAGTGTTATATTAAGTTTTGTTGTTGTTTAACAAAAAAGGAGGCATTGGACGGCTATGGGGATGGAGGAGGCTGAAAAAAAAAATTTACTTGACTAAGCCGATCATTAAAATTTAGTTGACAGAGATTTAGACTGAATAATTGGAAATTTTTGTAAATCAGACATATAAAATACATTATACCTAGTTAGCAAATACTAAAAACAAAAATTAAATTGTTCAGGGAAAATTGATTTACTTAGGGGTCTATTCTGTAACAATTCCTTTATATTTAACGGCCTTTAAAAATATTTTCTTCTTTACTTATGTCATTATTTAAACGGATCTTTAAAATACATTAGAGGACTATCTAAAAGAAATCTGTTTAAATAATGGCAGAAGTAAATTAACGAATACGAAAATATTTTTAAGGCCGCCAATATTTTTAAAGGCCGTTAAATATAAAGGAATTGTTACAGAATAGACCCCATTGTCAGGTAAATTAATACCTACATTTCAGTATTAGCTGTTTTTTAAATTAAAAACAGATAATGGGGTCTATTCTGTAACAATTCCTTTATATTTAACGGCCTTTAAAAATATTTTCTTCTTTAATTCGGTCACTATTTAAACGGATCTTTAAAATACATTATAGGACTATCTTAAAGAAATCTGTTTAAATAATGATAGAAGTAAATTAACGAATACGAACATATTTTTATAGGCCGCCAATATTTTTAAAGGCCGTTAAATATAAAGGAATTGTTACAGAATAGACCCCAATATAGGTATTATGATTTGATGTTAAATTTTAAATTGTTTCAAATTTAAGTGTAGATGTTACATTTTTATATCAAATTAATGGCAAATATAAACTATTTTATATGTATTCACTGAAAAATTACCTATCTGTTGTGTATTAATAAGTTATTATTATTAGAGATATTTAAAACAATTGTGGTATTTATAGGTATGTGTTGTTTTTAATTATTTGAAAATGTTCCTTGTGTTTTTTGAAAATTGTATCCAGTTTATTGTTAATAAAATAATTATTACATTGTTATCCTATATTTTTATTCTGCATTAATTTTGTGTGTTTATTGTGAATATGATGTTTAATGTAATGACATAGTTACCTATTCTAAATAAAATAAACTTATTACAAATGTTTTTATTTTTCATTTAAAACAAGTGACATTTTCCGTTTTTCAGCATTTACTTACAATAAAAATTCATTTTACTTATTGATTGTTTGAATTATTGTAAGTAAAAGCTGTAAAATAGGAAAATGTTTCATAAATTTTGAAGCCCGCCATTTTTTAAATCGCTTTACTTAGTAGTTTTCTACTTTACCGACTGTACCGAATTATAGTTCATCATAACGCGCTCAGCGCGCCATTGTTGAGGTCAAAACAACTTGTTACCAACTATTTACAGGGGAAACGGCTACCCTGCTGTATCACATACCTATTCATCGGCTTTTAAAGCCGATGGATGCGTTGGCTCATTGGTGAACTCACCGCTGGAAAAAAGACTGATTGACATATAAAATCGTCTTTCCATCGCTTAATTTACGAACGGTTTGCTGCAAGCGCTGGATACAGCGCTGAATAAAAAAAACACGCCTACACCTACCTCTACTTTTCGAAGGCAACGAAAAGGCCGACGAACTTACAAAAAAAGGTTCAGAAGAAACACCGGAACCAGAAACAAACCCAGGAGTACCAAAAAGTACAGTCCGGGGTTTCATAAACGACTGGATTCGGGAACAACATATCAACTATTGGGGAAGCACCCCAAAACAGGCATATGGAAAGCTCTCATAGGCAGACCATGTCCCAAAAGAACTGGAGAACTGCTCTTTATGAATAGGAACCAGTTGAAAGTGATAACAGGGTTCATGACTGGGAACGCCCCAGCAAAGGGACACTTGAACAAAATTGGCATGTACAATGGGGAACTCATGTGCCGACTATGTCACAAGAAACCAGAAAAGGCCAAACACATACTGTGCGAATGCGAAGCTCTAGATCACAAAAGACAGGCTCTTGGACAACCTCAGGTTGATTCAACAACGTATAGAACCCACTCACCCAAGGATCTGTACAAACTTGTACAAGGTACAAAGGTGACAGAGTGGGTGCTATGAACTAACATGAGGTAAAACACAATAAGCCAACAGGCTTCAGTGTTATTCGGAGATATAGTCAGACGAGCCCAGGGAAAAAAACCTCTATTTTTGTGATATTGGTACTTGATTTCAAGAACATTTTAATAATAAATTTAAATAAGGGTCATTCCAAGTCAAATCGCAAATGGCTGCCGTCAGAATTGGCCCCATGATTTTGAGACGTACAAAAATTCAAATTCTAGATCTTTTGACGTAGAATCAAATGCCGTGAGGTGTTTTTGGCACATACTTTGATTTTCTTTTACTATACGGAGAATGGTCGCACTGCGCAGCTTTCTGAGTGCCTTTTAAAAGGAGATAATAGGTGCGTTTTAATCATCCGCTTCTGCAGAAGCTTGCTGCTGTCAGTGTCAGTGAATATTATTTTTGAAGTCACAGTTTATTGCTAAAAAATCAGTTAGCTCACTAGAATCAGTTGAAAGTTCCAAAATAACATCCACTCCAGGGATACAAATTCAGGATACGCAGAAGACTGCTGTTTTATTATAGGCAGTTGTCATATATTGTATTATCCGAGTTGCGCAGTGTAGAAACTGGAACATTGAGATTAAAAGTGCCGACGCAGAGTGAGCGATCTGATTCTTTAGCTATAAACTGTGGCATAGGAATCTAAATGGCCACGCCCTATGTTGGGCGTGTCGGACCTCTCTCTTGCACCGTATAGTAATCAAAGTATGTGGGCGTGTCGGACCTCTCTATTGCACCGTATAGTAAGTAAAAGTATGTGGTTTTTGGCACATACTTTAATTTTCTTTTACTATACGGAGAATGGTCGCACTGCGCAGCTTTCTGAGTGCCTTTTAAAACGAGATAGAAAACTCCGCCCTTTTGAACCCTAATTACGTGTTGCCTACATCTTGGCGCAATATTTTTAATAGGTGCGTTTTAATCATCCGCTTCTGCTTCGGAATTGTCGGTTTTCTTGTTTTTAATCTGACAGGTTAAAACAACTAAATCGACAATTCCGGAAGCAGAAGCGGATGATTAAAACGCAGCTGATATTTTGCTTGCTGCTGTCAGTGTCAGTGAATATTATTTTTGAAGTCACAGTTTATTGCTAAAAAATCTCACTCGGACCAGTTGAAAGTTCCAAAATAACATCTACTCTAGGGATACAAATTCAGGATACGCAGAAGACTGCTGTTTTATTATAGGCGGTTGTCATATATTGTATTATCCGAGTTGCACAGTGTATAAACTGAAATATTGAGATCAAAAGTGCCGATGCAGAGTGAGCGATCTGATTCTTTAGCTGTAAACTGTGTCACAGGGTTCAAAATGGCCGCCCTATGTTGGGCGTGTTGGACCCATAGCCCTCAGAAAGTCTAGATACCGCATCGTAAAAATATTTTGACCCTCCATATGATGGGCGCCATGATAAATAAATGTCAATAAATTTTAAGTTGACACTACTGACAAGACAGAATCGGCGCAAGTTTAGTAATAAGCGTAAGATCGGCGTTCGACGTATATAATTGATTTTATTATCTGTTGTGTTGTTTATTTTGTTCTTCTAGTAAAGGTTTTATTTAAAACCAAGAGAAAGTGGATGCTATATCTATTTATAAAGAGTTCTAAAGCTTTGGATAAGGTTGATCCTAGAAACATGGTCTCACAATTGTTTAATTTAGGTTTCTCTAGTGGGGTTATTATTTTATATTACATTAACTTATTTAGGTACCTGACGCATAATGTAATTTGTGAATTATATGTAGAAAGAAAATTGTTGGCAATAAAGTTATTAATATTATCACCCCATCATCTAATGTTATTAAAAAAAATGGGTTTTTTATCTCTCGAGTTAATGAATATTAGTTATGAATGTCACATATATCTAATTATTATTTGAATTTATGAAAGAAAAATTGTTGGCAACAAAATTATTATTAATATTACCACTCCATTTATTAATTGCTATTAAACAACATGAGTGTAAACACAATCAAATTACTTGAATTTTTTAACCTTTCTTGGTGAAGTTTTATTTATTCATTTAGAGAAATATCTGAATGCATTATTTTAGAAATTTAGTACACTTTTGGACATATAGTGCCAAAGAAATGATATAAAAATCGTAATTTTTAAAAACCGTTGCGACAATTTATTCTACATCTTTTGGTCAGGTTTTTCTATTAATATAAGTTTCGTTCTAAGTAGGTACATATTATAGTTTGTATGTTTTATGCTTTATGTTATTACATGTAATAAATGATAGGAAATATACTTTTATAGTAAATAAATTGATTAAAGCAATATGTAAGAATAAGTTTATCTAAGGATTAAATTGTTAAAGCAATTTTTCATATCCATTGTTTATTAATTTGTTTCATTTAATTCTTTCTTATTGAGTAAGTTATTTCATATAAATATGCGATGCTTGTAAAATCTAAAATGTAATATTTTCTTTTAAATAGGTATATATTATGTTTGTATAAAATATTGTTCAGTTAATAAAAACAGAAATATTTTGTCTTTTATTCAAAAGAAGTTTGTAAATTTTTCAAAATATATTTACCTACCCCAAAAAAAGATTAATGAAACCAGTTAGTCATATATACATTTTCTATATATTTATAGAGGTACTTTCTAAATAACTTTCAATACATTCGAAATCTGTGATTTTATTAAACTCAATGTAACAAATAATAATAGGTATTCTCAAAAATATTTAAAAATAAAATCAAGACGGGACTCTTGTATAATTTAGTGACTATTCGCCTATGGTGTTGTCGTAATTTAGAAAAAAAGTCCTGGGCTATAAAATATGTCCAGGAGATGGTTTGTTTGACATGTTTGTCAGGATATTAAAAAACAGGCAGAATACATTTTTTTTGGTAACCAGAGGAGTGCATTCAAAGAGTTTGGATTCCGTAGATTCTTGAAAACTGCGTTTCTTTGTCGGTGAAGACCTTTGGGATAACATGGCGCCCAACGTGATTTATTGAAGGTGAATTGGTGTGTTCACGACCCACGATTGACCAGCAACCTCCAAAGTAAGTTGTCGTTTAAATTTATACCGAGACAGCAGTTTTATAGGAAAAGTAGGAATCCGCTTTCTGTAATTATTTAACTGAAAATTGCGGAAAATAGTGACGATGAAATATTTTATGATTCATATGAAATATTGGAGGAAACAGGCGAGAGTGTAGTTATTCGTAGTACTTTAACAAATTTTACTAGTTCAAATTTAAATGACATACCTTGTAATCAACTCAGCAACAACTATTCAAAGCCCTTTTCAATCTCAGATAATAAAAATCTAGACTTTACATCAGCCTTTCTTACTGCTATAGAAACTATTGCTAAAAGTTTAAAGAAATCCGATGAACTCAAAATACAATTTTCTGGAAATGATATCGAAAATCCGATTTCGTTTTTGGATAAACTAGAAAAATATTTTAGTGAAAATGATATATCAGATTATCAAAAAACTGAATTTGCTGCAAAATTCCTAAAAGATAAAGCATTACAGTGGTTTGAAACTTACAGATCTATTCCTTTAACTTGGTGTATATTTAAAAATAACTTCAAGGAACGATTTAATTCAGTCGCTTATCTTACTCAGCTTAAAGCCCAACTATACGGTGAACTACAATCCTTAAATGAGGATGTAAATATCTTTATTACAAGGAAGAGATGCTTGTTTCATCGACTTTTTACAAACGCTTCTGAAGAGTTGTTAAATTTACTCATAGAACAACTTATACCTGAAATACGTTCTCGAATAAGAGGAATGACTTTTGATTCTATCGAGTCTCTGACAGTAATAACAACAGCTATTGAAAGAGATTTACTGGAAGTTTCAACTTCAATAAGTTATGAGTCAGATAAAAAAAAGTATAATCAAACTTATGGCAATGGAAAAAGTAACTTTAATCGAAGCCAGGGAAGCGTTCCTCCTTCTAGATGTCGCTATTGCAATAAATGGTACTTCCACAGTGAATGCTCACAAAACCCATACAATTTAAAAAAGGAAGACGACCAGCAACAAAAAACACGAAATACAGGAGCTATACCAAAAATTCATAATACTGGGGTGTTGCCAAATGCTCATAGTAGTACGAGTTGGCAGCATGAAGCGGCTGCTCTTCCTTTTCCAAAAAACTGATTAAGCATGGGGCCTGCGTCAATTCAGCATTTATGACTACACAAATAAATCAAATTAAAACTAACCTACCTAAAATTGTTATTCATTTAGGCTTAAACAAGGTCGAGGCTCTTTTAGACACAGGCTCCAATGTAAATATTATTAATTCTAAATTTTTTAATAGGGGTTATAAAACGTTACAAGTTCCACTGAAATTTGGTTGCGGAGATATTGTTACAGATACTCAAGGTTATCATGATATTACATACACGCTTTCCGAACAAAAGCTTACATCCAGATTTCTTGTAATGGAAAATTTACAAGATGATTGTATTTTGGGTTATCCTTGGTTTCTCCAGCACAAAGTTATCTTTGATACTATTAGAAATTGTATATATTTAGGTACTGAGCATAGAACAACAGTTTTTCTTTCTTTTATTTCTAATAATGAATCAGAAGTAATTCATCACTTTCCTATTAATCACTTGCTACCAGACATTCGTCAAACATATCAAGAAATTTAAAAAAAATTTAACCACTTATTTTACGATCCGGTTGAACAGTCCATAACACACACAGTTAAACATGACATTCAAATAATTAAAGACCAATGTTTCAGTATTAAACCATACCCTATAAGTGAAAGAAAAAAAAATATTCTTAATGAACAAATAGCAGAAATGCTCTCTAAAGGTGTTATTGAGCCATCATTTTCACCTTTCTCATCGTCGCCCGTAATTATTGAAAGGCCCAATAAAAAACCTAGGTTCTGTGTAGATTTTAGACGACTTAACTCTATCACAGCTGATGAAAGTGTTCAACTACCCAAAATTAACGACACATTGAAAGAACTTGGAACGGCAAAAATTTTTTCCACTCTGGATTTGCGAAGTGGTTATTGGCAAATCGCCTTAACAGAAAGGGCAAAACCCTTGACAGCATTTAGCACTCCAGATGGAGGACACTACCAGTTTACAGTCATGCCCTTTGGTTTAAAAAATGCACCTTGTACCTTTCAAAAACTTATGATTCATGAGGTGTTTACTGGGTTTATTCATAAATTCGTAATGGTATATCTTGATGATATAATTATTTATTCTAACACTCACGAAGATCACATTAGACACTTAAGTTTGGTATTTGAAAGATTAGCTGTACACAATCTTAAAATTTCACTTGAAAAGTGCAACTTTGTTACTAACTCACTAAATTATCTGGGTCACTGGATACAGGGAGAAATCAATACTCCTCAACCAGATAGACTAAAACAAGTTCAAAATTTCTTAGTGCCAAAAAATAAAAGGGATATTCAGTCTTTCTTAGGAACCGTAAACTGGTTACGAGAATATATTCCTAATCTTTCTGATTTATGTGTCCCGCTTACTAATTTACTATGTCCTAAAAACAAGTGGAAGTGGGGTGAGCAAGAGCAAAAAGCATTCGAATCCATAAAATGTGCATTGGCACAACCTGTGGCGTTACACAGACCAGATCCCTTACTTCCTCTCTTCTTACAGACCGATGCCAGTGACATTGGAATCGGAGCTGTTCTTTATCAGTTAGGAGAAAATATTGAACGACGAGTAATTTCATACGCTAGTGCTCGACTTAATCGCACAGAACAAAAATATCACGTAAATGAAAAAGAATGTTTAGCTGCAGTTTGGGCCATTAAAAGATACCGACCTTACCTAGAAGACACCCATTTTACACTCGTTGCCGATAGTAGGGCATTGACATGGCTAAATAAATTTTCTGATGCAAAGGCAAAATTAACGCGCTGGTCATTACTTCTATCAGAATTCTCGTTTGATATTGTACATTGTAAGGGTTCTGAGAACCAGTTACCAGATTTTCTTTCACGATTTCCTGGTGACAAGGAGATTTCTGCAGAAGTAAATGATATCGAGCGTATGCTTCTGCCTGATCATAAAAGTGTTGTCTCGGAAAATACCTTAAAGAAAATCAACATCGAAGAAACTGACAATGTTATTGTTCATAATATCGTACCTCTTGATGAATCCACTCCTTTCGAATTCGTAAAGCAACATCAACTTGATGACAAATGTTCTCAAGAGAAACGAAAATTATGACAATCAATTCTTGAATTTGGACCTATAACTCAACAAGATGCTGAGTTCTTCGATAAATTTTACGTGGAAGATTCCATATTATACAGACATAACGGAGCGATAGAGGTAACAGAAAGTGCCAGACAAAAAATTCTTTATTATTATCATGATTCAGATTTTGCTGGTCATCCTGGACGAGATGAAACTTATCAAAAGATTAAATCACTTTATTACTGGACTGGTATGTATAAAGATATAGCAACTTATGTACAGAATTGCCTTATCTGCCGCTCAGTAAAAACCTTGAACCAGCCTACGCTCCGTTAGAATCTCATCAACCTACAAGACCATGGGAAATGGTTAGCGTTGATGTTATGGGCCCATATAAAAGATCAAATAGTCAAAATAAGTTCATAATAGTAGTGGAAGATATTTTTACACGCTGGTTAGAAGCAATACCTGTTAGAGATTCCACCGCAAAACGCATTGTCAGATTCCTCGAGGATGATATTTTTCCTAGGTTTGGATTTGCACATATATTTATCACGGACAACGGGTCGCAATTTGTTTCAAATATCTGGGATGAGTTTTGTAAAAACTATAATATAAAGCATATTAATGTTCCTATATTTCATCAAAGAGCAAATCCGGTTGAGCGTAGAAACAAGGAATTAAAAATAACCCTCAGATCATTAATTTTTAACAAAAATCCTAGAGATTGGGACAAATTTCTGCCCCGCGTCCTATATATTCTTAGGTCTCGAAGAAATGCTGCCACCGGTCTATCTCCTGCCGAAGCCTTGCTAGGATTCACAACAGCTCTACCGAAACTTCAAATCCCTATTGTTAATCATGGCAAAGTTCGACAACAACGCTTAAAGAAACGACAAAAAAAATACCAAATAAAATATACGAGAAAAAAAAGCAAACTTCGACCATTTAGAGTTGGAAATGCCGTTATGGTTAGGGAAACTAGACCAGTTTCGTGTAATGCATTCCATCCTACATGGGTAGGTCCTTGCCAAGTTACGGAAAAACATTCTGATGCTGTTTATACAGTAGTACGTGATGGTATACCTCTTAAATATATTGATGATATAAGACCAGCACCAATTAACAGTCAGAAAATCTTATCAAAAAATGACGATGACATTTCTTGTAATTCCGATTTAGAGGAAGATCCTTTAGCTGACCTACTCTCCGCCTCAGAAGAAGAAAATTTAGTCTTATAGACTAAGTTCAGTGGTCTATATTCCTTTAATGATAATCTCCGAAATTATAATTATTTCCAAAGTAATATCCATTTATATTAGTCCTACCGATTCCAGTTACTTATTATTATGAGTAAGACAATTTAAGTAATTTTGTTGTATCTGCAGCAATTTCTTAATTCCAAAGTTAATTTATTTTTCTCAAATTTATCCACTTCTTCCCAAGGGTCAGATGGATGAACTGACCTATCGATCATTTCATGTGTAAGACGAACGTCATAACACTTATTCCATTGTCAGACCGATGAGCTGATATATGTTCACTATTTCAATATGTCAGATGGATGGACTGACGTATTACAAACCTCCGAGCAATTACTACTAGAGGGAGTCTTCCCCCCTTCCCCGCGCTAAATTTTGTTAGCAACATCTACTCCCCCCGAGGGGGAAAATACCTCTTCTGTAATTGGCTTATTTAATCAGCATTGCCAAGTTTGACAGCGCCAGAAGTTTTCTGTGAGCGCCAGTTCTGACACTTTCTGACACATGTCAATTTCTTATTTGTATTTTACGGAAAATATTATTATTTATAACGTTGTAAATGTATATTTAAGATTTATTATCTCTAATAATATGGTAAAAACATGCTTTATGTGTAAAAAGCCTGTTGAAAATGTTTATTCAAGATAATATCATAAGTAAGTACAGACACAACCTAATTATCAGAGGGGGTGCATTAGGCAATCACCTTTAATTTGCAATTAAACTTTTTTATTTTCTTATCGAAAAATTAAAATTAAGAGCAAGTACACTCCAGCTACGTTCGTCTTCATCCGTCTCATAATGATTATAGTAAAGGTTAATTAGTTATTATTATTTTAATATCACATCTCTGTAAATTTTATTATTTTTTTTAGGTTTCCTTTTCTTGATATGAGAAAGAAATACATGGTTCCAAAATATAGGAATTCAACAAGTGACCACCTGAATAACTTTTTATGCTAATGCATTTTTATTACAGATCTCAGGGAAGGAAAATATTAAAGAAAAATGCAATTTCGACAAAAGAAGTATAATAATCAATCCTGTCACTACTTCTACACTATATTCATCTGCTACTAAAATACTAAAACAGCAAGTAAGTAGAGAAACTTAAGTTTCTTTCAAAAAGAATGTTTAAGGAAAAAGGCATAGCTATTTTTTTGTTGACACTTTTTTTTAACTAATCTAAAAGACTAATTTTGTGTATTGTTTAAATGTTCATTTTTTGTACTTAATTTGTTTTAGGTTTAAACAAAATGAACTTCTAAGATATGCATGGAATATCCCAAAAGAGCTAAGGAAGGTTTTAAAATTCTTAAGAAAAGTATTCAGAGCCAAAAACATAAAATAGTCTTCCTGTCCAAAATATAAATAGGTATGTATAAATATTTAGATATTATGAGTGATTTTTTATTCTATAAATAGAACATAATTTGCTTCTAAATCACTACCTAATGAACTATATTATATAGTACAAAACTAAACAAGAATATCACATTATTCATGTTTTTTTTAATTTCCTTAAAAAACGTCCTAAAAAAATGTGAATATTTATTATTGGAGTTAACATCGTTATGCTAAAACAATACTAGAACAACTTAAATAATGTGGATTTTGACTATTTTGAGTTATGCAGATCATTATGATCTAAAATAATGTTTGTCTGGTGCTATAGTCAGGTATAAAAACATTCATTTATTTAAACACAGTTGCAATATACATTTTATTTAGTTTTAAGTTAAAACCTATTAGGACATCCTAAAATTACTTTTTTCGTTTGATGTGAGATTAATTATTCTACATTTTTGTTGGTGAAATAGGATATATTAAGATGTCTTACTGTTTTCTCTGATTATCTAAAAAGTTAGAACAATATACAAAGACTATTATAACAAAAAAGAGATATACCTTTACTGAAACACACAATTAGTCAGTTCAATTGTACGATAATTTAAAGCAGAAATCCAGAAAACTTTAAAAATGTGTTTAAATGTGTTTTTACTATAACAAGGACATAATTATTAAAAAAACTTGGCACATTAACATTGACGATGGGTTTTAATAATATATATTATACAAATCACAACGAACTACACAAAATGACATTATTAATAATTTAGTAATAAAAAAGTTAAGTACAATGATGACATTAAAAGTTGAGTTTCTCGAAATACTTTTTTTAAATTGTCTCAGTAACTACCTAGTATTTTTCTAGCACAATGATATTATATGAATGTGCATTGTGTGATATCTTATATTTTAGGAATAAAATTATATATTTTTTTGCAGGTTTCTGTTAACAACGATTCCAAGAACTTTTGAAAATATTATTAAAACAGCATTTGCAATATAATTCTTAATTAAGAGCTTTTGATCTAACATTAAATTTTTATTCTCCATAAGGTTATAGCTTCCTAAGAAGAAAGTTTATCAAGACTTACCAGACTCAAAATTTTACCAACCAATTGATGGTTCTACTGGTTTCCATAGGAAAATTCTCCTCGAAACTACTAAAAGAAAAGTGGCAGAGGCAACCGAAGAAGGCAAAAAAGTCTTTTGCAAAACAAAAACTAGAAATTTGTTAAGAATCTATTGTTTGAAGTTTTACCATTAATAATTTTTGATAACGATTTAAGATTATAAAGTTCTATTATGAATTTTACTCTTTGATATCCTATGTTTAAATTTTTATTAGGAACAAAATAAATTATAATTTTCACTTCAACTACAAAAACCCTCATAATATTAAAAAGGGGAAAAACGTTAGATTAGTTATGTTCAGGAATAAACTCTTTAAACATTTATCTACTTAAAATGTGTTACTTTTAGATGGTATGTTATTAACTTTCTATTTGTACTTGTATTAATTTATTTCATTTTATTATCTGTTGTATTTTCAAATTGATTTTGATATTAATCTTATCTATTTATATATTTTTTATACTCACATATATGTTTTTTTCATTAAAACAAACGTTTATTAGCTTATTAAATATAATAAATTCATGTTGTTTTATTATATGCTTGTATGATTACTTTTATTTCCTTTTAAAAATGAATTTCGAAGATAAAGCCGAAACGGTGAGTGAGAATAAAAATTAGACGAAAGTGACGATATTTACTGGAGCTTTTATCTACACGCTCCTTTTTCTAGCCATCTACACCTGAGCCAGCAAGATTCGTCTTCCCTTCATCCTTAAATTCTCCAGATTTACAGAGAAAACACCGTCCTCTTTAACATATCCAGACCTTCTTTGATGGGGACTATACCACTACATTATCAGCTTTATTTGTTATCCCGAGCAATTTAAATGCATTCGTAATTGTTCATTCTCACCTCTTCTCTTGTAGATTCCGTAATCATTTTTCTTATTTTTAGTTACGTTTGCACTGCTCTTTTATTTTCACAGCTTTAATTCTATAATGCTGTAACGCTACAATATGGATCCATTTCAGGGTTACCAGGTTTTTGAAAGAGATGACGGACAGACGGGATTTTAGGGGAAAGTAAAAACAACTCGGTCTATTTTTACTCTTTTAATCAAAATAACTTATTTTGCAAGAAATTCTTACCTAATTTTCATACACTGAGGTGATTTTACAAATAAGGTGAAAATTAAAAGTTAGAAAATCGAGAAATGGCAGATCGAAATCCAAAGTCAGGAACATTTTTACCTTATTATTTGAAACACCTCAGTCTATCTTTACCAAAAAATAGGTACGGATTTTTTACAAAATAAGTAATTTTGATTAAAATAATGAAAATAGAGTTGTTTTTACTTTCTCCTATTTCCCCTAAAATTCCCTGTCTGTCCGTCATCTCTTTCAAAAATCTGGTAACCCTGATCCATTTATGTGGTTTATACTATTTAATGTTATTCGTAAGTGACCAACCTATTATAATAATTAAAGATTATTGTATTACAGGCCTGAAGATGTTCCTGTAAGGCCGAAACTAGTCGCTCCTGTATTTATAATAAAATTTATTTTAAGGTTTTATTCTTCAATTGAAAAAATTAGACCTTTACAGTGATTTTGTTTATTTTTCTGAATTAGACATATATATGACGGTATTCATTTTAAAAATAGTAAAATTAGCAAATTTATTAGTTTTTTTTTTAAATTAAAACGTTTGGACAATGTGTGTTTTTATAGATAAATGATACGCCACTGAACAAGAAGGATGTTTGCCTTCCCCCTTGTGCCCGCTTCCTCACTTCCTCTACAGATGTTGCTAACACAACAATCGCCTACAAACTCGTTTTCACGCTCCCTCTATTAGTAATTGCTCGGAGTTACAAACATAACCGTACCTTCCCTTTTCATAATCGATACAAAGCTACTAACAAATAATGGAAGCCTGTTTACCAGTTTCAAGTTTTGGAATTTCATTATTATCCAAAATAGAAGATAATCAAGAAAACAGACTTTTAAAATAAACCAAATTCATGAATGACCAAACCCGTCACAACTTTATGCGTTGTATTAGAACTATAA
>OV651828.1:25449267-25467267 GCA_927349885.1 Psylliodes chrysocephalus | reverse complement strand
TATAGTTAAGAATGATTGTTTAATTTGTAATATTTTTAATAATTAATTTTTGTCATCCATGATGCCACCTTTAAAATTTAGCTGACCCGGATAAAAATAGCAAGAGAAAGAAAATTTTTATTTTCAAGCTTATTTTATTCAAAATAACAATTCACACATGAAAAGAACTAATTTTTATTTCCTTAAAAATATAATTAAACATTGCATTTTTATTGTCATAAAGTATTTTTAAATGTTTCGAAATTTAAAGCTATATTTGTTATTACTTTGGCATAGTGTTACTAAATTCTTTTGTTCACTTTTCTCTAAATACTTGACACGTCATATTAAAATTTAGTGGAGGTAGAATATATATTTTTTATTTTGGTAAAACGCGGTTTAACCTACAGATAAATTAATATTAAATATATTAATATTAATTTATCTATGGTTTAACCCCGAGAAAATATCTAGTAAACCGGAGCTCGAAGACCATATATTAAAACCCGGAGTCTCCAAGTGAAACCAGGACAGGTGGCAATTCTACATCCATATCAAATTTGTAATCGTATATTTATATATTGACACACAAAATCACATCCAAGTTGCACCAGGACAACTTTATGTGATTTTAATGTAGTAATGTATAAAATTATTTTTATTTGTATTAAATCTAGAACAATTATATTTTTTACAAATATGTAAATTTAAAAAATGTAGATATATGTATATAAATTTTAGTTTGTCGAGTTCAAATCAATTGATATAAAAATAAAACAAAGTATTCGGTAATTTTTTTTTTATTAAAATCTCATACATACGTACATATAAAAAAATTATCAAATTCTAAAATAAATGTTTACAAATGTTGTAGAATTATTAGTTTTTTATTTTTTTTGTTGGTTTTTTGATTTTTTAAATTTTTGTTCACATATTTTAAAGTATAAAATATTCTTAATCGTACATATAAATTTAACAAATATGAGATGGGAAAATTCTCGCAAGGATGTACATAAATAATTTTTTCTATATTGCGTTTAATTTCATATCCAACACCGTTATTTAAAGCTATTGTGGGAAATAATTCACAGAATTTTTGATCGAGTTTATGAATATACTCGTAAAATGATTCTGGTGGCATGATCAAATTTCCAATTATATTTTGGTCACTACTTCTATAAGCTCTCATTTGGCAAAGTACCGTTTCATTAGTGAGCTCGGTTTGTTCTTTTGAGAACTGCAGGCAAATAGGACAGGAATGTTTTCCCAAACATTTTTTATGAGATACCCTGCTACCCAAAATAAAGCATTTTTTTCAGGTAATTCAGCCTCTGAATAATCTTTCTTGTTTATTGTTAAAATTTCATTAATAATATTCTCTTTCCCATCAGTTTCTGAAATATTTACATCTAGTACATTTGTTTTATTAAATTTTACTAACAATTCATTAAAATCTTGAGCACAATTGGCACCTTTATTGTATTTAAAATAATTTAAACAAAATGTTTTTTTAAACAATCTTTGAAATTGAATCGGGGTAGGATTAACAGAATTTCCTCCTTGAGCCCTCAAATTACCAAACATATTCTCCAAAGAATCCTGGTTTATAAACCTTGTACAAATAAATTTGCAACCTTTTATTTTTAAATCATCCCATAGCATTATCATTGCTGTTATAGTAATTTGCCAACCATTTAAAAATTTAACTTTTTTTGTCATATCTTTCCCATCTTTACTTATAATTTGCAAATTGCTAAATAATTCCCTCATTTTAATTAAATGGTCTAATTGCTCATTACTTCCTACGAATGGTCTATTCAGTATCTTTGGAGAGTCAAACGTAAGAGAATTTAATATATCAAATAAAATATCAATTTGGCTCACAAAAGTTGCAGTATAAATTGCATTTGAGGGCAAATAACCAAAGGTAATTAAGAGCTCAAGTCCAACTGCTACGTGGTTACTCAATATTTGTGCTGCCAAAGAAACTGACATTACTTGAAAGCGAGTGGGATGTATATGTGTTTCGCTGACCTTTGGTATTAAACGATTAAATTTTGATTTGTCATAATTATACATCATTTCAATATATTTTTTCTCAATTACCTCATTATTAATTTTAAAATTATATTTGAAAAGCATATTTCTAGTCGACTTTAATAAATGAGGAGTATCGAAAAAGTAAAATATTTTGACACTATCGACAAAAAAGAAGGGTTGTTGTTTTGTTACATCATTATCTTTTGCGAATGACAAAAAATTGGATCCTTGATCAGTCGCCATACCTAATACATTAAGGCCTACAAAAGTTAACTTTTTTTATGCAAGTATGAACAATCTCATTAAGGTATTCAATCTTACACATATTATGAATAAAAAAATAGGCAACTGGCTGCTTCCAATTCAATTGGATACCTCTGGCCATGATTGCTAATGCAGTTGGCAGGCTCATAACTACGAATACCATTGGCTTGGTAAAAACCAACAATGGAGTCTTTGGAAAGGTTATAATATAGATGTGTTTTTAGAGACATCTTGTCTACGCATATAATACAATCTTTTGCTCGATCAGTACAGTTTTTCACTTTAATACTTTTATAAAATTGAACAAAAATGCATTAAAACCAGTGCAAAATTCCAAATTAGATGTCATTCGACAGAGCGTAGCTTTATGAGGAAGATGAAACGTATCTTTTAAAAATCTGTACACTTTAGGTTCCAAAAATAAATTGTTAAAGCAAATTGCTTGTATGCTTCTGTATACCTGTACCCATGAGGGTCTCTTTTTGACAGAGTTAGCTGGGTAATTATAAAAATTTGTAAGGGTTCACTGAACTTTTCCTGACAAAATTTGATGAAGCCTTCTTCGGAAATTGTGTTGCTGTCTTCTACATTTCTTTGCGGACTCTCAGACAGATAAAGACACTTTTTTTTTCAAGTTTAAAACTTCTCGATGAAGCTTTCTTTTCCTTGGAGTTAAGCAAGATAGATTTGGAGACGTTTGAGTTTCTTGTCCTTTTAAATTTGGATCAATATTTTCCTCTTGTCTTGTTTCCATTGGGCCTGTTATCAATGACGCTCTAGAAGTTGACGCACCTTCATTGATTTTTGGTTGAGTTGCAGTTTTCTTACATCCTACACCTATAAAGATAAGGAGATATGTAATTGAATCCGGAAATAATAGTTCAATGTCAGGAATTGTGATAGATTTGCTAGATGCAATATACTGTTTCTAATTTTTAAAATTAATGTGATTATATTCTGATATTTTATACATTATAGTATGATTCTTGATTATTATTATTTAGGCACATACTTGATGAAAATATAGAATTATTAGAATAAACCCTTTTTGTATTATATACCTGTTTGTTATTTTATAGTATGTTCCAACTCCTATCCATTTAGTTAATCATTGTGCCAATTTATGTCAAACTTTAATATTAAATAAACCCTAAGTTTAAAGATTTATTACACCTTTGTAATACACCTTTGTAATATGTATGTATAATAAGGTTTTAACCCTAAGGGATTAAAGTAATTAAGCAATAATTTTGTGTTTAAATTGGTATAATGAACACTACTGTGACTATATTAATCAAATAATAATTATATTTACATAAATTAATTTAATAAGGTTTTAACCCTAGGAGATTAAAGTAATTAAGCAATAATTTAATGTTTAAAATGGTATATTGATTTACCTCTTCTGGGAATGAACTAATTAAATAATAATTGTGTTTAAATTGATAAAATAAGGTTTTAACACTACTGGGATTATCTCACATAATATTAAGAATCGGGTAAAGGGATTAAATAAAAGTGGTGAATTGAGTAACAAACAAAATTAGGAAAACATAATCTGTGCATGAAATTATAATTAATTCAAAATAAAAAATACCTTTAAAACCCTCTCCATCATTAAATATGTCAGGCTCAGCATCTTTCTTCAGTCTTGTTCCAGATATATTGTCTTTTGAGAAATGCTCACTACATATTCGGCGTCCAGCAATTATTTTAGAATCCTGCAAAACCCATTCTTCTTTTCCCATTAATTTTAGCCATATAATTTGCCTGAAAAAAAAAAAGAAAAATCAGCATTACTTTAGCCATACAATTTGCATGAAAAAAATTGAAAAATCAGCATTCTTACTGGCTTAACAAGATTTCACCAACCATATTATTGTGGGCATAATAAAATGACTTCTATTATATATTTTTTGAAAATGTATAAAAAAATTAAATAAGTGGTATTTTCCTTTTAGAACTCATAAAATCCTCTGCATATTTTCTTTTAAAACAAAAAAAACTTGTGTGTCTGTTCTTAGACGTCTATTTTTTTTAACAGAGGCTGTGATATTTGAAATTATTATTTTTCAACAATGTACTTACTAAATGAAAAAGCTTCAATTACAGGTTAAAGAAGTGTAAAACATAATTTTTCGGTCAAATTTACTATATACATAGGTATTTCAATATTTAAACTGCACAAAAAGTTTTCTTCAAAGTTTTAAAAATTGAAAATATGCATTTTTTAAAGAAAAATTAAAAAATTGTATGAAATAATGCCGTGAATATAATATAGAGAATTAGAACAATCTTTATGGGTAAAAAATTAAAGGAAATATTTAGTATTTATAAACAAAAAGCATTTTTAGCGTCTTACCTGATAGGATCCTTGGGCAATGCAAAAAAACTCAACTTTGGTTTGTCCCTTTTATTGTTTTTACAATTGTACACGCCACAATAATTCACCATTGTGAAAAATAACACAAGTTCACACGAAAAATAATTTGATAAGCACTTAATAATCGCTAAACACATCAACAACTGACAACAACGACTGTACAAAACAAACTAACAGGTTATGTTTCACGACTTCAGTGTCAAATCCAGAAAGTCGGCCATATATGCGCAACGGTGCTGCGCGAGTTTTGTTTTTGGACACCGATTTTAGCCACTGCGATTACTGGTACTATCTTTATACTGTGTACTCACGTTTCACATTCGGTCGTTTCTGAATTCTTTTTCAATCTAGCAGCAAAACGAATCGGTTGGCTTGGTTTAGTGTTGTTAAGTGTTTCCGAACAAACTAAGGTAATCGAATCATTTTTTTTTATAATGAATGGTAGAAATTAATTTTATTATATGTGTATATCCGGTGAAATTATTTGTGACTTATTTCTTTAATTTATTTTCGAGATTTCCGCATAATATGAGAACCACATGTGGTGTACAAAATGGCTGCCATTAATTTCATATTTTTTTCTCAGTTATTTAAAAAATCTTTCCATTCTTCATGTATTTTAATTTAAATACTATTGCAAATCTCTAGTATTGTTGTTAACTTGAAATGTTCAATTTAAAAATGTTTAATTTAAATAGTAAGCTTTTATGGCTGACCACATATTTTGTTTTTTTTTTTTTTGAAGCAATGTAAAGATATGTTTTTTTTGTTGTAACTGACACGTTTTTTCTTTCTTAAAAATTAAGAAACTGGCTCTGTAACGACTAAGGAACTGGCTCTGTAACGACTAAGGAATTGGCCTTTATAACTAAGAACTGCAGAATGTCTAAAGTCATTGTAAGCTGAGTTACATCTAGAACTGCAGAATATTAGGAAGTCATCGTAGGCTGAGCTACCATTAAGACAGCGACACGGACCAGTTCGACCGTTGAAATCCGGAAACACAAGATAAGTGTCGGCCAGGACCACACACACAATTTTTGAGTCATAGTCATACTAGTCAATTTTAATTTTAAACTCATTATCAGTCAAATAACGTAAACCGTAAAATTTGTTAAAATCAATCAATTTTATTTTCTTTTTATTGTAATATCATTCATCAACTCAATTTGAAATTAATGCCGATTTATTGTTTTGAAATTTAAGTTCTTTATTTTTCCTTACTTTCAACTGACAAGTTAATGACAAATTTACTTTTATTGTACATCTAAAGGTATGGCGCCCAAATTAATTTAATTGAATTCTTTTAAGTCTTTTTAATTAAAGACCTTGTCATTGACTTAAAGGTAAATTCTAAACGAATCCCACTGACCTATTTTGATCTGAGCTAGGCCTGAGGCTTGTAAGAATTCTTATTATAAGGATTTTTATAATGAGACCAGGGTAAGGGTTAGAAACTTAACGTATCATCTGGTGCAAAATATGTTTTTATCTAACGTAACATTTTTTATTTAAACGTAACATTTATTTTTAGAGAAGGCGTAGAATGTCCCAGACAGAGACAAATTCCCGTTTTAACATAATATCTATATTTCCAAATACGAGGGGCGCTCAAAAAGTATTAGAATATATTGGAATATTTGAACTAATTAAATATTGTAATTATTAAAAGGGAGTGACGATTACAACAACAGTACGCGTTTGCAAGGCTTTGGGTTATAAATTCTCACCTTTTTATTTAACAAAATAAAAGATTGATTTTTTTATCAATTGTTAAGAAAATCTTAATATATGCTTCTATAGAATTAGATTTTTTTTCATTAATTTTTTGAAAAAGTTATTAAATCTCAAACCTAGTCCACAATATGTTGCGATTTGCGCACTTGCTACGAATTAAAAAAAAATATTTTCCAATTTCTATTTCTATAGGAGCATAGATTAATGTTTTCTTAATCCAAAGGCAAAAAAAAATAATTTTATATTTAAATTTGTAAACGTGATCGTTTAGATCCTGACCCTCTGCAAGTGGCATTTTCGCGCAAAATATGATATCATTGGGACGTGGCGACATCATTCAAAACGGAGGTTTTTCAATTATATTATAATTTTAAATAGATAGGTACAATGAGTAGGTATATTTTATTATAATAAAATTATTACTTCTTTGTTTTTGTATGATTATCTATTTGCATGATTATTTTAGTGGAATAGAATAAAACTATTTAAATGAGATCTATATTTATGACAGCTAAAATTTTAAAATATTCATTAATCTACAGGGTGTCTCAAAAGAATTGTAACAAACTTATTTATTTTAAAATTTGACTAATAGTACCTGCTTTATTACAATTTTATTACGCTTGATGGGGTTACTAAAATAAATAATTTGCAGAGAATTAAAAACGTTGGGATCCATCGAGATGGTAAAATTATAGATGCTCAACAGGTACCATAGAAGAATGGTATTTTTACTTACGGTAGGTGACTTGTTACAGTGCTCCATCACTACATCCACCATGGAAGCTGATATAATTGCCGAAGGATTTTCTAAAAGTCTAAAACTATATGGATTAATTTTCGAAAAGTTAAATGCTGACGGAGCCAGCAGTTGCCATCAAAAAATATTAGATACCCATCCATATAAAAATATTTACCAAGCAATAACTCAAGAAAATTAAGAGATTTGACGAAAGGTAAAAATGCTGGACCACTAGTTAAGGCTTAGATTTGCTATATCGAAAGCAAATGCTCATAGAAAAAAAAAAAGAAAATAAACCGTTTGAGGAAAGAGTTGAGTTATTAAAAAAAAGATATTAATAACTCAATCATTCATGTGTTTGGTGAACAAAAAGAACGCCAAAAACTTAAATATTTTTATAAAGAAGAATATAATCCTACAGGGAGAGTATTTAGTGACTTAAAATTGACTGATTTATATGAAAACCTAAATTCTTATAAAAATTACTTAGTTGAACATGCAACTAGTCTAATATATAATTCGGACAATAATTTAGTAGAATCCTTTAATGCATTTATTACAAAATTTATTGGGAGCAAAAGGATCCACAATGGTCAAGAAGGTCTTATCGAGCAAGATGTTTTGCCGTGGTAAACAAATATACAAGAAAGCCTCTTTATACACTGAGAACTCGCTCGCCTTGGAAGAAAAGTTGGCAAGTTCGGCAAGACCTTCGAATTAAAAGAACGAAGGAAAATAATCAGAAAAAAAAGCGAATACAAAAAATAAATAAGGCTAATAACGACGAAAGCTATGGGCAATTTTGCCAAAAGCCAGATCTTCCCGAAGAAGATTTAATAAAAGAAAAAATAATTTTCAAATTCTTAAAAAAAAAGTGATGAAGAAATCGAATTTCTTCAGCAAGAAACAATTGGCTAAAGCGACAACGATTTATGGTATATCGAAAGGAGAAAAAGACTAACTGCTTCGAATTTAGGGGAAGTGTGCAATAGACGGAAATCCACAAGTTGCAATGCATTAGTCACAAAGATTCTGTATTCTAAACCATTTTTTTCAGTAGCTACTGAATATGGGAAAGCTAAGGAACAAGAAGCAATTGAAGAATTGAAAAAAAAACCTGACGGCTTGGTAGGAGAAAGGAGAATAAAGTGTCCATGTTCGGCTAAAGATATGATACCCTCTGAAGCCATAAAAACTAAAATAATTACAATATTTTTTCCGGGTGGAGATATAAATAAAAAATATAAGTGATTCCATCAAATTCAGGGGCAACCACATATAACGGGCAGATCATATTGCATATTGGCTTGTTGGACACTTCATGGAATAAAAACTGCCACAATATTTCGAGATGACCAATTTTGGCAAAACGTCATGGAAGAAAAGTTGGTTCAATTTTACATGGAGTGTTTACTTCCCGAAATTGTCGACCCCAGGAAGAGTGGACATCCGAGATCGGCCCTACATTATTGAAGCAAAGAAGGCCAAAAAAATTTGAATTGTATACATAAGGCTTAGGGATTATGAACTTTTTTTAAAACAAGAAAAGTTTGACCTCTGGAGTACGTGGTAGCTCTATATTCCAGCAATTTTGGGATACCCTGTTGATACCTACATATTTTATTTTGCGAAAATGGAAACTATTAAAAAATATTGTAATTTATATTGTAAATAAACATTTACCTATCATACCTAAACTAGGGTTTACCAACTAAAGTTCCTGGAAATGAATCCAGGAAAACTAGAGAATACTCTTATAATACGCCATTTGGAGTTTTCTCTAGTTTTTCCTAAATTCATTTCCAGGAACTTTAGTTAGATGTATATTTGTTTTTTATTTTTCTTAAAGTAGTTTGTGTACAAATAAAAATAAATGTATTAATCAAATAATCATACCATTCCAATAATAAATGCTTTTTATTATAAAATTATGCCTGTATGTTATTCAGTTATAACAAAGACGATGTTATACACGTACGACAGGCCGCGATGCATGCGAGGAGTAGATTTTGGCTGGGGGCCACAAAAAAAAATCATAAATCGGAAACCTCTTGTGAAAATTTCTTTTCACCAAAAACTTTTCCACTCATTTGGGCACATTTGTTGTCGATTAATCATAAATAGACCTAGGAATATATGCACCCAAAAAGTAGTTAAATATGCGCATATATATGCCGCAAAATACCAATATATGCGTAAAAAATTGAAAAATATACAGAGCATATGCAATAAGAGTACATAATTTGTTATTTGATCGAAATAGTTTATTAATATTTATTATTTGTTTTATTTTACAATACCTAATATAATACTTAATAATTATTTAATAAATCCTTCATTTTTTAAAATTACATTTGAAAATTTATGAAAAATCATCTTTCCAATATCGCCCTGGACATTTTTACACTCTGATTCAAACGTCTTAATTAAATTTACGGAAGTCACCAAAGGTAAATTTTTTTGTTCTAAATCTAATATAATTTTGGGTACAAATGCATAATTTTTTAAAAACACTAATTGCTTTGGTAATATGTTATTTTGAAACAACTTCTTTGTATTAGATATTCCCTTAGATGAATCATCAAAATCAAATATGATTTCTTTAATGTTTTCATAATTATCTGCGTAAAAAAGGCAGCTTTAAGCCAGGTACCCCACCGAGTAATCACAGGTTCCGGTGGCATCTGTAATTCAGGAAATTTTTCTTTGTACAATTGAGTTCTTAGAGGAGCTTTAAGAAATATTTTTTTTACATTACTAATTAAATAATTTATTAAAGGAAAGTTAGACCTAATTTCTTCTGCAACTCTGTTCAGGCCATGAGCCAAACATGTAATATGGATTAAGTTTTCATAAAACATTTTTAAATTTTGTGCGGCTTTTACCATGTACGGGGCAGCATCGGATAACAGTAATAAACATTTTTCTGTTGGAACGGCTTCCGGAAGAAAAAATGAAGATAATTCTGTCTGGATAAAACGAGTTATTGTCAAGTTATTTGTTTTATCTAATTGCTTTGAAGTCTCAATGTACAAACTGTCAACACCACGTTTGCGTAATATACTTTGCTCTGGAATATTAAATTTACAGTATTTTTGCAAAAATTGCATAATAAAGGGATATTCGAAGTCACTAAAGCTTTGCATAAATCTTCATTAAAAATAGCTTGTTCACTTCTAGACGATCCAGATTCTAAATATTGTTTCAAGGGAAGTTGACTTTGTCTGCGAGTGTCTTTAGATTTCTGCTTTGCTATATGTGAGGGTGTTTTCGCGTGTTGGTCGATTTGAAACTTTTTTTTACATGGAATGTAAAACAAATAAATTCCTGTAGATGTTGAAGTTTTAATTAAATTAAATAAATGCGTACGTTGTAAAGTTGCACTACTTTTTTTTTTAACTGTGAGTTGAAATAATATTTTACAGTCGTTTGATTTACCATTGTGAAAGGTCAAAATAAAATATAAAATAAAAAAGAACTTACAATTTTAGAACATGTTTTACAAAACACCTGGTTATCACCTACAATAAAATCTGAATAAGATTTTACCCACGACCCAATTAATTTTACCATTTTTTCCACTGGTTAACACAACAATAAAGACTAAAATAAAGTTAAAAGTAAACTGAGTCATTTATAAATTTGAACTACCTGAAAGGATATTTAGCAAAATTTGTTGGTTTAAGGAGGGTGTTTATAATTTAATCCTCTCAAGTACCTACACCATTAACCATAATTTATTACAGGGAAAACTTAATCCTTCAAAATTTTAGAAAATCGACCTGCAAAGGCATTTCACAAAATATTATTTTGGTCCAAATTTCATATAAACATAGGTTTTTCGAGATACAGGGTGTTACAAGTGAAGTCCTGATGGCATATTTTTTTAAATATTTTTTAAAATTTCTTTAGTCACCGGTTTTCCAAAGTAAAAAAAATAAAATTTTTGATTTCACAGGCCTACTAATTATTGTTTACACTTTCGAATAACTTATCATGAAATTTTCAAATGCTTTTTTCTTGAAAATGGTACGTACGTCCTAGCGAGATGCAACAATTGTAACTTTATTGTAAAGAAAACATTGGTTTTCCAAATTTTATAGTCAAAAATGGTAAAAACTGTCAACAAAAAAAACTTAGGGCAATTTTACCCTAAGCCCCCCTAATTTACCCACCTATGAAGATGATCAAAAACTGGGGTTTAGTCCATTAGATAGAGCGTAAAAACGTTAACATTTGTACCAAATTTCACTTAACTATCTTTAAATGTTTAGAAAATATTTACAAAAGAGTGTCATCAGGACTTTACTTTTAACACCCTGTATCTCGAAAAAGAAATGTTTTTAGACCTATGTTTATATTAACTTTTACTCCTATTTTAGGATGTAGACTATGCTGTTAAAATATGACCGTCTAATTTCGGGACATCCTGTATATGCAAAATATGGCGTTTTGCATATTATATTCCTAGCTCTAATCATAAATCTATCTTCATCCGTTTAAAAATTTTCTCGATGCTGAAATTGTCACCTCAGTTTTTGTACCGCACCTCTTTTTAAATAATCTGACAAATCTTATATAAAAAGTATTAATTTTTTGGATATACTGTTAAAATTTACAATGATTAGGCTTTTGACTGGTACAAAAATTTTAAAAAAATATTCGAAAATGGCGTCACAATCGCGAGTTAAACACAAAAAATAGGATTTTTAAGACAATTCTTTTTTGCAATTAGGAATTTAATGGATTCCTCCGGATTTGAATCCGCAAGGTCATTCCCCACATTGTACATATTTTTTTAAATGTATATCTTCGAGTGCACAGTTTGATGTTTTAGAGACGTCTTGCCGGCGGTCTCTTCCTGAAACTATTGGAATCTCGAAGAATAAAAATGTATATCAAGAGTCCGGGTCTGCATATCATTGCAGCCGTAAATAAATTGCCTCCTCGAGTTTTGTCAACACCTCGTCTCTCGCACCGAAACCCCTCAAAAACTATGTGTCGGTGAGAGGATACCCTTAAGTTGTAGTTATGAGAAGCAAAAAGTCAACATTTAACTGGATATGCGAAAAAAAAAGCGCCGAAGGAACCAATGGTCGCGCGAAAAAATGACGCGACGAGAAATGAGCGCCGAACCAATAGTACTATACGTAAAGGCACTGCTGTTATGTTATTCTTATAAACTACTTAAAAATATAGAATGGAAGGTTTTTAATTAATCCTAAAAGATACATTTTATCTAAAGAAAATATATAACCAAACTTAAACGGAAACAATCTATTATTTTTTATAATATTTGAGATGTATCTTTTTGTTTATGAATACCAAAGACTACTATGAAAAATAACGCACATAGCAATAAAAAATATTAATTGACAAAATAACGAAACGAAACGAAATGAGATTTAAATTTTTAATGGCCAAAAAACAAAACCAAAAAGAAAACTGGTAATTTTAATAATCCGTATTGCTACCTCTAACCCTTTTGCAAGATTCCATTCGCCTTGGCATGCTTCTTATTAAATTATCAACATTGTCTTGGAGTATGTTTTCCTATTCTGCTAATGCTGCATCAATAAGTTTTGCGACATTTCCTGCTCTGTTTCGACGAGCTTTAACCCTTCTTTTGAGCTGGTCCCACAAGTTTTCGATAGGATTTAGGTTTATTGAACATGCAGACCAGTCTAAAACTGTTACACCTTCCGTTTCAAGACATTCTCTAGCCACTCTGCTGATATGGGGAGGTGCATTATCATACATGAAGATAAAATTAACCCCAATTACAGCTCTCCAAAGCCTATCAATTGGTTCCAACACTAAATAAACATACCTCCGACCGGTTAAAGTGGCAACAATGGAGTTTTTGCTCTCAGTATAGTTCCTCTCTTGAACATTAATTCCTCCTTGATATCTTAGAACAGATCTGGAAGCCTGGAGTATCGCTGGTCTTCCTGAAGCTATGAGAACCCGAATTCGATGGTCAATTTTGGCCAATTCTGGTCTTATCCGAGAAAAGAACATTTTGCCGATTCTTAATTGTCCAGTTTTGGTGTTAAAGGCACCAATTTAGTCGGTTAATTTTATTTTAGATAGATAATTTTGGGACCCGTAACTCTCTTCTACTGTACAACCCTTGATCGCGAAGTATTTTTCTTACACTGAGAAAATTCGGCCGATACAAGTCTCTACCTAAGATTTTTGACTTGTCATTATTCAATATCTAACAATAGCAAGTTTTTAAAAACCTGCCATTATTTTATTGATCTTTCTGTGACCATTGTATTACCCTTATTAGATAAACATTTATCTTTAGTTTACTATTATTTAGCAGTTATTCAATCAATTTGGTAATAATTTTTCGATTTTTCGATTTTTCGATTTTTCGATTTTTCGATTTTTTGATTTTTCGATTTTTCGATTTTTCGATTTTTCGATTTTTCGATTTTTCGATTTTTCGATTTTTCGATTTTTCGATTTTTCGATTTTTCGATTTTTCGATTTTTCGATTATTCGATTTTTCGATTTTTCGATTTTTCGATTTTTCGATTTTTCGATTTTTCGATTTTTCGATTTTTCGATTTTTCGATTTTTCGATTTTTCGATTTTTCGATTTTTCGATTTTTCGATTTTTCGATTTTTCGATTTTTCGATTTTTCGATTTTTCGATTTTTCGATTTTTCGATTTTTCGATTTTTCGATTTTTCGATTTTTCGATTTTTCGATTTTTCGATTTTTCGATTTTTCGATTTTTCGATTTTTCGATTTTTCGATTTTTCGATTTTTCGATTTTTCGATTTTTCGATTTTTCGATTTTTCGATTTTTCGATTTTTCGATTTTTCGATTTTTCGATTTTTCGATTTTTCGATTTTTCGATTTTTCGATTTTTCGATTTTTCGATTTTTCGATTTTTCGATTTTTCGATTTTTCGATTTTTCGATTTTTCGATTTTTCGATTTTTCGATTTTTCGATTTTTCGATTTTTCGATTATTAGATTTTTCGATTTTTCGATTTTTCGATTTTTCGATTTTTCGATTTTTCGATTTTTCGATTTTTCGATTTTTCGATTTTTCGATTTTTCGATTTTTCGATTTTTCGATTTTTCGATTTTTCGATTTTTCGATTTTTCGATTTTTCGATTTTTCGATTTTTCGATTTTTCGATTTTTCGATTTTTCGATTTTTCGATTTTTCGATTTTTCGATTTTTCGATTTTTCGATTTTTCGATTTTTCGATTTTTCGATTTTTCGATTTTTCGATTTTTCCATTTTTCCATTTTTCGATTTTTCCATTTTTCCATTTTTCGATTTTTCGATTTTTCGATTTTTCGATTTTTCGATTTTTCGATTTTTCGATTTTTCGATTTTTCGATTTTTCGATTTTTCGATTTTTCGATTTTTCGATTTTTCGATTTTTCGATTTTTCGATTTTTCGATTTTTCGATTTTTCGATTTTTCGATTTTTCGATTTTTCGATTTTTCGATTTTTCGATTTTTCGATTTTTCGATTTTTCGATTTTTCGATTTTTCGATTTTTCGATTTTTCGATTTTTCGATTTTTCGATTTTTCGATTTTTCGATTTTTCGATTTTTCGATTTTTCGATTTTTCGATTTCTCGATTTTTCGATTTTTCGATTTTTCGATTTTTCGATTTTTCGATTTTTCGATTTTTCGATTTTTCGATTTTTCGATTTTTCGATTTTTCGATTTTTCGATTTTTCGATTTTTCGATTTTTCGATTTTTCGATTTTTCGATTTTTCGATTTTTCGATTTTTCGATTTTTCGATTTTTCGATTTTTCGATTTTTCGATTTTTCGATTTTTTGATTTTTCGATTTTTCGATTATTCGATTATTCGATTATTCGATTATTCGATTTTTCGATTTTTCGATTTTTCGATTTTTCGATTTTTCGATTTTTCGATTTTTCGATTTTTCGATTTTTCGATTTTTCGATTTTTCGATTTTTCGATTTTTCGATTTTTCGATTTTTCAATTTTTCGATTTTTCGATTTTTCGATTTTTCGATTTTTCGATTTTTCGATTTTTCGATTTTTCGATTTTTCGATTTTTCGATTTTTCGATTTTTCGATTTTTCGATTTTTCGATTTTTCGATTTTTCGACTTTTCGATTTTTCGATTTTTCGATTTTTTTTATTGAATAAATGAGAAGTTAATATTGTTTAACGCCTCACCGCTGTGCCGGTCTGAGTGGGAGGTGTTAGGTTGTAAAAACAAATTTGAAAAAATTGAAATACTCCACTGAAAAAAAAATTTTTTATAGCACCTGTGACTTTTCTGTTTCTGTAAACTTTAAAAAATTATTATAAACAAAGTATTAACATTTTTTAAACTTTTATGAAGCTATTTTGTTTTATATGTATATAAAAAGAGCTCCACGAAGCAAAAAAACTTTACGGTAATTATTTAATATTTTTATCAATTTATAATGATGAGAGAAATTCTAAAAATTTTGTTAATTAACAATAACCTACTTTGTTGGAAAATTAATTTTTATAAAAAATTCCAACGGGAATTAATTCTTCTAAGTGTTTAGAATACACTGCAGTTTTTTAAAATTTTTGAATTTAATTTTATTTACTTAAAAAAATTATTTTATGTAACGTACTCGGTTTCGACGCCGTGCGCGTAACCTAAAAATGGCGCGCGGAAGGCTGCTTTGAGCGTTAAATTAAAATTATAAATAATGGAGGTACAGTTCCGGGAGTCGAAACTTATTTATAGCAAATTTCCTCCTCTTTAAGGATCTTGTTTGAAAAATCCAAAAATATTTATAGTTTACAAACTATAGGCGAAAATCCAAACACCATGTTTTTGAGGTGTTTAATTGTTTATAACTTTTGCAATTTTGTATGCACGGCAAAATTTTTCTTCACACATTGATCTAGACATTATTCCGAATCGAATGAGCTATTGAACATAATTTTCGTAATAGTAGGTCCCAAAAACACGCTTTTGAAATGTTGATAAGACTATAAGGGCTATACGGTAGAAGAATAAACTGCGCAATTGCAGAATGATTAAGGGTTATTCGATCATTTCAGAATAGTATATTATGCAACGATCATGTAATGATGGTTATTAATACACGAGCATTAACCGGGATACGAAACGAGCCAAAGGCGAGTTTCGTATGGTTTATGCGAGTGTTTTAATAACCATTACATGAGAGTTGCATACGCTATTTTTTCTACACCCGATAAATAATCAAGACCTATAAATATTATATTTATATTGGTATTGAACACAATAACAGTAATTACTCGTATTTCTATAAAAAATTCTACAAAATTGTAATTAATGGTATTACTTCAGGTATTGGTATTTCCCTAGATTTTTGCGGTAAAATATTTTGTACTGTATTTTCTGCTTTCTATATCGCTAATATCAGACATTTTAATATTATAATTATCGAAGTTTAGCTACCTACGAAAATTTAATACGTTTTGACAACTAAAATAATTACATAGGAACCTAGGACAAACGTCAAACAGCATGCTTGATTGAAAAATTGTAGGTTTCTATTGATTAAAAATCTGTATCGTAATGAAAAATCTGTATCATAATGGGTATCATTATGAAACGGATTATGGGCATATAAGTGCATTATTATAATACGGGTGTAGAAAAAGATTAAACTACTAATGACAAGTTGATCTTTTTGCTGTCACATATGGTATTTAGATATCTATTAAGAATTATTTGATATCGACTAACGGTCATTAGATATTTTTCTCTGTGTATGGTTTCAACTGAAACGTTCACACATATAGCTTCCAGAAGTTATCGTTGCAGCTCTGGATGAGAAACACTGGGATTTATTCTAGCAATTTAGCACACAAAGCAATCCTGTTGTTTAGTTGTAACTCTTTGGCGACTTTATCTGAGACTGTTCTTGATAGTTTCTAGGTCCAAGTTCCTTGCATATGTTTTCGATACAACACGCTGGGTAACGCCTACTTCTCCTGCTTCATCTTTTTGGGACATTCCTTATTCAATGAGAAGAATAATTCTTACCTTCTGCACATCTGTTAGTACAACATAAGCTATGTTTTTGTATTTTTGAACCGAAATAAAATTACGGGAGAATCGTGGTTTTACTACTGAACATAAAATTCACAAGATAATAAATCGCAGCAGTCGTTCTTTATTATCATGTTTGTTTAGAATAAACAGCCTTATCTTAATGTTGGGTAACAAATTTTTACTTTACAAAAAGTTTATTCAGAAATACAGAGTGATTCTATAAAAGTTGGTGGTGTGTATTAATTGTAAGGAGGATTTAATCCTCAAATTGAGAAATAATTTTATTTTCAAATTTTATAATCAGATTATTTACGTAGAATTGTCATTTTTGTCTGAATAATACATTTAACATTCCCCATATAGTCCAGACCTATAGTCTATTTTTATGTATGAGAGAGTAATAAAACAGCATTTCTAATGCAAAACTTAGTACGGTCATTTTAAATATTTTTACAGAATAATCTAAATATTTCCTAAAATTGTAATAAATGTACCTGAGCTATTACAAGTTTTGGGTCTTTTATTGGTCCTTTATAAACATAAGCTGTACAGAACAATAGAAAAAGGTTTGGACAGGCCAAAAGCTCTGTGTATTAAAGATTACATAGCCGTATCTTAAGATTATTTTCAATAAGTACCTATTTGCCAATTTTGTTTTATTTTAATTCCAAGAATTTCTTACAGTAATCGAATTATAAGTAGATAAATACCTTCCCAACAAATTTCACCGAAAATGCGATTGTAGGTTTTCCATTTAGTAAGGAGGTCCAAGTTGTGTATTCTTGACAGTTTACTAAATGTCGTTTAGTT
>OV651828.1:25444261-25448767 GCA_927349885.1 Psylliodes chrysocephalus | reverse complement strand
CTTAATGTAATTTCTGCATAAGCCAGATGGTGGGAAAAAAATGATGGGTACACAGAGAAAAACTTATAAAAATTAAAAGAAGATGGTGAAAACTGCATTTTGTTATTTTAACTAGTTCAAAAGTAACATGCATGGGTTTAGAAAGGTTCAAAATATAATGGAACACCTGGTATAGAAGCAGTGAAATCCTGACAGTTTAAAGCGTATTTATAATGGTAAGTTTGCTAGAAGTTTAAATTTAACAGTGTCAGCCAAGTGTAATTTTGAAAATTTTTAGATAATTCGTTAATGAAAGTTCTTAGATAACATTTAAATTGAAACTTTAAATAAGTTTTTAATTGTATGTTAACAATAAGTTAATTTCGTAAATTTCCATTAAGTATGGCTTATTAAGTTTAATTTTTAAAGTTTAGAGTAAGGCAGATTCAAGCTATCAACAAATATTTGACAAACTTGCAAGGAAACTTGCAGTTATATTTGTTAGCTTGCAATAAATTTGCAGCAAATGTATTTTGCGTAGTGGGCTGTTATTTGTAAGAAGAATAAATTTATTTTGCCTCTTAACCAGCCGGTAGCCCCATGTTCAATTGGTCATAAAGCCTAACTTTTTTTTCCCAACGACCTTATAACGTTTTTCGGATAAGTGTTACATAATTTAAATTTCATTATATAGTATGTATAATCTATTTACATACCAATGTCTATATAAACATAATTTATCACTAGTAACAATTGATTGATTTAATATTTTTTATTATGTTAATTCTATCTAATGGCTGTTAATCACGATACTAAATTTAGAATTAAAATAATTCACATTGCAAACAGCAAATTCAGTACTAAGTGAAGGGTACAGGGGAAAAACGGGCTGTCAGATTTAATGTATTGAAATAAATCAATTTTAAATTTCAAAATGCTATAAAATCTAAAGTATTTGCGTTCACAAAATTTTTTTTACCAATATGTTTCCTATCTGGGATCTTTGAGTCGTAAATTGAAAGCATTTAAAAAACTTTTTGATAGAAAAATCAACAATTTATTGATAATTGGTCGTGACTTTTTTTTTCCTGAAATTAAAGAAACATATTTTTTTGAAGTATGTTTATTTCGATCAGCAAGTCGCTTTTTTGTCTACATACAGTTCATCAAATTTCTAGAGGCTTTCGACGGCTAGACAGAGAAAGCACTACTGAGAGGCATCGGTTGGCGGGGCCGACGGATTTACGCAATGAAAGTACACTCTGCGCATCAAGTATTTCACTATTTTATTCAGACGTAAATGTCAGATGTAAATTTCGCTAAAACATTTCTTTTATTTTCGTTTGTGTTTTTTGCTCATTACAGTTTAATAGAACCTAAGTATGGAGTTTAATAGCAAATTAAGAGGCCGCGTGATTAACAGTCAATCTCGCGAAATAATAGCCAATGTTATAGAGTTTATGAGAAGAGAAGGAAACTTTAATTCACCTTCAATACAATTTAAAAATGTAAATGATCGTGTTGCTGCAGCCACAGGAGTATCTAAAAACACTGTCGTCCGCATTTCTGGAGAGAAAAAAAAGAATCGATAACCGTGAGATATCGGAATTTTCATCACCAAGAAAAACCATTAAAAAACCAAAAACAGTTAATGATATAGATGAAGCTGACAAAGGTATTTTAAAAAGAATTATTCTGTTCATGTTAATCTCGGAAAATATTGTTCCAACATTAAAAACAATTCTGACTAAATTTAGAGAAGCTACAGGGTACAAAGGAAGCTATGAAAGTTTAAGAAAAATAATAAAGTCGCTAGGATTTCGTTGGCGGAAAACAAAAACAAACAGAAAAATATTAATGGAAAGGTTTGATATTCAAAAGCTACGTTTAGACTATCTGATTCGTTTAAAAAGTTATCGAGCAGATTGCCGTCCAATTGTCTACTTAGATGAAACATACATTCATGCCTCCCACACACACCAGAAAGCTTGGAGTGATAATTCAAATGAGGGATTAAAGAAACCAATTAATAAAGGTGATAGACTAATTATTGTCCATGCAGGAGGTGAAATGGGCTTTATTCCGAATGCCCGGTTAATTTTCAAATCTGGAACCAAAAGTGGAGACTACCACGATGAAATGAATTTTAATAATTTTTCTAAATGGTTGAAAGAAAAGATGTTTCCGAACCTCCCTCCAAGAAGCGTCATTATTGTTAATAATGCTCCTTACCATAATGTCCAGGTAAATAAAGCACCAACGTCAACTTCTAAAAAAGCTGACATGCAGGATTGGTTAAGGAATCATAATATTGCTTACGAAGAGGATATGCTCAAAACGCAATTATACAGTTTAGTGCTATTGCATAAGTCACGATTTAAGAGGTATGCAATTGAAGAAATGATAAATGAACATGGTTTTAGTTGTTTGCGTTTGCCACCGTATCATCCCGATCTTAATCCGATCGAATTAGTGTGGGCATCATTGAAACAATATGTAGCTAGTAACAACACTACATTTAAGAGGCAAGACGTACAACTGTTGTGTGAAGACTTTTTTGATACGTTTTCTAAAGAGGAGTGGCAATCTCGTTGTAATAATGCTAAAATGTGGGAATCTAAATTTTATGACAGAGAAGTTACTTTGGATGAGGCAACTGATAGATTTATAATTAACTTAAACAGTGACAGTGAGACTAATTTTGAATCTGATATGGAAACTGAAGAAAGTTTTTCGGAAGACCATTAAAATTATATCTGTACCTAAGATCAAAAAAGTAATATCTATTTTTACAACGAAGATGCACAAGAACCAAATTTTATTTTTTTATTATTAGATAGCTATTTTTGTTTCTGAGTTGTGTTCATTTACAGGCTTAATTTTTTTCCGTTTCTCCTTTTTGATTTTATATGGGGTTTCAAGTTGTTTTTGACTTATTTCGACGTAAATCACAACAACACACTTTTTTAATAAAGCAAACAAGTGTTAAGAGGTATATGTACGTGTAAACTACAATTACAAAAAATTGATATGAAACCCATGAAACCACCAACAAAAATGTAAAGCTAGCTTCCGTACTAGAACATGGTGTCATTCGTCGAGATAATTTATCGTTTTGTTTAATAGATCAAGAAATGTAAATATTCCCCTGTTATTTTTTATAAAATTATAAGAGAAATAAATTTTTTTCTAAATAGTATAGTTTATTATTTTGTAGAAAAACAAAATTTCGAAAATTTTAGTAATGTTTCAGAAACAACCGTTATTAATAATAGGTACCATTTTCCTTAATAAGGTAGAAATAAAATATAAACTATTTCCACGATTTACAAAGGCCTACAAAAAAAATATAGGTATTTTCCGCTATCCTATAAAATTTATATTTTCTGACTCAATTTCAAAAGGTTGAAGGAATTCCAAAACACCTTTTATGGCATAATAATTATTTTCAATTCTACATACTATCTTTAGCTGCTTTTAAAAACGTTCTAAGAAAGTCCAATCAGACCAATTTAATCCCTAAACTATTCCACACTTTTAAAATTTAATTACCTAAAAATATTAAAAACTATTTAAAATAACTTGTTTAGCAGACTGTACAATAGCTATCTTAGTCACACGTAGCGCGTTCTCTGTCTGGGCGTCGAACACCTCTAGAAATTTGATGAACTGTAACTAATATAGTGAACCTGAACTTCAACTAAATTCAAATGAAAAATTAAAAGTTCGACTAGTGTAAGAAAATTAACAATTTTTTTTGTTTAACTTGAAAATTTCTTTATACGAAAGAAGTCCTTCATATTTCCAGTCAATTATGCACCAGTGAGGAAAAATATTCTTGAACTTCTTTTTCACAGAACTTTTTCAAACTCTGCAAAGTGGAAAAATTTTCCGCAGAAATTGGTATTGAACCTGGAGCGAATAAGAAAAATTTAATAGTCAAACTAACAGTATAATGAGTACAGGTTTGGCTGTTTCTCTCCAAATTTTTGAGAACGATAGGTTTTCTATCCATCACAACTGCAGAGAACCATGTCCCATTGTATGTGTCTCTATATTTGATTAACCTAGGGTGTTCTTTTGAAACTTCGAATTGCCTTATTGGCTGAATTGAAAAGCTAGCTTTTTACTTTCCTATCCGTATACAGATGAGGAAAGTATAGGAATCATGATTTTTTCGACCTCGAGTTTTCGACGGTTTTTTATGTTTTGGAGTCCCCTGAATCCGTTTTGAGTATTTTCGCGATGATGTCTGTGTGTATGTGTGTGTGTCATACAAATCGGACAACGTGATAAAGAATTATTGCTGAACATACATAAAAATGCAAAAAAAATATTCCGACGATTTGAGAACTTCTTTTTTTTTAAGATGTTTAAAAATTAAAATCATACAGAAAACGTTTATCATAGCGTAAATGCCAAGTGAGATAAGTACCTGCGCATTATTAACATTTTGTGATTTTTACCATTTAATTGTGTTTATTTATTAGCAATTTTCGTTTTGTGAATTTTGGAAAGTAATTTTGC
>OV651828.1:25406761-25439261 GCA_927349885.1 Psylliodes chrysocephalus | reverse complement strand
TACTAGGACATTATAAAAAGATAAAAATAATTTTTGCCAACTCTCAAATTGGGTCATGAAGATTGTTGATTATTTTAATACGTTTTTTTTTTTTCGTTGAGCCTAGTAAAGTAAATTAGTTACCAAATTTTGGTTTGGTTTTTCAACTTTCAATTGTCTAAGCTGCAAGCTATAGTGAAGACTTGGGACTGGTCAGTTGCTGTGCCTTATTAATTTAGTTTACGTTTTCATGTGTCTTCTAAAGTTTTTTGATGATGGTTTAAGAGGCCGAAAGCACTCAGACGAATTATTTTATGGAGTTTTGTTAATTAAAACTCGTTATTTACACACTTTAAATACCCTCTCGCTTTATTTCTTATTACCCAGTGTGTACACACCACTCAATCTCTTCTTCAAATCACAGTTAATTGACAAATAAAAATATTTATTCATAATGTTTCACAGTCAGTGCATTTTGCATTCGCGAAAACGATTCTTCTCTATCATCTCGAACCGTGGCAAGAACTTTGTCTACTGTCGGAAATTCTTTTCTAAAGAAGAACACATGCACTTTCCTTCGAAGTCTTTCTTTCAAAAGATTTTCTAATTGAAATTTTGGTTTTCCTGGAGCTTTACGTGCTGTTTGAAACTCGCCACATTTCTCTTCTTTAACAACTCTGTAAATCGTAGATTTCCCAACACCAAGCGTACTACTAACTAATTCCACTGTGTCATCAACACTTTTACATAAATGTTTGTCTGTAAATGATTTAAAACAATTAAATATTAATGTTTTTCCATTAACTGTTAAAGGACCGATTTTTTGTCGTTTACGCGGCCCTTCCAAATTTTCCATGATCACACTAGAATTCACACTGTACCTTGCAAGTTGCAACTAAACGACATTTAGTAAACTGTCAAGAATACACAACTTGGACCTCCTTACTAAATGGAAAACCTACAATCGCATTTTCGGTGAAATTTGTTGGGAAGGTATTTATCTACTTATAATTCGATTACTGTAAGAAATTCTTGGAATTAAAATAAAACAAAATTGGCAAATAGGTACTTATTGAAAATAATCTTAAGATACGGCTATGTAATCTTTAATACACAGAGCTTTTGGCCTGTCCAAACCTTTTTCTATTGTTCTGTACAGCTTATGTTTATAAAGGACCAATAAAAGACCCAAAACTTGTAATAGCTCAGGTACATTTATTACAATTTTAGGAAATATTTAGATTATTCTGTAAAAATATTTAAAATGACCGTACTAAGTTTTGCATTAGAAATGCTGTTTTATTACTCTCTCATATATAAAAATAGACTATAGGTCTGGACTATATGGGGAATGTTAAATGTATTATTCAGACAAAAATGACAATTCTACGTAAATAATCTGATTATAAAATTTGAAAATAAAATTATTTCTCAATTTGAGGATTAAATCCTCCTTACAATTAATACACACCACCAACTTTTATAGAATCACTCTGTATTTCTGAATAAACTTTTTGTAAAGTAAAAATTTGTTACCTAACATTAAGATAAGGCTGTTTATTCTAAACAAACATGATAATAAAGAACAAACGACTGCTGCGATTTATTATCTTGTGAATTTTATGTTCAGTAGTAAAACCACGATTCTCCCGTAATTTTATTTCGGTTCAAAAATACAAAAACATAGCTTATGTTGTACTAACAGATGTGCAGAAGGTAAGAATTATTCTTCTCATTGAATAAGGAATGTCCCAAAAAGATGAAGCAGGAGAAGTAGGCGTTACCCAGCGTGTTGTATCGAAAACATATGCAAGGAACTTGGACCTAGAAACTATCAAGAACAGTCTCAGATAAAGTCGCCAAAGAGTTACAACTAAACAACAGGATTGCTTTGTGTGCTAAATTGCTAGAATAAATCCCAGTGTTTCTCATCCAGAGCTGCAACGATAACTTCTGGAAGCTATATGTGTGAACGTTTCAGTTGAAACCATACACAGAGAAAAATATCTAATGACCGTTAGTCGATATCAAATAATTCTTAATAGATATCTAAATACCATATGTGACAGCAAAAAGATCAACTTGTCATTAGAAGTTTAATCTTTCTGAAATGATCGAATAACCCTTAATCATTCTGCAATTGCGCAGTTTATTCTTCTACCGTATAGCCCTTATAGTCTTATCAACATTTCAAAAGCGTGTTTTTGGGACCTACTATTACGAAAATTATGTTCAATAGCTCATTCGATTCGGAATAATGTCTAGATCAATGTGTGAAGAAAAATTTTGCCGTGCATACAAAATTGCAAAAGTTATAAACAATTAAACACCTCAAAAACATGGTGTTTGGATTTTCGCCTATAGTTTGTAAACTATAAATATTTTTGGATTTTTCAAACAAGATCCTTAAAGAGGAGGAAATTTGCTATAAATAAGTTACGACTCCCGGAACTGTATCTCCATTATCTATAATTTTAATTTAACGCTCAAAGTAGCCTTCCGCGTGCCATTTTTAGGTTGCACACACGGCGTCGAAACCGAGTACGTTACATAAAATAATTTTTTTAAGTTAATAAAATTAAATTCAAAAATTTTAAAAAATTACAGTGTATTCTTAACACTTAGAAGAATTAATTCCCGTTGGAATTTTTTATAAAAATTAATTTTCCAACAAAGTAGGTTATTGTTAATTAACAAAATTTTTAGAATTTCTCTCATCATTATAAATTGATAAAAATATTAAATAATTACCGTAAAGTTTTTTTGCTTCGTGGAGCTCTTTTTATATACATATAAAACAAAATAGCTTCATAAAAGTTTAAAAAATGTTAATACTTTGTTTATAATAATTTTTTAAAGTTTACAAAAACAGAAAAGTCACAGGTGCTATAAAAAATTTTTTTTTCAGTGGAGTATTTCAATTTTTTCAAATTTGTTTTTACAACCTAACACCCCCCACTCCGACCGGCACAGTGGTGCGGCGTTAAACTTCTCATTTATTCAATAAAAGAAATCGAAAAATCGAAAAATCGAAAAATCGAAAAATCGAAAAATCGAAAAATCGAAAAATCGAAAAATCGAAAAATCGAAAAATCGAAAAATCGAAAAATCGAAAAATCGAAAAATCGAAAAATCGAAAAATCGAAAAATCGAAAAATCGAAAAATCGAAAAATCGAAAAATCGAAAAATCGAAAAATCGAAAAATCGAAAAATCGAAAAATCGAAAAATCGAAAAATCGAAAAATCGAAAAATCGAAAAATCGAAAAATCGAAAAATCGAAAAATCGAAAAATCGAAAAATCGAAAAATCGAAAAATCGAAAAATCGAAAAATCGAATAATCGAATAATCGAAAAATCGAAAAATCGAAAAATCGAAAAATCGAAAAATCGAAAAATCAAAAAAATCGAAAAATCGAAAAATCGAAAAATCGAAAAATCGAAAAATCGAAAAATCGAAAAATCGAAAAATCGAAAAATCGAAAAATCGAAAAATCGAAAAATCGAAAAATCAAAAAATCGAAAAATCGAAAAATCGAAAAATCGAAAAATCGAAAAATCGAAAAATCGAAAAATCGAAAAATCGAAAAATCGAAAAATCGAAAAATCGAAAAATCGAAAAATCGAAAAATCGAAAAATCGAAAAATCGAAAAATCGAAAAATCGAAAAATCGAAAAATCGAAAAATCGAAAAATCAAATAATCGAATAATCGAAAAATCGAAAAATTATTACCAAATTGATTGAATAACTGCTAAATAATAGTAAACTAAAGATAAATGTTTATCTAATAAGGGTAATACAATGGTCACAGAAAGATCAATAAAATAATGGCAGGTTTTTAAAAACTTGCTATTGTTAGATATTGAATAATGACAAGTCAAAAATCTTAGGTAGAGACTTGTATCGGCCGAATTTTCTCAGTGTAAGAAAAATACTTCGCGATCAAGGGTTGTACAGTAGAAGAGAGTTACGGGTCCCAAAATTATCTATCTAAAATAAAATTAACCGACTAAATTAGTGCTTTTAACACCAAAACTGGACAATTAAGAATCGGCAAAATGTTCTTTTCTCGGATAAGACCAGAATTGGCCAAAATTGACCATCGAATTCGGGTTCTCATAGCTTCAGGAAGACCAGCGATACTCCAGGCTTCCAGATCTGTTCTAAGATATCAAGGAGGAATTAATTTTCAGGAGAGGAACTATACTGAGAGCAAAAACTCCATTGTTGCCACTTTAACAAACTTTAACCGGTCGGAGGTATGTTTATTTAGTGTTGGAACCAATTGATAGGCTTTGGAGAGCTGTAATTGGGGTTAATTTTATCTTCATGTATGATAATGCACCTCCCCATATCAGCAGAGTGGCTAGAGAATGTCTTGAAACGGAAGGTGTAACAGTTTTAGACTGGTCTGCATGTTCAATAAACCTAAATCCTATCGAAAACGTGTGGGACCAGCTCAAAAGAAGGGTTAAAGCTCGTCGAAACAGAGCAGGAAATGTCGCAAAACTTATTGATGCAGCATTAGCAGAATGGGAAAACATACTCCAAGACAATGTTGATAATTTAATAAGAAGCATGCCAAGGCGAATGGAATCTTGCAAAAGGGTTAGAGGTAGCAATACGGATTATTAAAATTACCAGTTTTCTTTTTGGTTTTGTTTTTTGGCCATTAAAAATTTAAATCTCATTTCGTTTCGTTTCGTTATTTTGTCAATTAATATTTTTTATTGCCATGTGCGTTATTTTTCATAGTAGTCTTTGGTATTCATAAACAAAAAGATACATCTCAAATATTATAAAAAATAATAGATGATTGTTTCTGTGTAAGTTTGGTTATATATTTTCTTTAGATAAAATGTATCTTTTAGGATTAATTAAAAACCTTTCATTCTATATTTTTAAGTAGTTTATAAGAATAACATAACAGCAGTGCCTTTACGTATAGTACTATTGGTTCGGCGCTCATTTCTCGTCGCGTCATTTTTTCGCGCGACCATTGGTTCCTTCGGCGCTTTTTTTTTCGCATATCCAGTTAAATGTTGACTTTTTGCTTCTCATAACTACAACTTAAGGGTATCCTCTCACCGACACATAGTTTTTGAGGGGTTTCGGTGCGAGAGACGAGGTGTTGACAAAACTCGAGGAGGCAATTTATTTACGGCTGCAATGATATGCAGACCCGGACTCTTGATATACATTTTTATTCTTCGAGATTCCAATAGTTTCAGGAAGAGACCGCCGGCAAGACGTCTCTAAAACATCAAACTGTGCACTCGAAGATATACATTTAAAAAAATATGTACAATGTGGGGAATGACCTTGCGGATTCAAATCCGGAGGAATCCATTAAATTCCTAATTGCAAAAAAGAATTGTCTTAAAAATCCTATTTTTTGTGTTTAACTCGCGATTGTGACGCCATTTTCGAATATTTTTTTAAAATTTTTGTACCAGTCAAAAGCCTAATCATTGTAAATTTTAACAGTATATCCAAAAAATTAATACTTTTTATATAGGATTTGTCAGATTATTTAAAAAGAGGTGCGGTACAAAAACTGAGGTGGCAATTTCAGCATCGAGAAAATTTTTAAACGGATGAAGATAGATTTATGATTAGAGCTAGGAATATATGCAAAACGCCATATTTTGCATATGTTGCATATACAGGATGTCCCGAAATTAGACGGTCATATTTTAACAGCATAATCTACATCCTAAAATAGTAATAAAAGTTAATATAAACATAGGTCCAAAAACGTTTCTTTTTCGAGATACAGGGTGTTAAAAGTAAAGTCCTGATGACACTCTTTTGTAAATATTTTCTAAACATTTAAAGATAGTTAAGTGAAATTTGGTACACGTTTTTACGCTCTATCTAATGGACTAAACCCCAGTTTTTGATCATCTTCATAGGTGGGTAAATTAGGGGGGCTTAGGGTAAAATTGCCCTAAGTTTTTTTTTGTTGACAGTGTTTACCATTTTTGACTATAAAATTTGGAAAACCAATGTTTTCTTTACAATAAAGTTACAATTGTTGCATCTCGCTAGGACGTACGTACCATTTTCAAGAAAAAAGCATTTGAAAATTTCATGATAAGTTATTCGAAAGTGTAAACAATAATTAGTAGGCCTGTGAAATCAAAAATTTTATTTTTTTTACTTTGGAAAACCGGTGACTAAAGAAATTTTAAAAAATATTTACAAAAATAGGGACTTCACTTGAAACACCCTGTATCTCGAAAACGGAACGTTTTCGGACCTATGTTTATATGAACTTTTATTCCTATTTTAGGATGTAGATTACGCTGTTAAAATATGACCGTCTAATTTCGGGACACCCTGTATATACAATTTTTTATTTTGAATGCATATATTGACATTTTGTTAATTTTTTGGCATATATCTGACGTACTAATTGGCTGGACATATTAAAATTATGAGTTTTGGACCAAAATAATATTTTGTGAAATGCCTTTGCAGGTCGATTTCCTAAAATTTTGAAGGATTAACTTTTCCCTGTAATAAATTATGGTTAATGGTGTAGGTACTTGAGAGGATTAAATTATAAACACCCTCCTTAAACCAACAAATTTTGCTAAATATCCTTTCAGGTAGTTGTATTAATATCTTCAAATTTATAAATGACTCAGTTTACTTTCAACTTTATTTCAGTCTTTATTGTTGTGTTGTGTTAACCAGTGGGAAAAATGGTAAAATTAATTGGGTCGTGGGTAAAATCTTATTCAGATTTTGTTGTCGAAGGTGATAACCAGGTGTTTTGTAAAACATGTTCTAAAATTGTAAGTTCTTTTTTATTTTATATTTTATTTTGACCTTTCACAATGGTAAATCAAACGACAGTAAAATATTATTTCAACTCACAGTTAAAAAAAAAAAAGTAGTGCAACTTTACAACGTACGCATTTATTTAATTTAATTAAAACTTCAACATCTACAGGAATTTATTTGTTTTACATTCCATGTAAAAAAAGTTTCAAATCGACCAACACGCGAAAACACCCTCACATATAGCAAAGCAGAAATCTAAAGACACTCGCAGACAAAGTCAACTTCCCTTGAAACAATATTTAGAATCTGGATCGTCTAGAAGTGAACAAGCTATTTTTAATGAAGATTTATGCAAAGCTTAAGTGACTTCGAATATCCCTTTAATACGATTAAATAATCCAAATCTCCGATCATTTTTGCAAAAATACTGTAAATTTAATATTCCAGAGCAAAGTATATTACGCAAACGTGGTGTTGACAGTTTGTACATTGAGACTTCAAAGCGATTAGATAAAACAAATAACTTGACAATAACTCGTTTTATCCAGATATAATTATCTTCCTTTTTTCTTCCGGAAGCCGTTCCAACAGAAAAATGTTTATTGCTGTTATCCGATGCTGCCCCGTACATGGTAAAAGCCGCACAAAATTTAAAAATGTTTTATGAAAACTTAATCCATATTACATGTTTGGCTCATGGCCTGAACAAAGTTGCAGAAGAAATTAGGTCTAACTTTCCTTTAATAAATGATTTAATTAGTAATGTAAAAAAAATATTTCTTAAAGCTCCTCTAAGAACTCAATTGTACAAAGAAAAAATTCCTGAATAACAGATGCCACCGGAACCTGTGATTACTCGGTGGGGTACCTGGCTTAAAGCTGCCTTTTTTACGCAGATAATTATGAAAACATTAAAGAAATCATATTTGATTTTGATGATTCATCTAAGGGAATATCTAATACAAAAAAGTTGTTTCAAAATCACATATTACCAAAGCAATTAGTGTTTTTAAAAAATTATGCATTTGTACCCAAAATTATATTAGATTTAGAACAAAAAAATTTACCTTTGGTGACTTCCGTAAATTTAATTAAGACGTTTGAATCAGAGTGTAAAAATGTCCAGGGCGATATTGGAAAGATGATTTTTCATAAATTTTCAAATGAAATTTTAAAAAATGAAGGATTTATTGTTTTAAGAAACCTTGCTGATATTTATTCTGGTAACTTTGAAGATATTAATACTATTCATCCAGATATTTCAGGAAAATTTAAGTTTGCACCTATTACTTCTGTAGATGTCGAAAGGAGTTTTTCTTTGTACAAGTACATACTTACTGATAGGAGACAATCATTTAATATAGATAATTTAGAAAAACATCTAATTGTTCATTCGTTTTATAATAATGTTGATTTGTAAATAAAATTAGTTAATAATTAAATAATTATTAAGTATTATATTAGGTATTGTAAAATAAAACAAATAATAAATATTAATAAACTATTTCGATCAAATAACAAATGATGTACTCTTATTGCATGTGATCTGTATATTTTTCAATTTTTTACGCATATATTGAAGTATTTTGCGGCATATATATGCGCATATTTAACTACTTTTTGGGTGCATATATTCCTAGGTCTATTTATGATTAATCGACAACAAATGTGCTCAAATGAGTGGAAAAGTTTTTGGTGAAAAGAAATTTTCACAAGAGGTTTCCGATTTATGATTTTTTTTGTGAAACGCCGATGCGCGCTAGCCCCCAGCCAAAATCTACTCCTCGCATGCATCGCGGCCTGTCGTACGTGTACAACATCGTCTTTGTTATAACTGAATAACATACAGGCATAATTTTATAATAAAAAGCATTTATGATTGGAATGGTATGATTATTTGATTAATACATTTATTTTTATTTGTAACTACTTTAAGAAAAATAAAAAAACAAATATACATCTAACTAAAGTTCCTGGAAATGAATTTAGGAAAAACTAGAGAAAACTCCAAATGGCGTATTATAAGAGTATTCTCTAGTTTTCCTGGATTCATTTCCAGGAACTTTAGTTGGTAAACCCTAGTTTAGGTATGATAGGTAAATGTTTATTTACAATATAAATTACAATATTTTTTAATAGTTTCTATTTTCGCAAAATAAAATATGTAGGTATCAACAGGGTGTCCCAAAATTGCTGGGATATAGAGCTACCACGTATTCCAGAGGTCAAACTTTTCTTGTTTTAAAAAAAGTTCATAATCCCTAAGCCTTATGTATACAATTCAAATTTTTTTGGCCTTCTTTACTTCAATAATGTAGGGCGGGTCTCGGATGTCCACTCTTCCTGGGGTCGATAATTTCGGGAAGTAAACACTCCATGTAAAATTGAACCAACTTTTCTTCCATGACGTTTTGCCAAAATTGGTCATCTCGAAATATTGTGGCAGTTTTTATTCCATGTAGTGTCCAACAAGCCAATATGCAATATGATCTGCCCGTTATATGTGGTTGCCCCTGAATTTGATGGAATCACTTATGTTTTTTATTTATATCTCCACCCGGAGAAAATATTGTAATTATTTTAGTTTTTATGGCTTCAGAGGGTATCATATCTTTAGCCGAACATGGACACTTTATTCTCCTTTCTCCTACCAAGCCGTCAGGTTTTTTTTTCAATTCTTCAATTGCTTCTTGTTCCTTAGCTTTCCCATATTCAGTAGCTACTGAAAAAAATGGTTTAGAATACAGAATCTTTGTGACTAATGCATTGCAACTTGTGGATTTCCGTCTATTGCACACTTCCCCTAAATTCGAAGCAGTTAGTCTTTTTCTCCTTTCGATATACCATAAATCGTTGTCGCTTTGGCCAATTGTTTCTTGCTGAAGAAATTCGATTTCTTCATCACTTTTTTTTTAAGAATTTGAAAAATCTTTTTTTCTTTTATTAAATGCTTTTGGCAAAATTGCCCATAGCTTTCGTCGTTATTAGCCTTATTTATTTTTTGTATTCGCTTTTTTTTCTGATTATTTTCCTTCGTGATGGAGCACTGTAACAAGTCACCTACCGTAAGTAAAAATACCATTCTTCTATGGTACCTGTTGAGCATCTATAATTTTACCATCTCGATGGATCCCAACGTTTTTAATTCTCTGCAAATTATTTATTTTAGTAACCCCATCAAGCGTAATAAAATTGTAATAAAGTAGGTACTATTAGTCAAATTTTAAAATAAATAAGTTTGTTACAATTCTTTTGAGACACCCTGTAGATTAATGAATATTTTAAAATTTTAGCTGTCGTAAATATAGATCTCATTTAAATAGTTTTATTCTATTCCACTAAAATAATCATGCAAATAGATAATCATACAAAAACAAAGAAGTAATAATTTTATTATAATAAAATATACCTACTCATTGTACCTATCTATTTAAAAATATAGTCTGTTTTTCATTTCATTTTTGTCCTAATAATCCTGAATACATCCAATTTATTCTCCGCCCATAAATAATTGAAAAACCTCCGTATTGAATGATGTCGCCACGTCCCAATGATATCATATTTTGCGTGAAAATGCCACTTGCAGAGGGTCAGGATCTAAACGATCACGTTTACAAATTTAAATATAAAATTATTTTTTTTTTACCTTTGGATTAAGAAAACATTAATCTATACTCCTATAGAAATAGAAATTGGAAAATATTTTTTTTTAATTCGTAGCAAGTGCGCAAATCGCAACATATTGTGGACTAGGTTTGAGATTTAATAACTTTTTCAAAAAATTAATGAAAAAAAATCTAATTCTATAGAAGCATATATTAAGATTTTCTTAACAATTGATAAAAAATCAATCTTTAATTTTGTTAAATAAAAAGGTGAGAATTTATAACCCAAAGCCTTGCAAACGCGTACTGTTACGTTGTAATCGTCACTCCCTTTTAATAATTACAATATTTAATTAGTTCAAATATTCCAATATATTCTAATACTTTTTGAGCGCCCCTCGTATTTGGAAATATAGATATTATGTTAAAACGGGAATTTGTCTCTGTCTGGGACATTCTACGCCTTCTCTAAAAATAAATGTTACGTTACATAAAAAATGTAACGTTTGATAAAAACATATTTTGCACCGGATGATACGTTAAGTTTCTAACCCTTACCCTGGTCTCATTGTAAAAATCCTTATAGTAAGAATTCTTACAAGCCTCAGGCCTAGCTCAGATCAAAATAGGTTAGTGGGATTCGTTTAGAATTTACCTTTAAGTCAATGACAAGGTCTTTAATTAAAAAGACTTAAAAGAATTCAATTAAATTAATTTGGGCGCCATACCTTTAGATGTACAATAAAAGTAAATTTGTCATTAACTTGTCAGTTGAAAGTAAGGAAAAATAAAGAACTTAAATTTCAAAACAATTAATCGGCATTAATTTCAAATTGAATTGATGAATGATATTACAATAAAAAGAAAATAAAATTGATTGATTTTAACAAATTTTACGGTTTACGTTATTTGACTGATAATGAGTTTAAAATTAAAATTGACTAGTATGACTATGACTCAAAAATTGTGTGTGGTCCTGGCCTACACTTATCTTGTGTTTCCGGATTTCAACGGTCGAACTGGTCCGTGTCGCTGTCTTAATGGTAGCTCAGCCTACGATGACTTCCTAATATTCTGCAGTTCTAGATGTAACTCAGCTTACAATGACTTTAGACATTCTGCAGTTCTTAGTTATAAAGGCCAATTCCTTAGTCGTTACAGAGCCAGTTTCTTAATTTTTAAGAAAGAAAAAACGTGTCAGTTACAACAAAAAAAAAATATCTTTACATTGCTTAAAAAAAAAATATGTGGTCAGCCATAAAAGCTTACTACTTAAATTAAACATTTTTAAATTGAACATTTCAAGTTAACAACAATACTAGAGATTTGCAATAGTATTTAAATTAAAATACATGAAGAATGGAAAGATTTTTTAAATAACTGAGAAAAAAATATGAAATTAATGGCATCCATTTTGTACACCACATGTGGTTCTCATATTACGCGGAAATCTCGAAAATAAATTAAAGAAATAAGTCACAAATAATTTCACCGGATATACACATATAATAAAATTAATTTCTACCATTCATTATAAAAAAAAATGATTCGATTTTGCTGCTAGATTGAAAAAGAATTCAGAAACGACCGAATGTGAAACGTGAGTATTCCACATCCATAGGTAAGCCAAGCGTGCGCACAACCTCTGACAATAATTATTGATTTTTAGAGAAGGCGTAGAATGTCCCAGACAGAGACAAATTCCCGTTTTAACACAATATCTATATTTCCTAATACGAGGGGCGCTCAAAAAGTATTAGAATATATTGGAATATTTGAACTAGTTAAATATTGTAATTATTAAAAGGGAGTGACGATTACAACGTAACAGTACAAATTTCAAGCGCATAGTTACTCTTAAGCATACTTAAAAAAATGAAAAATGAAATACTCCGATCAAATACTACTTACGCACTGGAATTAAAGAAATTTTTCACCACGCACAATCATTTATAATGTTCTTATTTGATAAAACCGAAGGTAGAACCCATTTGGAATATCTCATAAATAAATACAATCTATTATAATTCATAATAGATACATTAAAAGAATTGCACTTAACCACTCAATACATATTAAGAAGGGTTAGTATTAAGTTTGAAATATTTTTTAAACAATCTATTTGCCTAATGTATTTTTAATCATCTATTCCAAAGATTAATTGATTATTGAACCAACTCTATATTCAATAAAGAATATTACTGAGTAATTGCTTTTAAACTCTATTTATATATAAAAGTAAACCATGTGTTTTAATATATATAAAACCAACCAATTATTGGGGAATTCAGCAAATAATAAGTTAAAGAAAACTCTTTTTTTACTTCATCCAAGATTTCGGAAATTTATTTAATAATTTCCGTCATCAGGGTAGACTACAAAATAATGTTGGAAAATAGTTACAATGGACCAAATTAAACTAAAGTTACTACTTACAATAAGTCAACTAAATTTATATATTATAAATTAAAATAACTAAGATTAAAGTTTTCCTTTCCAATTCCAATATACTCCGTTGTTAAATTTATAATGTATTTGTCAACAATTTGACATTGTCAAAAAATGGCATTTCACTTATAAATATTGCAAAACGTTTGAATGAAAGAAAAAGAACAAGTATTAGAAATTAAAAATTAAAAAAAAAACGACTTCAAACACGTGCAGATGCCATTACCACATCTTAACCAAATTTATATGGGACCACCCTTACTAACAAAAAAAGAATCATATAAATCGGACAAGATGGTAAAGCATTATCGCTAAACATAGCACAACGTGGACAAAAAATGCCAATAAGTGAAATGAAGAAGCTGTTGTGACCCAAGTTGGTATAGCGATAGGATGCCTCGATAAAATATCGTTCTGAGCTGTATTTTTTGTGATAAAAAAGTCTCCGTCACTTGTCATAGGCAACGCATTGAACCTGTACTTAAGAGTTTATTATTCTTGGTGTATAAAACCCTATGAAATAAAAAAAATGACTAATAACTTTCTACAAATATCAAGACAAGAGTTCTTACATATGACATTGAACAAATGCTTGAGGGGAGAAGGGAGAACATTTGGAAGTTGCTTCCGATCAAGCACTGTTAGAAAAGAACGTTAATTTAGAGTCAGAAACAGTGTTCTAGTAGTACTGGCGAGAAACCAGGTCATTTACTAAAAACGCGCGGACCTATCAGTTATTGATTTTAGGGGGAAACATTTTTTTGCCAGTTTCGCCCTCTGATTGAAAATCCTTAACCGGGGGTGAGACTCGCCCCTAAAATTTTAACTGGAAAGAGAAGTCGTATGTTAAAGGTATTTTTACATAGATTATAACTCGCGAGTTTAACATCGCTACTATCTATGTAGCCCATACAGTGGCTAACCAAAAGTACAAAACAGGTTTAACATCATTTTTACATTGTTATTAAAAAAAAAGGAATTCTTTGTAACAATTCTAGTTTTACTCCTGTGGCTTTCAATTATTGTTATCATATGACATTCTTTGGTCGATGTAAAGTAGTAAGATTTACTTTATTTCGTTGTAGAGTCAGCTGAGAGGGTGAAAATAATTTCACTTTTTTTGAGAACAATGAATGTGGTAATAGAACTGCCCAACTGTTTAACAGTCAACATTAAAATCGACAAGTCGTTCCAAAGTATATTTTGGAGTTAGTCCAAAAATTTTGGGTCACTAGCTACCAAATGACTTAACATGGAAAATGCTATAGTAAATGGAACTACAGAGGTGGCAATTTTAGGGCATGTTGTTCAAGAACCCACATTGAGTACAAGGCAGTTTGCGATAACATCTGGTATTAAGAAAAGTAGCATTCAGAAGATATTGAAAAAACATCCCTACAAAATTCATCTGGTATAAGAATTTAACGAAGACGATTTTGATTGGTGATTACAATTTTGTGAAATTATGACTGAACAGGCAATAAATGATCAGCAATTTCTTTTCAATGTGTACGTAAGGTAATTTTGAGGATTTTTTTGACCCCACTCCCCCCTGGGGAAAATTTCGTAAGATTATCCTCAACTCCCCTCCCTTACATTTTTTACTTTGATTTAACTTTACTTTCATGCAATTTTACATCGTTTTCTATTAGAAAAAAATAACGTCAGATTTACAAAGACCCCCTCTCCCCCAAGTGAGATTTGGAGAGATTTAGCTTGATCCCCTCCCCTCCCTTGAACACCTCACGTAATTAATGGATGCCCCCAAAGGATATAATTGATGAATGTCATCAAATCACCCAGTGACGGTTTAAGGTACTTTTGCGCCCGGTGCTACTTGTTATTGCCGCCCTATCTATTAATAATTTATGCATATTAGATTATTGAATTTGTATATTATTAAAAAAAAAAAACAATTACAAAATTCAAAAGTATTATATTTATAACATCACAACATCAATAAACCATAATTATTATAATGGTCAGAAACCGCTATAAAACTAGTACGCAAACAAAAATAATAAAATAAAACAAACAAAAATGACAAAAATGAGATCAAAGAAAAATGGAATGAAAACAAAATACCAGTCTAAAACATAAGTTGCCATTCTTGTTTCCTACAATATTATCTTAATACGTACTATCTCTAATACATTAAGGTGATTACAGCACCCCCTTATAAATTTCAAACATGAATATCTCAAAAAGTAATTTTATTAGAAAATTTAAATTTGCGCAAAATAAATTAGTCAATAATATCTAAAATATGCATATTTTTTAAAGTTTTATTTCTTTCCAGTTTCCGAGAAAAAAAATCAAAGGGCTTTAAATTTTGAAATATCATAATGAAAATAAATGCATTCCTCAACAGCACTATTCTTAATATAATCACTAAATGTAAGCTCTTAATCTCTTGCTAATGATTTTTTAAAATTCGCCGAAATTAGTGGCTAAAACGCCTCGTTAAGTGTAACGCGTCTGTAACTATCGTATCGTACACTCTGAGTCATCATTCGTTTCTTGCAACGATTTACACCAGTTTACACCAGTTTAAACCAGAAAATAGCACTTAACAAGGCGTTTTAGCCACTAAATTCGGCGAATTTTAAAAAATCATTAACAAGAGATTAAGAGCTTAAATTTGATGATTATATTAAGAATAGTGCTGTTGAGGAATGCATTTATTTTCATTATGATATTTCAAAATTTAAAGCCCTTTAATTTTTTTTCTTGGAAACTGGAAGGAATTAAAATTTTAAAATATATGCATATTTTAGGTATTATTGCCTTATATATTTTGCCAAAATTTTAATTTTTTAAAAAAATTACTTTTTGAGATATCCTTGTCCGAAAATTATAAGGGGGTGCTGTAATCACCTTAAGGAACAGTTGAAACTAAGTAAAAATAAACTATTTTTTTAATCAGCATCCTCCAAAACGGGTGAATACTTTTTAAGAACTAGATACATAAAAAGTCAATTTTCAACCCCTGGAAGGGCTTGTAACAATGCTCATGGGTGACTACCGCCCTCCACCATGGTATCTATTCATGAATCTCAGGGATTAGAACTGTTGAGGGAAGAATGAAACAGAAATACAAATTTTGTACATTGCGGATAAAGAGGAAAAACAGGTTTTCTATTCCCTCAAATTCAAGAATAGGTACCTACCCAAAACTAAAACATTGTCTTGTGATGAAACCTCGATAAAACCCCAACTATTTCTCTTCCAAACACTGCAATCTCACAAGCAAAAAAAATAATTTAAGAAAGGGGTGTTTTTTGAATGTTTGCGGGGATGGTTTTGCCTAAAAACTTTTTTCACTATTTTTTTCGTACTCAGCACCCTCGAAAACGGAGGTACAAATAATGTTTTTTATTTCTTTAGCAAATACTTGCCATTTGTTTTTATTTTCCGACTCCTTGACTCCACTAATATGGAATAGAAATAAGGTAGAGTAACCGAGTACCTATAACCCAAAATAAAAAATAATATTTAATAATCATATTTTGACTTGCCTAATTTAAATCCACATTACTCTCAACTCTCAATCATTAACTAAGTCCTATTTTTCGTCTCAATTAAATGAAATTCGAAGAAAACCGAGAAGAAAACTTAAGAACTTACTAACTCTAAACGCAAGAATAACAAACTGCACTCTAATACTCTAATGGAGCGTTACTCAAAGTGTGGTCCGACGACCCCTGCGGCTCTGTAAAACCTTTGTGGGGGTACCGCGAAGAAAATAACAAAAAAAGCAGTACAACGGACTTGGCTTGAGGACCTTTTAATTTTTTGTTTTAGACGGAGTATATAAATGTGTGGTATTTTGGGATTTTGGGTTGGAGGAATTTTTTTTTTTAGGTAGTCAGGTAGATGAAGGAGTATATGAATTTGGTATTTTGGGCTGGAAGACTTTTTATTTTAGAAGTCAGGAAGAGGAAGGCGTATATGATTTTGAAAATTTTGTTATAGAGGCTCCGCAAAGAAACGGAAGGGACCTGGCAAGAGCAAAGAGGACTTTTTTTCCAAAATGTGTTTAGGGCTCCGTCAAATATTCCACTTTTCAAAAAGGTTTCATCGCCAAAAAAGTTTGAGAACCACTGCTCTAATGTATGGTATCGGTGAAATTGGCCGACAAGCTCGAGTTGCGCGATGCGATCACATACTTTGATTACTATACGGTGCATGAGAGAGGTCCGACGCGCCCAACATAGGGCGCGGCCATTTTGATTCCTATGCCACAGTTTATAGCTAAAGAATCAGATTACTCACTCTGCGTCGGCACTTTTGATCTCAATGTTCCTGTTTATACACTACGAAACTCGGATAATGAGCTAACTGATTCTTTAGCAATAAACTGTGACTCCAAAAATAATATTCACTGACAGCCAGCAAGCAAAATATCAGGTGCGTTTTAATCATCCGCTACTGCTGCCGGAATTGTCGGTTTAGTCGTTTTAACCTGTCAGATTAAAACAATAAAACCGACAATTCCGAATCAGAAGCGGATGATTAAAACGCACCTATTAAAAATATTGCGCCAAGATATAGGCAACACGTAATAAGGGATCAAAATGGCGGAGTTTTCTATCTCCTTTTAAAAGACACTCAGAAAGCTGCGCAGTGCGACCATTCTCCGTGTAGTAAAAGAAAATCAAAGTATGTGGATGCGATGCGTTGAGATGATGATTCGCAGGCACAGGGTCGGTGCCAACTTTATAAAAGTAAGAGTGGAGATTTGAAAGTGCGAGTGCAAATATATATATAAATTTTATTGTATTCGTACCTATTAATATTAAAATAATATTATATCATTACTAGTGCTCTGCCTGCGCACCGCCCTATTACGTTTTGCCGCCCGGTACTAAAGTCCCAAATAGCACCCATGTAAAACCGGCACTGAAATCACCCCACAGATGCTTTAAAATGTCCGAGAGCGTTTTGAACAAAACCTCTATTATTGCATGGAAGCCCAGGGTCAGCATTTCTAGCATTTATTCGAATAACTGGTAAGCTTTTACAGAAAATAAAAATTGTTAAAAGATCATGGTTAGGAAGATAGTGGCGATTTTAAACTCAGGGGTTAAAATCTATGTAAAAATATCTTTAAAATAAGCTATCATTTGACCCCTCTTTTCATTTAAGATTTTAGGGGAAAGTTTCACCCCCGCTAGAGGCTTTAATCCTCAAAACTTCAACAATTGGACATGTGACAATACCTTTTCTTTAAAGAATTTTTTCATAAAATTAACGCTTTAAAATAGCTTTTAAAGTTCTTTTAAAAAACCGGTGGTGCCTTTAAGTGAGGTGTAGAGGGTGGATTGTCCCCATTTCCCGTATAGAGGCCGGGCACCCAAAGCAATTTTTGAGTTCCGGCGCCTATGACCACCCCTGAAGTTCCACCTTTCTAACAAAAATCATTGAAATCGGACACTGCGTTAAAGAATTATCTCTGAACATACATTCTAAAAAAAAAATATCGCGACGAATTGAGAACCTCCTCATTTTTTGAAGTCGGTTAAAAAAGAGCTCTTTTTAAAAATTAATTAAAATTTTTTATAAATTCATTATATTGCAAGGAGTCGATAGATGATACAATATGTTAATTTTGTAACCGGTGTGAAGTTAGCAGCCACTTTCCAGCAGCCCGTTTACCGGAAACACCCGAGTTACCAGTGGCGCCGAAATGTATTTTTCTGTGAAGTTAACGGTGTATTGAAATAAAATTACTACTAAATTTTTAAGAAACCAATAAAAAGTGTTTAGAGAAAGGATTAGGGGGTAAACTGAAATAAAAATTAAATAAAAAATTCATTAAAAAATCAATTTTTCTATAAAGATAACAGAATATTGAAATAAAAATAGTGTCAAATTGTTAAAAACTATAAAACACAACCTAAAAAATTATCAAAATCACTTAGGAAGGGGATGAGGGGTTCAAATTAAATAAAATTCCATTAAAAATCTATTTAAAAATTAATTTGCCTATGAAGACAATTGAGTATTGAAATAAAATTAGTGCCAAATTATTAGGAACTATAAAATACAACCTAAAAAAATTACCAAAATCACTTAGGAAGGGGACGAACGGGTCAAATTAAATAAAATTACATTAAAAATCTATTTAAAAATTAATTTGTCTATAAAGACAATTGGGTATTGAAATAAAGTTAGCGCCAAATTATTAGAAACTATAATATACAACCTAAAAAAATTAACAAACTTACTTAGGAAGGGGATGAGGGGGTCAAATTAAATAAAATTCCATTAAAAATCTATTTAAAAATTAATTTGTCTATGAAGACAATTGGGTATTGAAATAAAGTTAGTGCCAAATTGTTAGAAACTATAATACACAACCTAAAAAAATTAACAAAATTACTTAGAAAGGGGATGAGGGGGGTCAAATTAAATAAAATTCCATTAAAAATCTATTTTAAAATTAATTTTCCTATGAAGACAATTGGATATTGAAATAAAGTTAGTGCCAAATTGTTAGAAACTGTAATATACAACCTAAAAAAATTAACAAAATTACTTAGGAAGGGCATGAGGAGGTCAAATTAAATAAAATTCCATTAAAAATCGATTTAAAAATTAATTTGCCTATGAAGACAATTGGGTATTGAAATAAAGTTAGTGCCAAATTGTTAGAAACTATAATATACAACCTAAAAAAATTAACAAAATTACTTAGGAAGGGGATGAGGGGGTCAAATTAAATAAAATTCCATTAAAAATCTATTTAAAAATTAATTTGCCTATGAAGACAATTGAGTATTGAAATAAAGTTAGTGCCAAATTATTAGAAACTATAAAATACAACCTAAAAAAATTACCAAAATCACTTAGAAAGGGGATGAGGGGGTCAAATTAAATAAAATTCCATTAAAAATCTATTTAAAAATTAATTTGCCTATGAAGACAATTGGGTATTGAAATAAAGTTAGTTCCAAATTGTTAGAAACTATAAAATACAACATAAAAAAATTAACAAAATCACTTAGGAAGGGGATTTAATTTGACTCCCTCATCCCCTTCCTAAGTAATTTTTTAAATGTTTTTAGGTTGTATATTATAGTTTCTAACAATTTGGCACTAACTTTATTTCAATACCCAATTGTCTTCATAGGCAAATTAATTTTTAAATAGATTTTTAATGGAATTTTATTTAATTTGACCCCCTCATCCCCTTCCTAAGTGATTTTGGTAATTTTTTTAGGTTGTATTTTATAGTTTCTAATAATTTGGCACTAACTTTATTTCAATACCCAATTGTCTTCATAGGCAAATTAATTTTTAAATAGATTTTTAATGGAATTTTATTTAATTTGAGCCCCTCATCCCCTTCCTAAGTATTTTTGTTAATTTTTTTAGGTTGTATATTATAGTTTCTAACAATTTACCCAATTGTCTTCATAGACAAATTAATTTTTAAATAGATTTTTAATGTAATTTTATTTAATTTGACCCCCTCATCCCCTTCCTAAGTGATTTTGGTAATTTTTTTAGGTTGTATTTTATAGTTTCTAATAATTTGGCACCAACTTTATTTCAATACCCAATTGTCTTCATAGGCAAATTAATTTTTAAATATATTTTTAATGGAATTTTATTTATTTTGACCCCCTCATCCCCTTCCTAAGTGATTTTGATAATTTTTTTTAGGTTGTGTTTTATAGTTTTTAACAATTTGACACTATTTTTATTTCAATATTCTGTTATCTTTATAGAAAAATTGATTTTTTAATGAATTTTTTTATTGGATTTTTATTTCAGTTTTCCCCTTAATCCTTTCTCTAAACACTTTTTATTTGTTTCTTAAAAATTTAGTAGTAATTTTATTTCAATACACCGTTAACTTCACAGAATAATACATTTCGACGCCACTGGTAACTCGGGTGTTTCCGGTAAACGGGCTGCTGGAAAGTGGCTGCTAACTTCACACCGGTTTAACTTTTGATAAAAGATTTTGGTAAATTTCACTAAGATGTTTTATGTCTGTTTTTTTTTTGTTCATGTTTTTAGGGTTTTGAGCCATAAATGTCATTTCTAGAAACTTTCTTTTTGCAAGGTTAGATTCAGTAATTAAAACTGTCGATGATTCCCAAGACCAGTGGCGGCTCGTGGGCACTAGCGGCAGTGGGGCACACACTGGAAAGGAATCCCGGTATTCGTCTTTCCCTTAGGAAAACAAGATTCCCGCTTAATGAAAATTAAATATATTTCTAAATGTGATCACTTAAAATGCTTTTAACTATGTATGTAGCTATTTAATCAAAAAATCGTTACATATCTACTCTTGCGAAATTTACGTAAATTTCTCAGAAGAATACAATTTACTTAACAATTCTAACTTGTTAACGCATTTTAAAGCATACTGCTCTGAAGGAAAGGTGTTTGGCAATTTAAAATATCCCAGCAAAAAATGTCTCTTTTATATTTTCAAATTAGAAAAAAATATTTATATCTCTATCATAGCCCTCAGAAGGTCTAGATACCGCATCGTAAAAACATTTTGACCCCCCATATGATGGGCGCCATGATAAATATATGTCAATAAATTTTAAGTTGGCACTACTGACAAGACAGAATCGGCGCAAGTTTAGTAATAAGCGTAAGATCGGCGTTCGACGTATATAATCGATTTTATTATCTGTTGTGTTGTTTGCGCCGCGCAATACAGAATAAGCGCCGAGGATTGCTGTCAAAAGGTGTTGTTTTTCTTCACGACAACGCACGACCACACACTGCAAATGTGACGAAAAACCTCCTACAGGGATTTGGCTGGGACGTGTTTGGCCATCCTCCGTACAGCCCAGACCTCGCTCCTAGCGACTTTCATCTGTTCTTACATCTCAAGTCTTTCGTTGGTGGTCAACACTTCAACAATGACGACGAGCTGAAAGAAACGGTTTCCAACTGGTTGAAGACACAGGCGGCAAACTTCTATGAAGAAGGTATACAAAAACTTGTGCCACGCTATGACAAATGCCTGCAAAATTTCGGCAGTTATATGGAAAAGTAGTTTAAAAGTTGTAGAATTTTGTGCAATAAATAATTTTTCTGTATCTGTACACAATTTAATTTTATTACCAAACGGAACTTACTTTCTGGACGTGCCTCGTATATAACCATGTAAAAATAACATTTCAAGAACGAGAAATTTTATAAAACCGGTCCTGTCTGAACAGATCTAGGAAAATCAAATAGGTTTGTCAAATTTTGTTCTTAATTTGAAATTAGAAACTGTGTGTCTTACTCACTTATAACTAATAACAAAGTGCAGATTATCGGTGTTCACGTATTACAGAACACACAAACTAAAAATCAGTGTAGCCAAAACATAAATTTACCTTACATGGCGACAAGCTTGAATGGGGTCATTTTTTTTGTATTGACAGTATATGCCAAGCGGTATCTAGACTTTCTGAGGGCTATGATCTCTATATAATAGTTTGTCAACTAAGCCTAGAATTTCCAACTCATACCTTTTTGAGATGAGCAAAATAGAATTTAGTCATCCTTGCCAACAATTTGCGAAAATGTACACTATTAAATTATTTATAAGACTCAGAATTTTTTATACTCTTAAATATGCAAACAGAGATTTGAAATCCTTGAAAAAGTCCAATTTATAATTATTATTGATTTTTTTTTTCATATTTTTTGTAGTTTTATTTCTTAACTATTCCAATGGTCCAACTAACATTTTTTCATAATCACAATAAATAAATTATTATCATAATCCCAAAAACGCGCACCTTTAGCTGAAACCGGCATGGCCGGTAAAGATGCCGCTGCGTACATTCGTATCTGGTCTAGGCACATACTTTGGTGGATCTAGGTAATCTGTGCCATGGGCACAGCATGTCACAATGAGGACAGCGCGTAAGAGAAAATCAAAGTATGTGGGACAGCGCCCTGCTTGTGACGTATAATCCATCGCATGTGTTCATCTCTTGCTAAGCGATATTGTCGTTGTCCTTGTTTTTTGCATCATAATGAGAGAGAAAACAACAGAGGCACACATTTACATTGCCTCTCTTCCACTTAATTTCGGAATTCTCGGAATGTCGCTCAACGCCCGGTCGTCCAGTGTAGTGCCAACGCGGTTTGCGCTAAATATTAGATAAAATAATAATAGGCATTGAGGAAAATATAAAATATGTAAGTTATTTTTTTTTTGTTAATATACTAGGGCACGTGCCCAAGTGCCCTTACGGGCAAACCGCCACTGCCGAAGACATGTTATGTCCTTAATTTGAGACATGTGTAGCAAGTGCACATCTTTCCGGGTGTAGTCTGCAGTCACTCTTGTGTGATGTAATTCGATCTTTTAATCGTCTGCCCCTGCCCGTTTCTCCGAAATATTGTAAATCACAATTTGTACAAGAGAATCTGTAAATTGCATCCGATAGGAAAAGCTGAGGGGTTTTGTCTTTCTGTTTTTTGTATAAAGAGCCTAACGTTCGAAATCTTCAAGACTATCACCGTCTTCGTATCCAATATTATTTTTAGTCGGAATTGGTCCTTCATCCACAATTTCATCTGAATCACTAACTTCCTCGTAGGTTTTTTCTTCCACATTGGTGCATTTTTCAGAACCATTACAATTTGAGCATAAATTTGTGCATTTTAAGACATGTTTTCGGCAGCCACATTTTAAACTGTTACCACAGCTTATACAATACAGCTAAAATACTCTCTTGGCGGCAACGGTTTGCGTCGATTTCGTCGCGCATCGCTTAAGCTCCGCCTTCGAAGGGAAAAGACGGTTTTGGTGTTCAGCAGCGTATTTAGGTAAGGTGTTGAGTCGTGCGTATAATTTCGTTGATTGTATAATTTCGTGGAGCCTATAATTTCGTTGATTTTGTTTGAGTTAAAGGTACTGTTATTATTTTGGTGACTCTTTAGCTATGAGTAGAATGAGTGAAAAAAAAAGACATCATTCTGTTTGTGCAGTCAAAAGCTGTTTTAATAAGGGTTATACCTGCAAGAAAACATTCTTTAGTTTTCCCAAGGACCCAAACCGATAAGTACCACATTATAAGAAATTTTCATTGTTAAAAATATAATTTATACAGGGTATCCCATTAGTGCGTTATTGTTCATTATTTTGTTATAGACACGCAAGAAAGTTTTAAATAAAAGTTATATGGATTTGAAAAATACCTACATATTTTAAAAATATCTTTGGATATACAGGGTGTCACGTTTTTGCCTGGCAAATTAAAATGTATGTTTTTTAAATGGAACACCTTGTATTTTATTTTATGATAAAATTATTAACACCCTAAATTATTGTAAAGACGAATTGATACAGAAAAATTTTATCAGGTATGTGTGTGGTTACCTTTTAATAAAAGCCTTGCGGATCCACTCCTCTGCGATACCTGTCTTAAATATAACAAAGATCACGTTGAATTAGATGATTTTTCTTTTTATTGCTTTTTAAAGGCATATGATAACGCCAATCCAGATACATTTGGAAATCTGCAACTGTCAAATGATGAATTTGTAGAACTAATATTCAATATTGAAAAGATATTTCAAAATAATTTTGAAGAATTGGCTACAAAAAATAACATTTGTACCACACTTTTAGAATTAATTAACCCAATACCCTTTAGTCATCCATGCTAACGTTTTCCAAAAGAATAACTTATTTTATTGTATGTTTAGTCTCAATAACTAAAAAATATACTGACAATTAGTTTGACAGAATTGTCATTTATTTAAAATTTTAAAAATAATAGCAGTCGGTTGATCAAAATATGAACGGTGATTGGCGAATTTATTTTTTTTTGCAGTGTTCTCACTATCTAGAATGGATATGAAATATATTCGTTCAATTGAAGGCAATAGCATACTTTTTCGTTTGGTAATCTGTGCATGGATATTAGCCAATCTATGCACATACTACAAAACGAAAAAGTATGTTATTGCGTTCAACTACGAATATATTTCATATCCATTTTAGGTAGTGAGAACACTTTAACAAAATTAAATCTACAAATCACAGTTCATATTTTGGTCACCCAACTCCTATTATTTAAATTTTTTTAAATAAGTGACAATTCTGTTAAACTAATTGTCAATATATATTTTAGTTATTGATATTAAATTTACATTAAAATTTTTGTGTAGACTCGATAAATAATAGCATTTTTGTTTTTATTGTGTCCACATTTAAAAAAAAAATAAATTTTAATCAAACTACATGATACTAATTTAATTACGAGTATTAAAACTAAAGTCCTGAAAGTTTCGGTGAAGATGAGGACAGAACATCTGCCTTCCACGCGAAAAGCCCGGGATCGAATCTAGGCCGAGGACTAATTAATTTTTCATGTTAATTTTATTTTATAAATTAGTCAACTTCGTAAATTATTTTAAAATTAGTTATTTTGTCTAAATAACCTAAAATAATTTTTTAAATTTGTAGATTTTCGTTAGTGGGTCGTAGAAAAAATATACTGACCATATCGAGTGGATTGTTCATATCACAATCAGACGATTGAGTACTCCGCATACGACGTCGTGCTCAAACTTCGTCTTTGTGTGATATTGCTATCATATCCACCCTTGTTGAACAAACTATAATTTATTTGTTTTCTTGGTTTAAACCAAAACTTAAGTTTTACATCAGAAATAGGAACTAAATTAATTTACTTTTCAAGTTTTCTTGTAAAAATCGATATTACTTTCTCCAAGTACAAATTTAGTACCTACCTAAAATAAGTACTAATTATGTAATATCGTGTAATATTGTAATTCAAATTTCACATTACTATAAAGTTTCAAAATTCCCTACTTCGGTATGGTCAGATAAAAATTGAATATATTATATTAATAAAAACTGTCAAAGTATTACTTCTACAAATCTATATTTCAATTAATAAGAATACATCTAAATATAACCAATATTGTTAAAATAAAAGCACAAATTCTTTATAATTCCAAAATACCATAGAGTTCCCAGACCTCAGTCGAAGCATTCGTTTATCTAGGTATAAACCCTTTGCGCGAAGAGTAACACTTGCCAGAGACACGAGGTACCACTTGATTTGCATCCACGAGCGTGACACAATTCTTTAACAATTGAAGCCCTTGGTGTAAAAAGGATCCAAGCCACAATTTGTCGTGAAGTGACTGTTTTAGCTCAAAATATTTGTTAACGAAGATTTTACTAGCCACATACAAATTATTTTACCTCTAATCCGAAAGATGTGCTATTTTTCGTAATATTTATATTTAAATAATGTTTCTAATTATATTTGACAGATTTAAAACAAATTAAAAATTTAATTTCCCAAAACTTACTTAATATGGCATGTAACCAACCTTATTACGCCAAGGTTTTCAATTTTTTCAATAATAAAAAAATTGTTTAATCCGGGCCCGACTTTTCCCTCGAATCTAACAGAGATAGCACCATTCCGTCTTGCTTGGTTCTCGACCGCCAGATCAAAGACGCCGACACGGAGTTGTGGAGCTGTATTGTATAAGCTGTGCTGTTACATCCAGTTTCACAACTGCAGCAAATAGTTTTGAGCAATATTTCCGGAATTAACTCCTTCTCTGTAAGTTTGGGCATAATCCCACGTTGATATTGCTTCCAACCCCAATCTGTTGCTGTCAGTTCGTTACCTAGCCAAGTTTAAAGTTGATAATATGCCCTGTAACAATGTTGTTCTGCTGCACCTTCTGTGGGTGGGAGATTTGCTAATATGAAAGATGATTTAATTTTTCCCAATTGATATTTTTGAAATCTTAATTGATTAAGTGTTATACTATCATTTTTACATTTATAAATAGATTTGATTAATTGTAATCCATTTTTTTCGATATCTTTTTTGTTTGCATCTAGACCCGCCTAGCCCCTTCCCCACTTCTCTATGAAATATCTTTTGATGGGCTAAAATTATCACTAGGTAACTCAGGTATATAAGTTATCTTAAAATAGCAATAAATAGGCATCTATGCACATAATTTAAAGAATATTCTACAACTTTCTCAAAATATTGTAGATGTCTTATTAAATATTAACTTATTTGGTTGTTAATTATAGTAGTATATTTCGATTTGTATTTTTTGTCTATCAATGTAACATAGAATCTTAGGTTTTTCAAGTAGATAAAGTGTAAATTTTACTAAATAGCTCAAAATTGTACATTGTGATTAAAAAAAAAAATTTCGAATTCGATTTTTTTCTTTTCTTTGCATTTTCTGAAAACATTTACTATAGTTATGTATATATTTTGTACATTAGCAGAAAGAAGAGATTTCAACGAACAAAAACTCCCCGACTTTTTTTAAAAAGCTGATATTTTGACCCGAGAATTTTCGATTGAAAATTAGGGTGTTTTTTCGATATTAAGTCAAAATAAGGTGAAAAAATAAATATTTAAAATCAAAAAAATTACAGTGTATTTAGGAGTTTTCACCAAAATTCGAGAAAAAAAAAAACTTGATTATTTGAATTTTTCACATAAATTTTGAGGTTATGTGAAAAAAGTGTAATTACAAAAGTTGTAGGTCTCTTTATTACCTACAACTTTGTCATTTAATTTTTTTCCATAGGACTTGTAGTTTTGGAAATCGAGATACACCGTTTTTTACACTTAAAAACTCACCCCCTTCCACTTTCCGACCTCAGATCCCCTCCCGTAAATTATTTTTTCTTTTATTTTTGTTATATTCTCGTCCTTTTTTAACGGGTTTCATCCTACTATAATTTTTTTTTACTTTTTACTTTTTACCATTTTTGAAAATTATCGACCCTGGTCTATTTAAACATATTATTTTTATAAAAAATTCAAATTGAAAAATGTCATGCAGAGACTATAAATAATTAAATATTTAAAATATTTATTATTACGGATAAAACAAAGTAAAAAAAGAAAAAAAATGAAAGGACCACGCACTTTTCTTATGCAAACGGGAGTACCGTCAAAATGTCTGAATTTTTAATATGTTAAATTACTTGATGTCCCCATTAAAAGTGTTTATGGGCCCAATCGTATCCTATGACTAGATTTTGAGATACAGGGTGTTGAAGTTAGAAATCCCTAATTCTTTAAAATGGACACCATAAATCACCCTTAAATATATTTGGAAGTTATTTGCTCATATAGTCAAAATACATACTTAACTACTTTAATTAAAATATTGTCCCTTACAGGGTGATTAATGATTCGGCAGATCTTTTTTGGTCAAAGTAGGTATTTCCACCGAACAAAAATAGCTTAAATACAGAAAAAAAAAATATCACCGTCAAAGTTTCTCAATATTTGATATCGTATAGTACTCGATGTACTCGTTCAAAATTCTTATTGGTAAAATTAGATCCTATGACTAGTTTTCCAAATATAACTTAATATGTACCAAATATATGAATTTTAAACAACAAATATACTCACATAGGTCGATGTGTTTCAGAGAAATACTGTATATTAGATAATTTGACACACTGTGTTGGATTAAAAATATACCCCTTGTACTATTTGAGGGCAGCCAAAATTATTTCGTAGTTACAGGGTGATTGCGTTTGAATATGTAAGGTGTAAAAATCAACAAAATGTTGAAATTGTTGACAAAAAATAGAAAATAATTTCCTTTTAACTTTGGAGTTGTTTATCAAAAAAATCTTATTAGTTCACATACAGAGTCATGCATTATTTCATTACAAAAAAAGTTCGTTATACGGTAGGTCTAAGTAGGATTTAGGGAAATCAATAAGGATCGAATTAAATGTTTATTTTGACTGGAGTATTGGCTCTTTATATTGCCTCTTTATGTATATTTATATCAGATTGGGAACTCATCTGACAATTCATGTCTTACCATATTGTTTTATTGGTTCACAAAATTCATATAATACTTGGAAATTCTGTTTAGAAATTGAAGTTAAATATTTAAATTCTACTAAACTAAAAGAATTTTTGTCTTCCCAATTTTTAAATTATTATTAGCAGTAGCAGCCGCTCTTAAATTAACGAGGAAGAATGGTCTATAAACAAAACGCAAACTAGCATGTAAATTAATCATTAGTAAACTTGAAGATTTAGATCAGCTGTACTCAACCTTTTTTCCTTCGGGCCACATAAATCTGTTTGTTATGTTACACGGGCCACAATATTTTTGGGTGATAACTAAAGTTGCAACCTTTTTGAAATGCAAATAAAGGACAATGGGTGAAGATGGAGATCCGCTTTAAATATTTTCTAAAAAAAAAAGGTCCTCATGTTGTTTTGATACAGGACTGTAGCTCAACCATTTCAGTTATTAATAATCGTGTTTCGGGCTGCACAAAAAAACTTGGAGGGCCGCACACAACATCTTGGAGAGCCGCATGAGGCCCGCGGGCTGCAGGTTAAGTATAGCTGATTTAGATGAATGTCACAAAAATCTTCAGATATTCGGGTACATAAATATTTGAAACTAAAAACATATTTGCTCTGCATACTGCCGATAGTTTTCTTACATTTACTTGTGCGTTACAAATTATACAACCACGAACTGAGTGGGGTGTTAAAACATTAAGTCTTAGGCAATTTGGATCATTTTCAATATTTCTAAGCTTCTGTGTAATTGCGTAATAACAGTTTAAACATAATCTTACTTCTTGTAGATTATCGATTACAGGATGTCCGGCAGCTTGTCTTCTAAAATTAGCAACGTTAAGTACATCTATATTATTGTCTTTGTTTGAACGAATAGTGAGTCGAAGTTGAAAGTGTCTATTGCAAATATAACAGCTTATCCTATTTGCAAACGCTATACTTGAAAAAATATTTAAAACACTAATACAGAACGGTCTAATGCTCACTTAAAGTAATACAAACGTCATTTATTATAAAAGTCAGCAATAGATGGTTGTTCAATTATTCGGAAAATATTTAATCATGAATATATATAAATCAAGTGTAAGCATGTTTATATATCTTATAAGGTTTTTGGCATATTCACCACTTTTAGAATTTACTAATAAAATCTATCAGTCGCCTAAAACTCATAGGTTACAAAATATACAGGGTAATCGATTTTTGTGAAAATCTTCGGAAAAATTATATATTATCACAGTAGATATAAAAAAGCAAAACTTCAGGCATGCAGGCAGTCTTAAGCTTTATATTTTATCATTACGAATATACACGGTGATTCTTAACACAAAACCAGCCTTGGTTGTGTCGATTACAACAAGCTATACCACTTTATGAAGTGAAAATTACGGAGTTACAGGATAATAAAGAATAACTATATTTCCAAGTTTTAAATATTTATGGCGTTATAATCATTAAATACTTAACAAAATGACTTGCATGCCTTTGCATAATGACAATATAAAAATGGGCCGATGATTCGAAAATTACGAATATTTTGTTACCCTGTATTCATATCATATTGTTTTGAGAAGCCCTTGAAAAATCAAGAGAGGAACAGGTAAGCTGTAAACTATAAAAATATCAACAATTGTTTCGTGAAAATTAGAATAATATAGCTGCTCGACTTATTTTAAATATGTGAATGACCAATAACATAAAAATACTATTTCTTGTATGAATGTGTACCAATAAGTAGATATGACATTTATACTTCATTATGTGCCTAACTATTACTCAATGGATTTCATAGAAGAAAACTCGCAATGAATAAGAAGACAGTTAAGAAGTTGATAATTTCTCAGATTTTTCTGCTCATTGACTACTTTATTCTGAGGATCCATTAAATGTTTTTAATTTCTAATTATTAAAAAACTATGTCAGTTTGACAAAGTTTGTTATTGCCTATTTAAAATATTAATGTATGTATATTTATAATCATTTTTCAATAAAGAACTCACAAGCAATTTATTTTCTAATAGTTGGCAATAATTTTATATATTGTTGATTTTTTCACCTTGCAAGTTCAACTGTAACCATCTTTTAGGGGATGCGACTTAAAACAAAATGTATTGGGGGCTTTACCTCATTGATGACGTGGAATGAAGCTTATAATCTTATTTAAATATACAATACAAATAGGCACTTACGACAATACTCGATCCAAATAAACCTGTAATCCAATCATAATTTTTCTACATCCTACTTAGACCTACCGTATAATCAACTTCTTTGTACCTGAATAAAGTATGACCCTGTATGTGGACTTATAATATTTTTTTGATGAACAACTCACAAGGTAATTATTTTCCATTCTTTGGCAACAATTTCAACATTTTGTTGATTTTTTATCTTACATATTCAACCGCAATCACCCTGTAAGTACGAAATTTTTGTCTGTTTCCAAATAATATAAGGGTTATATTCCTAATCTAAACACAGTAAGTCAAAATATTTAATATAAGATATTTCTTTTGAAAATATCTACTTATGTCAGTATATATTTATTGTTTAAAATTCATTTATTTGGTATCTACTTGTTATATTTTGTGAACCAATAGAACAATATTATGGTAATTTAAGAAGCATTGCTCGAAAAGTTTTACTTGCTTTCCTTGTTAAACTAAGACATGGATTGTCAGATGAGTTCCCAATCTGATATAAAAATACATAAAGAGACAATGCTCCAGTCAAAATAAATATGTAATCCGATCGTTATTCATTTCCCTAAATCCTACTTAGACCTAACTTATAACGAACTTTTTTTATAATGAAATAATGTATGACTCTGTATGTGAACTAATAAGATTTTTTGATAAACAACTCCAAAGTTAAAAGGCAATTATTTTCTATTTTTTGCCAACAACTTCAACATTTTGTTGATTTTTTCACCTTACATATTCAACCGCAATCACCCTGTAACTAGGAAATAATTTTGGCTGCCTTTAAATAGTACAAGGGGTATATTTCTAATCCAACACAGTGTGTCAAATTATCCAATATACAGTATATCTCTGAAACATATTTACTTATGTCAGTATATTTTTTTTGTTTAAAATTCATATATTTGGTACATATTAGGTTATATTTGGAAAACTAGTCATAGGATGTACTTTTACCAAAAAGAATTTTGAACGAGTACATCGAGTACTATACGATATCAAATATTGAGAAACTTTGACAGTGATATTTTTTTTTTTTTGGTATTTCAGCTATTTTTGTTCGGTGGAAATACCTAGTTTGACCAAAAAAGATCTGCCGAATCATTAATCACCCTGTAAGGGATAATATTTTAATTATAGTAGTTAGTTATGTATTTTGACTATACAAAATGAGCAAATAACTTCCAAATATATTTAAGGGTGATTTATGGTGTCCATTTTAAAGAATTAGAGATTTCTAACTTCAACACCCTGTATCTCAAAATCTAGTCATAGGATACGATTGGGCCCATGGACACTTTTGATGGGGACATCAAGTGATTTAACATATAAAAAATTCAGACATTTTAACAATACTCCCGTTTGCATAAGAAAAGTGCGTGGTCCTTTCACTACATAACAAACAATTAAATCTGACTTTTACCTGCCTATTTTTACTTTCCTATCTGTATACAGATATAAGGAAAGTATAGGAATCATGATTTTTTCGACCTCGAGTTTTCGACGGATTTTTATGTTTTGAGGTCCCCTGAATCCGTTTTGACTATTTTCGCGATGATGTCTGTGTGTCTGTGTGTCTGTGTGTGTGACTGTGTGTCACATTACTCATGAACCGCTATACAG
>OV651828.1:25396402-25406261 GCA_927349885.1 Psylliodes chrysocephalus | reverse complement strand
AATTGAGGTAAGGAAAAAATTTATTTTTGAGGTGAGGACTTTTTTTTGTTTTTTTTTTTTTTTTAGAAGAAGCAATTGAGGTAAGTAGAAAATTTATTTTTGAGGTGAGGACTTTTTTTTTAGAAAACGAAAAGATTTTGATTTTGGTTAAGTTTCTTTGTGACAGGGCCCGATGTAGTGAATTGTCCCGGGGCCGGCCTGGCTCTCGGCGGCCCTGAGTTCGGTTCTTACTCGAGAACCTGTTCCGTAAACCTGTTCATCTGTTCTTTTGCTCAGTTTGTAAGATACATGCATTAATTACTTGCTTTACGTGTTTAATTCTCTCTCCTTTGCACAAACTCTGACACACCATCATTTCCACTATTAAAATTTTATCCTTTTTTATTTTTATGCTAAATTATTGTATTTTTACAAATCTATTTAAGATTAATTAATGTATAATGATGTAAATGTATCATTCACGATGTGCGATTCTGTACGTTTTTAACCGACTTCAAAAAAGGAGGATATTCTCAATTCGTCGCGATATATATTTTTTTTTTAATAATTATTTACGAGATTGCATGATTTTTCTGATTTTCCTATTAAGTTTATTTAAGAGCGATGTCCATGCGACACCTAACAGCAAATTCAGGTTTAGAACACACTGACAACTTTCAGTGCATCTGAACACACTTTGGCAACGTTGCTCTATTCCCAGACTTAGGTACGCTCCCTTCAATTTATTACTTATAAACTATAGATGATTTAAAATATAAAAAAGGCCTATAAATCGCAGGTCCGGTCTAACAAAGAGTATTTTTGTTTTGTTTTCTCGTTTAAAATATTTTTAAAGGTATAACCTGGTGTAACATTTTCGAAACTCTTTTCTAACTAAATAATTTATTTACGAAATATATTTTTAAATATACATATATATATATATCCTATGATTATTTCGAAAAATGGCATTCTCGTACAAACGCCACTGGTGCAAGTAGAAATATTTGGAACACCCCAAAAAATACACATTTGTCCCTTCAAAGTTTTTTTGGAAATTTAGAGTAAATTTCTTTAAAACTATTTGAAATATTTAATAAAGTTTAGTAAATTAAAATTTAAACATTCTGTATCCCGAAAACGAAGCACATTTTGACCTACTTTTATAGGAACTTTTTTTAACAAAATAATTTTGATAACAATTTTCAAAAATCTTTCTTACTTATTTACAAATACCCTGTATAAAAATACGTTTTTTAAATAACAATTCATTTAATACTAGTTTGTGCAACAACCGTGAACAATCCACTGGAGTTGTACAGTATGTTTTTTCTACGACCCAATAACGAAAATCTACAAATGTAAAGTATTCTTTTAGGAAAAGACAAAATAACTAATTTTAAAATAATTTATGACTTTACTAATTTGTGAAATAAAATAAACATGAAAAAATATTTAATTTTATTAGTCCCCAGTCCAGATTTGAACACGGGCCTCTCGCGTGAAAGGCAGATGCCGTATCCTCATTTTCACCTCCACATTTAGAATTTTAGTTCTAATAGTAGTAATTAAATTAGTTTCATATAGGTAGTTTGATTCAAATTTAATTTTTTTTTAAATGTACTCCAAATAAAAATAAATTAAAATTATTTATGGATTCCACACAAAAATAATTCATTTTAATGTATATTTAATCTCAATACCTAAAAAATATACTGACAATTAGTTTGACAGAATTGTCACTTATTTAAAAAATAATAGTAGTTGGGTGTCCAATATATAAACTGTGATTGGTGGATTTCATTTTTTTTGTAGTGTTCTCACTACCTAGAATGGATATGAAATATATTCGTTGAGTTGAACGCAATAGTATATTTTTTCGTTTTGTAGTCTGTGCGTGAATAGTAGTTTGTGCAACAAAATTGGATATGATATGATGGCCATATCGCACGAAGACGAAGTTTAAAAACGACTCCGTAGACGGAGGCTTAATCATCGAGTGCGATACGGACAATTCACTCGAGTTGTACAGTATATTTTTTCTACGACACATTAATGAAATTCTACAAATTTAAAAAAGTATTTTATTAAGACAAAATAAATAATTTTAAAATAATGTATGACTTTTACTAATTTATAAAATAAAATAAACATACAAAAAGATTTAATTTAATTAGTTCCCAGCCTTGATTTGAACTCGGGCCTCTCGCTTGGAGACAAACTTCGTGTCCTCACGCCATCGCCACACTTGCCATTTTAGTTCTGTGTGTGATTAAATTTAGGTTTCCCTTGGCTACGGATACTCCATTCGCCAGCATTTTAGTTCTAATACTTGTAATTAAATTAGTTTCATATGGTTTGATTAAAATTTAAGATTTGTTTTTAAATTTGGACGAAATAAAAATAGAAATGCTATTACTTATCGATTATACATAAGAAATATTCATTTTTACGTATATTTAATCTCAATAATTCAAAAACATACTGACACTTAGTTTGACAGAATTGTTACTTACATAAAATTTAAAAAATAATAGTAGCCGGGTGACCAAAATATAAACTGATTGGTGGATTTAACTGTTTTACAGTGTTCTTACTAAGTAGAATGGATATGAAATATATTCGTTCAGTTGAACGCAATGGAATACTTTTTTGTTTTGTAGTATGTGCGTAGATTAGCTAATATCCTTGTGGGTATAGAAAAAATCATATCCATGTGAGTGTAGAAAATAGTAGTTTGTGTAACAAAAGTGAATATAAATTAAATGGATTTCATATAGTTTTATTAAAATTTATAATTATTTATTTCTAAATATAAATCAAATAAAAATAGAAATGCTATTATTTATAGATTCTACACAAGTATAACTCATTTTACTCAATAGCATATTTTTTCGTTTTGTAGTCTGTACGTAGGTAAACTAATATCCATTTAGTTGTAGAAAAAATTATTTTCTAGTACTAAAAATAAATAAAAATAACATTGAGTAAGATGATTTATTATTAGTAAAAGAAGAAATAAAAATAATAATTTTTATTGACTATTGGTCGGATTTCTACTCGGTTTTCTACTCGGATTTCTACTCGGTCTTCTACTCGGATTTCTACTGGGATTTCTAATATCTAAACCTCTAGTGAAACGTGGATCTAAGATCTCGGGTAGTATACAATCTAAATAAAATTGCTTTAGTTTGCTTTCCATATACACCAAAATCTACCATCTTTTTTTATTTTTTCTACTAACATACCTAAAGGTGTCAAAATAATAAAGAAACAAATATTTCGTTTAGTTACGTAAAGTTTGCCCCCGAACCTGGTAATATTAACAATTATGATTTCGGTTTAATTGAATTTTGCCATTATCATTAATAATTGTAAATTTTATTATGTTGCAAACCATTGCTTTTTCCGTAGTCATTTTTGAAGCAGGATATTTAATTTCGATAATACTGTCGGTTCCTAATAAACCGTCGGGACCTAAAAAATCAAATTAGGAATCCGCAAATAAACCACATTTATTGGACATCCGCTTTAAATTTGTGAATATTGCTTAAAAAAAAGGTTCTTTTCTATTCCATACTTAGTATAAATTTCCCATATATTTTGACTTTTATGCTTAGAAGGGCAGGAACTGAACTGGACTAGAATAAGAGGTGATAGTGTGTGTCTTTTTCTAAGTATACTTGCACGATATTTTATAGATTTCCGTCGAAATGGAAATATCATTTTCGGCATTTCCGAAAGTTTTCCCATTTTCACGACAAACTATTATAACTCAGCTTACACACAAAAGTTCATATAAACACATTAACTAAATACGAAAAGAAAACACCTACACTTGTACTAAAAAGAATAAAGTTTTTTAATAATTTCATCCTAAGCGACTTAAATGACTACCTAAATACTTTTATCCTAATTTTCCGGTACTGCATGCACCGCCAACGTCCGCTGCCTTGTTACCAAATCAACTAATATGGATTTGAATCTTGACAGATTTTCTCAGATTTCGTAATTCAAGGTTTTCTAAAAATATACGCTTTGGACAAAAAAGTGTATTGGAAAGAATTAGCTGATTTTTATACAACAATTCCCGGTAAAGACTCCTTTTTGCAATAATTTTAATAATTTGTATAGAAATAATTAAAAAATAAGTTTTTCTGAATTCGGGCTCTACAGCGGGGTTCTCTATCATTTGCTTAGTAGGTATACCAAAGTTTATAAAAAAATATTTAATACTGAGAAAGAGAACCTTGAAGTCCTTTTAAGCCAGTTTCTAACCATGGATATCGCTCTTAATTATTTGTGAATGAGCAATCAACAATATATCGATTGTGGAATGTTATACACCGTTATGCCTAATTATTGTGCTCATTTATTTAATAAGGACTGTAAACAAATGTATGAGCACCATGAAATGTGTTGCATGTTGCCGACTTCGAATGTATAAGGGATAGGGGATTTCCCTAATTTCTTGGATTTAAGTGAATATTTTCATTCGTTTGTTTTTGTTGAACAAGTCAAGATCGAAAAATTACGCTTGCATACACGTTAATACTTGTTTGTGTTTATTATTTGTGGGATAGTGTGACCTGTAGTTTTAAAATGAGTAGAAAAAGCAGTCCGGTTTGGAGCTTCTTTTTAATTATAGACAGCAATAAACAAATTGCAAAATGTAACCTATGCAAGGCAAATATTTCTTTTAAATCGTCGGTTTCAAATTTGAAGCGGCATATAACAACAAAACCGTAAAAATCGGAGGCGATGCAGTAAATAATAATGCCACCATAGAGATAGAGAACCTAAGCAGTATATCAAATCGAAACCAGGATTTAGGTTCCGAACTTAGATAAAAGAGACCAGAGATATAACATACACCGGTGTTTAACCTGCGCAAATGTTGCCAATTTCTAAAGAAAGGTTAACGGAGTGGGGGAACTGTGCAGAGACCCGAACTCTGTGACAAGGACCGGACTTTGTTTATTAGCATCATAATGAACTATTAGATTTATTTAAAATATATGTTTAATGGAATTTTGTATTATGAAATAAAATTAACGTGATTTTTTAATATCAAACAGATGCACGACATTTTATGTAAAAAGAAGACCTTTTATAGAATATTTCGTTAGCGTTTATTTACTATGGACTTTTCAGAAATAGAATATTGTTAATAGAGCAAGAAATGGTACTCATTGTCTACGAGTATTATAGAAAAGCATGTGCACAGGCGAATACTGCAAATCAAACCTTTTGAGTCAAACATTATATTTTTTCTACGGCTATTACATAATATTAAAAATTAGTCAAAATGAGAAAATGCTGTTTTGTATTGTAACCTCAGGCTTCTTTCTTTAGGAATATTAATTAATATAGAGGATGAGTGATTATCGAAATAAATAATCGATCATTGAAAATAATCGATTATTTTCGATGAATCCATTATTTTCAATCTATTTGTTTGTCGCATTTCCTTTAAAATAGACTACTTCATTATCTTTGAAAAATCAAAAATAATCGATTAATTAAAAAGCCAATTAACCGATAAATCAGTGTTTACAAAAAATTATCGTTTATTTTAAATAATCGATTATTTTCAAATAATCCATTTTTTTCGTCCATTGAAACAGATTATTCGATAATCTTTGAAAAATCGAAAATAATCGATTAATTGATTAACTGATAAATCGATTTTCAAAAAAACCAAATTGTCGATTATTTTAAATAATCGATTATTTTCGATCAATCGATTATTATCAATAATTTATTTTTATTGTATTTCATTTAAAATCGATAATTCGATTATCATTGAAATACCGAAAATAATCGATTAATTAAGAAGCCGATTCTACGATAAATCTATTTTCCAAAAAAATAACCGAAGTATCGATTATTTTCATATTTCCTTTAAAATTGATTATTCTATTATCTTTGAAAAATCTAAAATAATCGATAAAATTCAATAAATCGAAAATAATTAATAATTATTAAAAAACTGATTAACCGATAAATCGATATTTCTAAAAAATAACCGAAATATTGGTTATATAAAATAACGAATTATATCCGATTAATCAATTATTTTCATATAATACCTTTGAAAATTTAAAAATAATCGAATAATCGAAAATCATCGATTAATCGAAAATAATCGATTAATCGAAAATAATCCATTAATCGAAAATAATCGATTCATTAAAACACCGATTAAACGATAAATCGATTTTTCCAAAAAATCTATTATTTTAAATAAATCTACTTTTTTTTTGTATTTCCTTTAAAATCGATTATTACATTATCTTGAAATTTTAAGTTATTCATCCTGTATTTTATCTAATATTCTTATAAAAATACTACTAATCAACTATGCTTCTTTACTTCTTATTTATATACCAAAAAGAGCTAAAAACCACCTTTAGTAAATATTCTTATAAAACTAATTTTTAAGAACAAAATTTCGTTAGCAACAATGTCTATTTACTTCTTATTTAAATTAAATATTTAAAATTTTATCCTTTTGTAAATTTATGTAAGTAATACGAAATCTGTTTTCTGAAATATGTATTTGATGAATATTTATTGAAACCCCTTAGTGCGGATCTGATGTATTCAGCTCAAAGTATTATGGCGCTTTATGTCAAAACGTAAATAAATATTTACCACTGAAAACGAATATATTTTTTATATTTCATAACATTGGTACTTGTATTATAAGTATATACAATTTCTCAAGATACATCGTGGCATTTTGAGTTTAAAATTAAATAACTACAACACTTTAAATTGCTAAAACACCAACAAATAAATCAAAAAACAGCTGTCAATGGTGACTGAACTCAGGCGGAGGTGAGCGTTGAATGGGAAATCGGAGCAATTCGGGTGGCGTCGTGCAAATAATGATTTACAATTGGTGGGTTACTTGGAGTTAAAACAGACAACATGCGCAGTGTGCAATGTTACATCTTCGGTCTCTTTTATCTAAGGTTCCGAGGCAATCCAGGTAGGTAGTAGGTAGATATTTATTTTTGATACATTGTCTTAGGTGTAGGTACATAAAAAAAATTAGACATATTGCGTGACATGTCTACTTTTTTTTCATTCCAGGTTGTGGAACTTGGGCCTTCACGACCTTTTAACAGTATTAGCTCAACCTCTTCGATCAGTTACATCAGCAGCATCAACAATGCCAGTAATAAAAACACTCGACAAACAACGCAGCAAACATGAAAGCTGCAATTATTAATGAGCTTGGTTGGAAACATTTTGGTTGTTATGCGCATACCTTAAACTTAATTGTTCAAAGAGCTTTAAGTTTGGATATCATTAAAGAACTCATAGTCATGGTCAAAATGATAGTTGGCTATTTTAAAAAAAGTCCCAAAGCAACATCCAAATTAATAAAAACACAACAAAATGCTGAAGTTAAGAATCCTTTGAAACTTGTTGAAGATGTGGCAACAAGGTGGAATTCTACCTTTTATATGCTGCAGAGATTCACAGAGCTTGAGGAAACAGAACTACTGTAGCTCTTTTAGATACTACATTACCACAAATTAGTGTCGAAGAGTGGCAAATACTCAGAGACTTGCAGACGCTTTTGGAACCATTTGAAGAAGCTACTCGGGCAGTCAGTGGTCAACAATATATGACTGCTTCATTAGTTATTGTTATTACTAATAGTTTTCTGGATATTTGTAAAGAAGTATTCCCTCGTTTTACAGTTAAAGCCAAAGTTTTCGTCAAAAAATTAGAAAAAGAACTTAATGAACGAATGGGTGAAGTGGAATACAGTAGCACATTAGCCATGTGTACGTTTTTGGATCCTCGTTTAAAAACTATATTTTTCAAAAATAACGACGCCATGGAAAAAGCAAAGAAAAGTGTAATTTCTGCTGTAGCAGATATTATTAACAAAAAAAAAACGAGAAGCATAATACATTAGAAGTTGGGACCAATGAAAACAACAATGATGATAAAAGAGCAACGACAAGTGCCGCCGCAACAAATCAAAAGAAGAAACAAAAACTTTCTCTCTGGGCTTCTGTTGATAAGGCTAGTTCGGATTCTCATAATAAACCAATAAAATCTACAACATCCAGAGCTATAATTAAAGTCCAAAGGTACATGGAGGACAATTTACTTGAAAGAAAAAAGATCCTTTAACGTGGTGGCTAGAAAACAAATTTATTTACCCAAATCTCTCCCTGTTGGTAAAAGAAAAAGGCTGCATTGTTGCGACGTCTGTTCCATGTGAACATTTGTTTTCAAAAGCAGGCCAAATACTAAGTGAACGAAGAACTCGCCTGGGAAATATTAAAGCTCAACAACTTTTATTTTTAAATATAAACACTAAATTGTTACAGGTTAAGTTACCTACGTTTAGATCTGTGATTTTTTTTATTTTCCTATTTACATATTTTACGTTATTTTTTGTATTGTTATCATCGTTCAGATATAGTTTGTATTGTAGTGTAAGTAATGAATGTAATAGTTTTTTTTTATTTATTTTAGAATTATTTTTATTTTCTGATCTCATTTTGTTTTTCATTTAATAAAAATCTGATGTGTCCAACACATGACTTTCCTATCTAGTTATTATTGGCTTTTTCTGGTTACTTTGTACAACCTATTGCAGCATTGCTATAAATGTTTAGAGGATAAACTTAATGTATACATTTTCCACATATATCTACCTCGAAACATTTTTCTATAGATATTCATTGAAAACGAAAATACTGAAAAATTTAATTTTAGCACTTTTCCTACAATTTTTCCTTTACGGTCCATTTCAGAAAATCATGTATGAACAAAAATTATAGAGATCGATATCGCAAACAACTTTTAGTTCAACAATTTTCATAAAAATCAAAATTTTGCACATTTTGTCAAATTTCTCGAATACGGACCATTTCAGGAAATTTTGACATAAAGCAAAAATTATAGATAATAATATAAGTAACTTTTAATTGAACCATTTTCTTCTCCAAACATAAATAACAGATATATTCAATAAAATATAAAAACGGCCTCCCATAAAGTACCCCCCAGATATTCCGACTTTGTCCAAAATTTAATAATTTCACGTCAGGCCGAAATAAACCTTAAGTTCAAAATTTAATGTTTTTTCTTCATCCGTTTTTGAGTTTTCTTCAAAATTCAAAATTTACACATTTTCTCAAATATCTCGATTACTGTCCATTTTAGAGAAATTATGTATAGAATAAAAATTATAGAGAATTATATTGCAAATTATTATTTGAACAATTTTTATAAAAAAATATTTTTTTTACATTTTGTCAAATTTCTCGAATACGGACCATTTTAGAAAAATTTTGTGTAAAACAAAAATTATAGATAATAAAATAAGAAGTAACTTTTATTTGAGGAATTTTCTTCTTCAAACGTAAATAACAGATATATTCCATAAAATATAAAAATGACCACCTATAAAGTACCCCCCCAGATGTTCCGACTCGGCCCGAAATCTAATCAGTTCATTAGACGCTGGAATGAAGCTGAAGTTTAAAATTTGGTGTTTTTCTGTGTATCGGTTCATGAGTTATGCGACACACAGACACACAGACACACGGACACACGGACACACGGACACACGGACACACAGACACACGGACACACGGACACACATACACACGGATACACGGACACACGGACACACGGACACACGGACACATGGACACACGGACACATGGACACACGGACACACGGACACACAGACACACAGACACACAGACACACAGACACACAGACACACAGACACACAGACACACAGACACACAGACACACAGACACACAGACACACGGACACACAGACACACAGACACACAGACACACAGACACACAGACACACAGACACACAGACACA